>CM062926.1:110057890-110657890 GCA_031878705.1 Tapirus indicus | reverse complement strand
ACATTGTTTTTCATGCATAGTTTTTATTTTGTTTGCCCTCTGTAAACAATCTTGTATCCTGCCTTTTTCACACAGCATTATAGCATAAATATTTTCTCAGGCCTTTAGAAACTCTTTATAAATGTAATTTTAATGACTATAAAATGTTTGGTTGCATAGATGCTCATAGTTTACTTCACTGGGTCCTGGGTTGGCCATTTAGGTTAGATCAGAACTTTTTAAATAGTCTTCAAATAAATCTAATGAGTTTTAAAATGGAGATTTTAAGAAATTTCTTCATAGACTTCACGACATTGTGTCATGATACAAGGACCATTTTATCATCAGGAAGTTGATTTTAAAACAAACGAAAAAGACAAAGACACTAACAATGTCAGCAGCTGTCCCCTCCACACCCCCCACCCCAAAGGTTTTCCCTTCATCGGCCCATGGCTCTCCACTGCTGGGCCCACTCACTTTCCCACCTCATACCTCCTCTCCCCTGTTTCCTGGTTGAGCTTGGTGTGAAGAAACAAGTACTCTGGGGCCTCAGCACCCCCTCCTTGGGCTGAGTACTGATCAAGTCTCCCTGTGCTGCTGGCCCATGACAGGTGCTTCAACGCTGACCCGGGCCCCTGCTTTGCACCCCTGGTCATTCCCCTGTGGGGTTCACTGGAGTTTCCTTGCTGTTAGTCTAGCTCAGGACACTGGCAGAGCCCATATTCTTCCCAAGCCATCATTCCCACCCCACCTCAAGGTGGTCTGTAATAAAGAACCTCTCTCACCCCAGTACCCTAGCCAGTGTCACACACACACACGCTGATACAACTGAGCTTGTGCATCAGTCCTGTTTCTTCAGTTTCTCTTATAGTAACCTATCTGCTACCAATGTCCGCTGATGCCGTAGCCCCTGTCTTGAACCTTACCTGCTACCTGCTACCCAGACTCCCTTACCTGCGCCTATTCACCTGGGCTCTTGTGAGCCCTACCTGTGGGGACACGCTGCTACTTCCTGAATCCCTGAGGCCAGCCATTTGCCTGAGTCATGTCTAGATATTGCTGCGCTTCTTAGGTAAGACACCTTGCCCTCCCAGGTCGAACTTTGCTATGGATAGGCCCACCCTGTCCTCCTCCCCCAACATACCTCAGTGTCTATCTCACCACCACAGGGAACAATGCTAGCAGCAGTTCCAGGCCCTCCCCACCATTCTGAGCAGCTGGGAATGAACAAGATAGCATAACAACCACTGTGAAAGATACTTGGGCACCAGTCCTAGACACAAGTCCACAAGTCTTACTTGCAATTCCCAAATTCAAAACACTGAACACTCAGCATTTTTTTCATACATCTTTTGGCAGCAAAACCCGACTGTATTAGTTTCCTGTGGCTGCTGTAACAAATCACCACAAACGTGCTGGCTTAAAACAATAGAAATTTATTCTCTTACAGTTCTAGAGGCCAGAGTCCAAAATCAGTTTCACTGAGCCGAAATCAAGGTGTCAGCAGGGCCGCACTCCCTCCTGAGGCTCGAGGGCAGACTCTGTTTCTTGCCTCTTCCAGCTTCTGGTGGCTGCAGCATTCCCTGACTTGTGACTGCATCCCTCCAATCTCTGCCGCCACAGTCACATCACCTTCTCCTCTTCCACGCGTATCAAATCTCTCTGAGCCTTCCTCTTATAACGATGCATTTGATGGCATTAGGGCCCACACAGATAATCCGGAATAATCTCACATGTCAAAGTCTTTAACTCAATCACATCTACAAAGATCTTTTTTCCTTATAAGGTAACATTTACAGGCTCCACAGATTAGGACCTGATAACTCTAGATGACCATTATTCAGCCTATTATACTGACCTAACAAAAATGAATTTATTTATGACCCATATTTATCCCTCATGATGTGCATAGTCATGTCTTGCTCAAAAAAGTCCATGTGGGAGATTGTATGGTGCTGCCCTGGATCTCAATGAGGCTGTTAAGTAATATGCAAGATGGGTAGTTTTTCCTTTCTAACATCAGAAAAACTCGGCTTCATTCTGACACACAGTTGGTCACAAAGGTTTCAGATAATGGTTTGTGGACCTGTTTCAAGTCCACACTGTCTGAGGCACGACATACAGTAGGTGGTTCTGAAGCACCCGTCCTCAAGAACACCAGTCCCTGCCATCTGCATAGCATCTGTAGCCCTCTCACATACACCATCACGGTTACCCTACGCTCAGTCCTATAAGGTAAGCAGTGCAGGTCTCATTACCCCTGTTTTAGAGGCAGGAAACTCGGGGCGTTGAGATTCTTGCCCAGGGGCCCATGGTTTGTCAGTAGTGAGGACCACAACCAGAATCCACGGCTCTAATTCTTCATGCAGTGTTTCCGCTTCATCAGAACCGCCTCCCCAGAGAGAGACAATCCGAAGTGAATTACTCTTTAAAGTATGCAGTTTGAGTATTTTGCTGGTGAAGGTTAGAAATAGCACTTTGAAACCTGTCAAATGATGAAACAGATAGGCCCTGAGCCAAGACTAAACAAAGAAGCCAGGAAAGATCCAAGACCATGCTGTCCCGCCGCTGGAGAAGCGAGGAGGGCTTCATCGCTCTCCTCCCTGCCTTTGTATTTCTCTGTACGATTTGACTTTCTATTTATTCATTGTCTCGTTTTGGAATTCGGGAAGAAAAATCTACATTCATATAGAAAGTCACATCACGTCGCAGTCAAGTTGACATATCATTTATAAAATGAGGATAATGGCGCTTCCTCTGCAGGATTATCAAGAGAATTAAGTGAGAGTATGTGAAGTGCCCAACACGGAGCCTTAACAAAAATGAACTCCCTTCCCTCTTCCCCTCCTCTCTCCCCTCAGTCCCAGTGCAAGGACCCAACCTCACAAAGCTGAGTCTTCTGAAATAGCCCATCTCACCATCCCCGACTCCCAGGCTGCTGAGCCTGTATAGAAACTGCCAGCCCAGCTTTCCCCACCTGACCAAGTTCTGACCATCACCACCAGGCACACGGTCCCATCCAGAACCTACATGCACTCCTGCCAGCAGCAGGCAAGAGCCAAAGTGTAATCCTCCATCCACCCCCATGCCCAGTACTTTTATCCTCACATCCCCATGGTGTTCCACTTCTTGTGTAAGTGGTAGAAATGAGAAGGTAGAGTGGACAGCATGCCCAGAAGTCTGTGTCTTAAATAAAGGGTTTTATATGGTGTTATCCGCTTTTCTCTTTGCTTTAAGCCTTGTATTATCCTTCAATTACAAAGTGTAAAATCTAATCAACCTTGGCATCAAATTTCCATGATCTCTTCAACTCTAATCTATGCTTCCATTAAGTCACTCACTCGTGGCCTCATCCAGGGCCTTGTCATCACCTGCACCTGTTTCACCCCTGAAATCCTGAGCACCCACATCCGAGATGCTCCTATCACCTAGTCTCCCAGACGTGCCCTCCAGTTCTTATGCTCTTCCTTGACTTCACCTTATTGGAGTGGGTCAACCCCTGCTGGCATGACTTCTCTCCTGATCCAACCTCCAAGCCTATAGCCCATGGGGATCACCTACTCTACTCTCTCACCTGCACACCTCACTTCCTCGCACACCTGTTTCTTCTAACTACTTTGCACACAAGCACTAAAACGCCTACCCTGGGTCATTTCCACAGACCATCTCCTCTGCCCACTACCTGGGCTGCTAACTTCTTCTGAAAAAAAATCACACAGCCTTGCACAATTTTGCCACTCAGCATTCACATTCAACAAACTCACCTTTGCCCTGTGCCACCAGACAATTCTTTTAACTGTCTTGATCAGCAACCTCCCACATTCTCTCCCAAGCGGTTACTCCAAAGTTTCAACACTTTCCTTAAATCCCCAAGCCATGCTTTTCTCCCTTCACTCTCACAGGAGACTTTATCTTTTCATTGAAGAAAAAAGAAAATTAAAGCCATCACAATCTGCCTCAATGCCCCAGTTACAGACTTGCCCATATTTGCCACTCTCTCCAGCTTCAGACAATGAATCCTCTCACTTCTGATTCAAGGTCAAGCCCTCCACTTGTGCTCTTGACCCCACTCCTCTGCCCACACCGTCACTTACCCCTTCTCTCTTGTACCTCCATCTTCCCCCTCTAGTAGTCCTTCTCACAGCCCATAGACATCTCTAAGGCCTTCTGTGTAAGATACATATAGATATCTACATTTGACCCTAAATCCCATTGTAGCTACTGCTCTTCTCTTGCTTTCCCTCCTCAGCCAAGCTTCTTGAAAAAGCCATACACTCCTCACTCTCCACCTCATTTCCTCACCTCTCATCACCTTTCAACCCTCTTCAGGAGGAATCCGTTCAATCTAATGCCACCAATGACCTCCATATTTCCAGTCCCAGTGGACACATTCCAGCCCTTAGCTTACTGGAACTTTCTGCTGCATTTCACACTGTTGACCACTCTGCCTTTGTGAAACTCTCTACTCCCTTGATTTCTGTGGAAATATAAATCTGAGAGTAATCAGCATTTAGGTGGTCATAAATGACCAGCAGTGAAAAGGATGAGCTCATCCTTGATGGTGTCTAGAGGAGAAGGACAATAAGACCAGAGGAAACTTCCACTTTTGAAAGCCCCCTCTGGCCCTCTTTCTCACAGGATGAGGAGTCTGCAAGGCCTCTGGGATATACCAACTTGAAATCCGTAACTTCCCCAAACCAGGACCCCAGCGTACCCTGCCCGAACGGCCTTCCAAAGCTTGTGCAGTCCTCTTGCCAAATCCTGAGGGTGGACTGCACCAGCAGGGTGCTCACATCTGGACCTGAAAGGTGGCGGGGGCAGCTGAGTACAGCAGCTGGGCAGAGTTTGGACATGCAGGCTAGGTGACCACACACTGCGCACGGGTCCTTCACAACACGACTGCAGGTGTCAGAAGATCAGTGATGAGCTGTGGTCGGCGGCTGTTTCTCCCGGTGCTGCCACATTCCAACATGGAACTCTGAGCAGCAGGAGAGTTCCAGGTTATAATGAAGCTATATTTTTCAAGGCAGGAGAGTAAAACATATATTATTTAACAGTGTGTTAGCTTGATTTAAAGCTTTAAATATTTAGGCATATAGTAAGTGGCCTCCATTTGGCTCTCGTTCCAGACCACAAATGCTAGGAGCCTGTGAGGGAGCTGACCGTTCACATTTACCAAAGACAGCGACTAGCTTTCGCCTTCGATGCTGCCTCCAATGGATCCACAGCACCTGCACGGGGAACCGCGTTGACAGTCAGCAGGGAGGGATTCCGCGTGTGGTTAGTGATATCTGCCCCGGGCACACCCAGCACCTTCCCTGACCTACTCACACCTCCTCACTTCACGTAGGAGGAAACTGAAGTCCAGAGCAGTGGAGATATTTTCCCACCCTCCTGAGGGGCAGGAGAGCCCCGGACTCGGGTCCTCTGACTCCAGGCTGGAGCATTTGTTCCTGCAATGCTGGAGGCAGCACACCTTCGCCCTCAGAGGCTCCCCATGGAGCTGCTGGGCTTGTGTGCAGAAAGAGGATAGAACAGAATGGAATAATTAATTCAAAAAGATGTCATGTGAGAAAAATGCAATTACAGGGATTTTCTAACAAAGCCAATAGTGTTCTGAATTATGTAGAAATTATTTTGGCTTAATTTTAATGAAAAAGATGAACAATGAGTTTGGAGACACAAGGAAATATTTTAATAGCAAGACTGAGTTTGAGGAATCTAAATGAGGATAAACAAGCTGGGCTTCTAAGGGGACTATTCTAGGGGGACGCACGCAAGCTAATAGCTAACGTTCCTCTAGTCACAGATCCTAGGACATAAATGGCAGATACTAGGTGAACCGGAGAGCATGAACCTGGAACCTGCCTCTGTGGCCGACCAGTTGTATAGCCTCGGACAAGAGGGAGTCCTTAATTACTCCAAACTTCAGCTTCCTCATTTGTAGTACTGGGGCAGCAATGTCTCGGTTATACTGTTGCTATGACGATTAAAGATGAACGAGATAGAAAACACACGCGCAGAAAGCAGGCATTTGTGTGATCATCTGTGTGGACCGTATCGTTCATTCAGTCACACAGTGACCCTTGACTGAGCATCTATTATGCACCAAGCACACCAGAGCTGTCAGTCCCCCTTCCCCATCAAGAGGAAGAGAAACAAAGCCAGATACCCCCACGATGGAGCCAGTACCCACCCAACTAGACTACAATTCTCCTTTTGCACAGTCAGGCCTGTCAACCCTGGAAATCAGGTTAGTCCTGAGAGTGTTTCTAGTCTTCTTCACGGGAGGGTGACAAAAATCTCTGAGGACAGCCCCAAAAGATAATGCTTTGTTTGGTGTCAGAGGCAGTTCTGCGCAATGGTGAGACACACACTATGCAGGCCGACGGCTTGGGTTCAGCTTTCAGCTGTGCCGCTCACTAGCTGAGTCAGCGTCTGTAAAATGGGAATCCTAACAGTGCCTCCTCATAGAGTTGACGTGAGGTCTAAACAAATTAGTGTTAATGCAGCTGAGAAAGGGTCTGCCACACGCTCAGTGCTACACAAATGTTAACCATCATTATCTAAATCTCCACTAATCACTGACATCTGAGATTCTCCTATTCCCATCGCAAACGTGGTCTGTCCCCCGTAACTGTCTCTGCACTGCGAGTCGCTTAGAAGAACTACGGTGAGAAGAACTTCAAACTATTGGCACTGAACAGGTGAGCAAATCATAGGCACTTAGGAAAGTGCCAGTACCCACGCTGGCACCGCTTCACACAGGGTCTAGCTTCCCCGTAACAACCCATTTCAGCCCCGAGGCAGCCCACCCATTCCCCTTCAGTCTCTAGATTGAGAAAAACAACCACGAGTTTAGAAGGAAAGTATTCTTTCCAAATCCTTTGAGCCAATGACTCCTCTTCTGGAAAACCATCCTGAGGCAAATTACCATCCTAAGAGAAATTCAGAGATATATGTACAAACGTCTTTGTAACAGGCATTAAAACTGAAGCTTCAACTGAGGCCCAGAGGTACAAGAGTTGCTGCATTCTAAGGGAGGTGTGAGTCCAAATGCAAAACTGTGTAAGGAGTTAGCTGAAAATTGGTTATATATCTCTTTTAAATTCCTGACTCACACTGGAGACATAAAAGGCTGAGAGGGAGAGGGGAGAAGGACAGTTTTTGGAGAGCATGTCTTGGGAGGAAATTGTGCTGTGGGTCCCCCTTCCCCACCAAAGGGGGCTGCTTCCCCTTCACTTCAAGCCCCAGGAGGGGGATTCATAGGGACCATGTAAAAAGTTTAGGATGTGCCCCCTGCAGTTCAGGGCACAAGGCACTGGCTCCTGACTCACATTTGAGAAAACTGTAGTGACTGACAGCAGCGTAGAGGTTTAGTCTGGGAAGCAATGCAACGAAGTAAACACCTTGGGTCTCAGGAACCAGATGCAAAATTCCCAGCGGAACTGTCCGCCTGAGGCCACGTTAGAAAGGATGCTCTGCAAGACCCCCCAGGTGGAGGTGACAGGCCCCCAACAGAGAAAGTCTGTGTGGAGTGGACTGCTAGAAAACCAAGGGCCGCAGGGAGAGCTGCCAGCCAGGGGAGTTGCCACTGCCCCAAGGGAGAGCACCCCTGAGAAGGAGTCAGCTGTAAACTGCCAACCCATCTTCTGAGAGTACCAGGTAAGTCAGAACTTTCCCATCCCATCCCCCTGACCTCTCGTTCCTCCCCCCGCCCCGGCCATAAGCAGTAGCTGTTGAGGAGGGGAGAAGGGGAGCAGGAAGAGACTGACCACAGCCTGCCCCTGGCATACCTGGGGATGGGAGGCGCCTTACCTTTAAATGAAGGTTAGAGTGTGGCTTCTTATTTCAGACCGGAGATTTTAACTTCTGAGTGGAGATCATGAGACTTAAAACAATTGTAGGACATTGTAATCAGAAAAGTCATAGATCTGCCATTCAGGGTCAGGGGAATAATTTCCCACCCTGAATAAGTTTTTAAAAGTCAAAATTTTGAGACACAAAAATATAGTTGCCTTCTAATTATTTCCTATGATCCCTATGTCTTCAATGAATCATCTACATGTTCATTTTTATAATAGAGGAAAATTGGAATAACATAAATATTAGTTCATAGGAAAATACTATGTGGAAATACTCTAGTTAATTATTTAAAGTATGAACATATGAAGTATCAACTTAAAATGGAGACTATCAAATGATATACTTAATATGATTATAATCATATAAAATATGTATAGTTACATAATGAACACAATCGTATGTGTATATGTGTGTGTACATATAAATAAAAGACTAGAAGGAAATGCAGTGCAAGTTAACAATACTTCTCTCTGGGTGAGGGGAAGGAGGAATTTTTCTCTACTACATACTCATCTGTATTTTTCCAGTTGTCCATAATGACAATGAACTCCTTTCATTAGAAGGTCCGCTCTCTAATGTTACTTGATGCAAGGTTTTTTGCTGGATTCTACACCCGAAAAATCTTGAACGAGTCTCTCTTGGGCTCCCCACTCTGTTCCATCCCTTCTCCCCTTCTGGGTGGCCTTTCTTCACCATCCCTTCCTTCAAAGCCTCTCGTCACTTTTGCCCACTTCACAAGCCATCTCCTTGACCTCAGAATATCTTCATTCTCCTTGTTTCTTTTCTTCTCAGTGAACTTCTGCCGTGAATTTTACATTCAAATATCCACGGGTGTATGTACTCCCCTTGAGGTAACTTAGGTTGGTAGCCAAAATAAAATATGGCAATTCTAGAATAGACACATTTTATAACGTCCACATAACTGGAGAAAGAGCAGGCATCTTGGAGAAGGAACCCAACCCTGATGAAAGCATTCAATGCTGTCCTTCCTGGAGAGATCGTGCCCGTTTCACTCCACAGCAAGACAAGTGAGAACAGTTCTTCCCCAAAAGGGCCCCAATCCTTCACACTCGGGGGTCAGAAATCTAAGTCAAGCGGGATCACCATCTCTGTTTTATCCTGCTTCCTTTCCTCCCTTCTTCACACCTGTACCCCAGTCACACTGGGGATGGGCAATGGCACTGCTTAGCCACTGGCATCAAGAAGTCACTGGTGCCCATAGTTGTGCAACCTAGCATGGGCCACTTCTCCACAGGTGCTCTCCCTTGTTCAGTGTTTGCAAACTGTGTAGCACAAACCCTTAATTCCATACGTGCAGTTCATATTAGCACATTAAATACCTTTTAATGCCCTACAGAAAAGTAATTTCTTAAATTTTTTTCAACGTAACATTTTTCACAATTTTTTTGAGCATACACAATGGTTAAAAAACAAACAAAAATATTAGCAGTTTAAGCAATTACTGTTCTGGGGAATCCTGCTTGGGAAGGGCCACCCTGATTTCAATTGGACAGTTATTACTGAGGAACTAGGGGGCTCTGAAAGGCCATGCCACTCTTCTCAGCAAGTCCTCCAGACAAAAATCTTGCTGCTTTGCTCATTAATAGAAAACAGGAGAAACTGCCTACTGTTGTCCAGAGAGCCTCTCCCCACCCATGTTAGCCAAAGACAGCTAAAATGAAGAGAAAATAGGCCCATGATTGATGGGTGCATCCAAGTCAGAGGACTTTTATTTATTTATTTTGTGGGGAAGACCAGCCCTGAGCTAACATCCGTCGCCAATCCTCCTCTTTTTGCTGAGGAAGACTGGCCCTGGGCTAACATCCGTGCCCATCTTCCTCCACTTTATATGGGACGCCGCCACGGCATGGCTGACAGGCAGTGCATCGTCGGCAGGCGCCCAGGATCCGAACCTGTGAACCCTGGGCTGCCAAGCGTGAACTAAACCGCTGCGCCCCTGGGTGGCCCTCGTGTCAGAGGACTTTTAGAAGCAAAGTGATAGCTTGGAGAGTTTCTCTGGACTTTATTATTGTCCTCAATGCTTCATCATTTTGAGGGTGATTTCTTCACTCCACCTCTGGTAGACACCCGCATTTACCTTGTTGACGTCCAAAGTTGGATTGCCTTCAAGGAACCCTGTAACTGGTATAAACCTACCACCACAGGTGGGATGAGCGAGTTATGTAACAGAAAGGAAAATGAGTATCTAACCCTGTAAATTCAGGAACAGGGATCTCCCTGTTCCTTAAAGTGGCCTGGAAATGCTGACTCCCTAACTCCTCTCCTGTCAGCAAGTCCCCAGAAGTCATCTCCAAGGCCGAGTACCTGCAGCAGCACGAAAAGCCTTCAGAGCCACTAACGCAGCAGCGCGGCTAGAGTGAGCCCCAGGTACCTGACAGGTCCTCTCTCTTTGCCAAACAGACAATTTCCCACAGGGATTCCACCCAGCGACCTGGGATCCTGCCGGAATTGACACGCCATCAGGGACTTCATCACACACACCCATTCCCTAAGCCCTTCTGAATGCACAGCTTCATTCCTCCTGATCACAAAACAGCCAAGCCTGTACTCTCTGATACAGTGAGAAGTTTGTTGTTGCTGTTGTTTTATGTTTGCTCATTTTTTGGAGGGGAGGCATAATTTCACTATATACTGCTTAAAACTTTGTACCTCTACGTGTGTGATATTTATTTCATCCAGTTTTGTGTGTGTGTGTGAGGAAGATTAGCCCTGAGCTAACATCTGTTGCCAGTCCTCCTCTTTCGTTGAGGAAGATTGTCCCTGGGCTAATATCCGTGCCCATCTTTATATGCTCTACTTTATATGTCAGATGCCCTCACAGCATGGCTTGATAAGTGGTGTGTAGGTCCGCCCCCAGGATCTGAACCTGCGAACCCCAGGCCACTGAAGCAGAGTGCACAAACCACTACCCCAGTGGGCCGGCCCCTCTTTCATCTAATTTTATGTTTCTCAAATTCTAATCTCTTAAAACATTCGCTTTATTTCCACGTTCCCACTTTTGAAACAAGCAGGGAAAGTCCCTCGTGCTTAGCACTAGCAGATAAACACTTACTTTCAGGGGGAGTCGGAGATGCACTGAAGACCAGCTGGAACCCATTTCACGAATGCATGGGAAGTGTTTCCTTTTATGATCTATATTTCATTGGTGAGCCAAGTGACTGATAGTGGCAAGAAGTTTGTGGTTAAAATACAGTAAAATGGGCAGCAGAATACTGCCACCAGAGGGAAAAGAAGATTTTATATTAGAAAAAACACAAAGGCAGAAATAATATGTTGAGGAGGTCACTCAACATGAGCTACCAAGTCCCTCAGAGTTATTAAAATCGTCCGTTATTTATGGACCCAAATTTACAAACCATCATCCTCCCTTCCTTCCAGATGTGCTCTGGATGAGTGACAGGGAGCCCATGCTGTCCCTCTTGGGCTGCCCTGGTTAATTCAGAGGTTTGATAGTTTTCCTAACAGAAAGAAATCAAATTCATAAAAAATGTTCACTGACTACCTGGCAGAGGGCCTGGGACCATATTCAGGATGTGATACAACACATTTAGTCGATTGCTTTCTTTTTCAAAACACATTGGAGCTCTCCAAAATTAGTTTTGCCTCCATTCCAAACCCTGTTGGCACAGCTCTTCCTTAGATCGTCTGATGGAGTAAAAGAATCCACTGTTGGAGTCTTATCCAAGGCAACAGACAGCATGAGTGAGAAGATCCAAATGAGAACAATCTAATACGGATGTCAGGTGGGAATTTACCTTGAGGCGACGGGAGCCTCTGAGAAGACTACCAGGCAAACCACCCCTGAGGCTGCAGAACCGAAAGGCTCAAAGCCTTGAAACTGAATATGCTCAAAGTGCACAGTTGAGTAAACTGATTTAAAATACACCGTGAGAGGCAAAGGGAAAGAGCTGGGGTAAGCGAACACACGGAGAATAAGGTGCAAGTGGGTGGAAGGACTACACTCATGTCTCCTCTCTCTCTCTGCCACAGCAGCCTTCCCCACCGATGGGGTGATTAGGAGGACCAAAGGTGACGATGCAGCAAGGGAGCCCACAGACAGAAGGTGCCCTGGGGGCTAATGACACACACTTGCTCTGGCAGAGACAGGGAGCAAGTCCTCCTGGCCACAGCTGTAGCTCTCCAGTTAGCCTGCTGAGCAGCTCTGGGGTTTATGTTCATTTCTTGGGTGGAGAACACATGCGACTAGAATGGGGGTCACCAATGGGTGAGCAATTTAGGAATGACGGAGCTGTCAGCTGAGAGGTGGCAGGATCATGACTTGATCTCTTCATCCCTTTCTATCTAAAAGTAACATTCTTGCCTTTTCTCATCATATATTTCATTTATTCTATCTTTCTTTAGCATGTTTTCTAGGCTGCTAACTTACTATCCATTTGTGACACATCTTATGAATTCTGCCTGTCTCACAAGCTATTTCCTTACTCATTATCCATATTTAACATCCTAGGAGCTTCACCAATATTTCATAAGCTGTTAGCCTACTTTCTATGTATATCAACATTTCTTGTGAGCTTTATCCTCCTCATTTGCTTTCTTGTCTTCTACAGCAGAATCGAATATACAGAACCAAATATAGAATGTTGAAGCGGGTAGCAAACGGACAGCACACGTGGACCTTCTCTGTGCCTTTCCGCCGAACCACAGCAAACATCAGGAGAGGCAGTGAAACACTCAGCATAGTCTTCAACTTTCTCTTATATTTTACAAACTTTGACTCCTTCCAAGAGAGCATGAATAATGATTTTAAGTGTATTTTGGATACTACTTTTGGGGGCTTGATCTGAAACAGGGAAGACTGATTATCCTATGAAATTCCTGGGTCCATGAACTGTTTAAACTCCATTTGGGGGTCATTTAGTTGAGCATGTGCAAAAGACAACCTTTGGAGTGACGTCAGCATCATGGCAGAGTGAGATTCCCTCTTTGAATCTCTGCCCCCTACGACACAACAAAAACATCATTCACATTCCAACAGAGCTCAATCAAACACTACAAAGGACTTCTAAGAAACCCCTGCTGCCATACATCGGACGGTGGAGGCGCGGGAAGCCCAAAAGGACGTGAGGAGAGGTAAGAAGTTGTACTCCCCCTCCCCAATCGATCACCAAAGACAGCGCGGCTCGCAGACAGAGGGGGGAGGGGCGGCCCACAGCGGGGAAAACTATCGCCATCCAGGTGCTCTCACAGACTGTCGAGAGATCCCCACTGGGAAGCGACGATGGACTGTTTAGGGGGTGTAGCAAACACCTTAAGAGAGCCAGAAAGGAAACCCCCGGGTTGAGCAGGAGAAAGAGAGGACCCCTCCCCCTACACACCCCGCGTTTCAGCATAATCCCTCCCGGGGCTGCAGCAGGCTCAGAGCATACCGCTCGCGATCTCCATCCAGTGGCAGCAGGGGGAAACTGCAGGACCAACTTTATCATGAGGGGAAAAAATAAGGCCACCCTCGTCGGATCCTTGCAACAATTTGTTATGGCTACAGACCAAAAGGAAAATGACAAACACCCACAAACCAACCCTGAAGGCACAGAATTTGATAAGCTGAATGACAGAGAATTCAAAATAGCTATCATAAACAAACTCAACGAAATACAAGAGAACACACAGAAACAAATCAACGAATTCAGGGATTTTGTCACAAAAGAGATTGAAACCCTAAAGAAAAACCAATCAGAGTTATTGGAAATGAAAAACAAAATCAACAAGATAGTGGAAAAAATGGAGTCTTTAAAGAGCAGAACTGACAATATGGAGGAACGAATTAGCGCTATTAAGGATAACTACGCAGAAGCGCTCCAGATAGAGGAGGAGAGAGAGCTAAGACTAAAAAGAAATGAAGAAATTCTTTGAGAAATAGCAGACTCAATGAGGAAAAGCAACATAAGGATAATAGGTATCCAGAAGGAGAAGAAAGAGAAAAGGGAGCAGAGAGTTTGTTCAAAGAAATAATAGCTGAGAACTTCCCCAACCTAGGGAATGAGAGGGAAATAACAGTGAATGAAATCAATAGATCACCTGAATATATAAACAGGAATAAAAAAATCATCTCGCCACATAGTAGCAAACTTGAAAAATACCCGTGACAAGGAAATAATATTAAGGGCAGCTAAACAAAAAAACAAAATAACATACAAAGGAAAGCCCGTCAGGCTCTCAGCTGATTTCTCGACAGAAACTCTACAGGCTAGGAGAGACTGGAATGATATATTCAAAATCATGAAAGACAAAAACCTTCAGCCAAGAATACTTTATCCAGCAAAAATATCCTTCAAATACGATGGAGAAATAATAACTCTCCCTGATAAACAAAAGCTAAGAGAGTTCGTCACCACAAGACCCCCACTACAAGAAATGCTCAAGAAGGCCCTTAGGCCTGAAAAAAACAAATGAGAAAGGGGCTACAAAGATTTCAGCAAGGAGAAAAGCAAGGAGACTAAACCAGAACAAACTACAGTTGGATAACATCAAAAATTAATTCAAGCTCATCACTGGAAACACACATTCATGACACAATCTGGAATAAAGAGATAACAAATAAGAAGGGGAAGAGGTAAGGGATTGAATCGACCCAGCCTCAGGAAAAAGGAGGCATCTGAAAATGTACTTTCTTATCCAGGAGATCGCTTATATAAACCTCACGGTAACCACTAAACAAACAACCAGAAGAGAACCACACATGACAAATAAAGAGAAAACCAACAGAATGAGCATGCAGAAATACCAAATTGAATTTGCACTCCGAAACACAAGGGACAAGAAACGAAGGAAATGCAAAAGAACCAGAAGATGAACAATAAAATAGCAACATTAAACCCTCATATATCAATAATCACTCTAAATGTAAATGGATTGAATTCTCCAATCAAAAGACACAGAGTGGCAGGATGGATTAAAAAGCAAGATCCAACAATCTGCTGCCTCCAGGAAACACATCTCAGCTCTAAAGACAAACACAGACTCAAAATAAAAGGATGGAAAACAATACTCCAAGCTAATGGCAAACAAAAGAAAGCAGGAGTAGCCATACTTATATCAGACAAAGTAGACTTCAAGATAAAAAAGGTAATGAGAGACAAAGAAGGGCAATATATAATGATAAAAGGGATACTTCACCAAGAAGACATAACACTTATAAATATCTATGCACCCAACACAGGAGCACCAAAGTACATAAAACAACTGATAAAAAACCTTAAAGGAGATATTAACAATAACACAATAATAGTAGGGGATCTTAACACCCACCTTACATCAATGGATAGATCATCCAGACAAAAAGTCAATAAGGAAATAATGGACTTAAACGAAAAACTAGACACAACGGACTTAATAGATATATACAGAGCACTCCACCCAAAAACAGCAGAGTACACATTCTTCTCAAGTGCACATGGAACATTCTCAAGGATAGACCATATATTAGGAAACAAGGCAAACCTCTATGAATTTAAGAAGATTGGAATCATTACAAGCATCTTTTCTGATCATAATGCTGTGAAACTAGAAATCAACTGCAAGGGAAAAACTAGGAAAGGGACAAAGACGTGGAGACTAAACAACATGCTACTGAACAGCCAATGGGTCATTGATGAAATTAAAAGAGAAATCAAAAGCTATCTGGAGACAAATGAAAAGGAAAATAGACCATACCAACTCATATGGGATGCAGCAAAAGCGGTCCTGAGAGGGAAATTCATAGCAATACAAGCTCACCTTAACAAACAAGAAAAATCCCAAATAAATAACCTTAAATTGCACCTAACAGAATTGGAAAAAGAAGAACAGACAAAGCCCCGAATCAGCAGAAGGAGGGAAATAATAAAAATCAGAGCAGAAATAAATGAAATTGAAACCAAACAACAGTAGAAAGGATCAATGAAACAAAGAGCTGGGTCTTGGAGAAGATAAATAAAAATTGACAAACCCTTAGCCAGACTCACTAGGAAAAAAAGGGAGAAGACTCAAATAAATAAAATTAGAAATGAAAGAGGAGAAATTGCAACAGACACCACAGAAATACAAGGGATTATTAGGGAATACTATGAAAAGCTTTACGCCAACAAATTGGACAACCTAAAGGAAATGGACAAATTCTTGGAAGTGTACAACCTCCCAAAACTGAATCAAGAAGAAATAGAGAATCTGAACAGACCAATCACAAGTAAAGAGATTGAAACAGTAATCAAACACCTCCCAAAAAATAAAAGCCCAGGACCAGATGGCTTCCCTGGAGAATTTTATCAAACATTCAAAGAAGATTTAGCACCTATCCTTCTCAAACTATTCCAAAAAATAGAGGAAGATGGAATACTCCCCAACACATTCTATGAGGCCAACATCATCCTGATACCAAAGCCAGACAAGGACAATACAAAGAAGGAAAACTACAGGCCAATATCATTGATGAACATAGACACAAAAATCCTCAACAAAATACTGGCAAACTGAATACAGCAATACATCAAAAAGATCATACACCACGATCAAGTGGGATTTATACCAAGGACACAGGGATGGTTCAACATCCACAAATCAATCAACGTGATACACCACATTAACAAAATGAAGAATAAAAACCACATGATCATCTCAATGGATGCAGAGAAGGCATTCAACAAGATCCAGCATCCATTTATGATAAAAACTCTCAACAAAATGGGTATAGAAGGAAAGTACCTCAACATAATAAGGGCCATATATGACAAACCTACAGCAAACATCCTACTCAACGGGGAAAAACTGAAAGCCATTCCTTTGAGGACAGGAACAAGACAAGGGTGCCCACTCTCACTGCTCTTATTCAACATAGTACTGAAAGTTCTGGCCAGAGCAATTAGGCAAGAAAAAGGAATAAAAGGACTCCAAATAGGCAATGAAGAAGTGAAACTCTCACTATTTGCAGACGACATGATCTTATACATAGAAAACCCAAAAAATTCCATCAGAAAACTACTAGAAATAATCAACAACTACAGTAAAGTGGCAGGGTATAAAATCAACTTACAAAAATCAATTGCATTTCTATACACTAACGATGAACCAACAGAAAGAGAACTCAAAAAGACAATCCCATTTACAATTGCAACAAAGAGAATAAAATATCTGGGAATAAATTTAGGAGGTAAAAGACCTATACAATGAAAACTATAAGACACTATTGAAAGAAATTGAGGAAGACATAAAGAAATGGAACAATATTCCATGCATATGGACTGGAAGAATAAATATAGTTAAAATGTCCATTCTACCGAAAGCAATCTACAAATTCAATGCAATCCCAATCAGAATCCCAATGTCATTCTTCACGGTAATAGAACAAAAACTACTGAAATTCGTATGGGGAACAGAAGACCCTGAATAGTTAAAGCAATTCTGAAAAGAAAGAACAAAGCTGGAGGCATCACAATCCCTGATTTCAAAATATACTATTGAGCTATAGTCATCAAAACAGCATGGTACTGGTACAAGAATAGACACACAGATCAATGGAACAGAATTGAAAGCCCAGAAATAAAACCACACACCTATGGACAGCTAATCTTCAACAAAGGAGCAAAGAACATACAATGGAGAGAGGGAAGTCTCTTCAATAATGGTGCTGGGAACATTGGACAGCAACATGCAAAAGAATGAAAGTAGACCATCTCCTATCGCCATATACAAAAATCAATTCAAAATGGATCAAGGACCTGAAAGTGAGACCTGAAACTATAAAACTCCTGAAAGAAAATATAGGCAGTACACTAATGGAGACTGGACATAAAGGGATCCTTTCAGATTCCATGTCTACTCGGACAAGGGAAACAAAAGAGAAAATAAACAAGTGGGACCTCATCAGACTAAAGAGCTTCTATAAGGCAAATGAAACCAGGATCAAAATGAATAGACAACCCACCAGCTGGGAGAAAATATTCACAAATCGTTTGTCCGACAAGGGATTAATCTCAGTAATATATAAAGATCTCATACAACTGAGCAACAAAAAAACAAACAACCCGATCGAAAAATGGGCAGAGGATATGAACAGACATTTTTCCAAGGAAGAGATACAGATGGCCAATAGACACATGAAAAGATGTTCAACATCACTAATTATCAGGGAAATGCAAATCAAAACTACACTAAGATATCACCTTACACCCCTTGGAATGGCTATAATCACCAGGACATATAACAACAAATGCTGGAGAGGTTGTGGAGAAATGGGGACCCTCATTCACTGCTGGTGGGAATGCAAACTGGTGCAGCCTCTATGGAAAACAGTATGGAGAGTCCTCAAAAAATTAAAAATAGAAATACCGTATGATCCAGCAATCCCACTCTTGGGCATCTACCCAAAGGACATGAAATCAACCATCACAAGAGGCGTATGCACCCCTATGTTCATTGCAGCATTATTCACTATAGCCAAGAAGTGGAAGCAACCCAAGTGTCCCTCGCCTGATGACTGGTGAAAGAAGATGTGGTATATACATACAATGGAATACTACTCAGCCATAAGAAAATACAGAATTGTCCCATTTGCAACAACATGGATGGACCTAGAGGGTATTATGTTAAGTGAAATAAGCCAGAGAGAGAAGGACAGACACTGCATGAACTCACTCATATATGGAATATAAGTGAACACACGGACAGAGAGAACTGATTGGTGGTTACCAAGGGGAAGGGGGGTGAGGGGTGGGCACAAGGGGTGAAGGGTTACATCCACAAGGTGACGGACAAACAAAAATGTACAACTAAAACCCCACAGTGTTATAAACTATTAAGACATCAATTTAAAAAAATGGTAAAAAAAAAAAAGACAACCTTTGACCTAATTCTCCTCAGAAAAGTCACTTAGTATAAATCTCCACGTAGATAGAAAAGGAGCCTGGGACCATCACCCACTGAGACAAGGTACAGACTTAACAGTGTGGAATCTGGCTGAGGTAATGCTCCGTGACCACACACTCTGCAGTCCTTACACTGGGATGCCATTGCTGCTCCTGTGAGGTGGAGACTGGGTCACCACATCCGATGCCACCGCATCTCACGTACATGGCCAACTGCGCAGGAAGGGCAGGAAAATCTACAGAAAGAAAGAAAGGTAAGGAGGACCTCTGGCCTATTTCAAAAGGGTCCTTCAAAGCATAACCTTCTCCAATACGGCACAGGGGTGAGCTACACCAGGCTTGAGTCTTCTGAAGGATCCGAATCCTTAACACTTACTAGCTGTACAATCCTACGCAAGTCGTTTAACCTCTCTGAGCCTCGGTTTCTTCATTTATAAATTGGTAACTATGACAATGCCCATCTGCAAGAGCTGTGGGGAGGATTAAAGGAAACGGTTTGCATAAAGGGCATAGCACACAATACCCTAGCACAGGCCCGTTTGTGGTTGTTGCAGTCAGTGTTATCATAATTGTTGTTGCTATTATTATTAGCAAGGCCAGCCTTAGAGTGAGAATTATTTTAGTAGTAGTGTTCCCAAAATACTGAATAAAGCCCCAAATCCCTCCAATGAAATAAAGCCTTTTATTTCAAAATTGGTGAAGGATCTTAAAATGAGTCTGTCTCCTTGGAATTGTGACATGTTGATTTAAATTCACACGAAGACTTAAGTGTCTATGGTAAATTCCTTTTCTGGTGGAGGTTTTGAAAAGGATCAGATAAGGAATAGAAGAAACCTGAAAAAGAATAGAGTCAGAGAGAGAAGACTGGAAACTTTCAGCCAGGTGCACAGGCTTTGAAATCAGACAGAATGGGGTTTGATTCCAGACTCTGCCACATCACTGTCAGTGTGACCCTCTGTCACCTCTCTGAATCTCAACATCCTCATTCATAACATGGGGATAATTATGGTATCTACCTCCTAGGGCCCTTGCAAAGGTTCAAAGAGATATAGCACATAAAGCGCATTGGCTGACACATAGTAGGTTCTCAGTAGGGGTCCACTTCCCATCCTGCACATCGACAGTGCTGCCTGGAACTGACTCTTGTTTTCTCACACTAGATTCTTCCTCCTGGCTAGTGCTGACTTTCCTACAGACCATGAACAGAAAGATCCAGAGGTTTTTAAGATTGAATTTCTATAGGACAGAAATAGCAAATAGAAGCTGTATGTTGATGATTCAATTTAGCTGAGAAAATCTAGAAACTGTCACGCTGCTACCACTGCTAGGAAATAGCTAAACTTTCTCTACCCCTGGATGAAATTCCAGGCTGGATGTCTTTTTCAGTTCATCCAGCCCTGGGTGACCTTCCCAGGCCTTGGATCTCCCTGGACTGTGGAATTCACCCAAGCTCAGGCTGGTTAGCAGACGGAGCTGGGAGTTCTGCTCTGCTCCAGAGTCAGGGGTCCTCCCTGAGCCTTTGGGTCTTTCTCAAGAACCTCGGCTCAGCTGGCCCTGGCATTTCAGCAGGCCCTCCCGATCCTCGGGGCCATCCCTGGGCCCCAGGCGTTAAGCTGGGGAGGGGGAGGGCAGGCAGGAGTCATCAGGGCTCTTGCACGGCTAAGGTTTCTGGTTCTACCTGTTGCTCTCCTGCTCAGGCACCCCAGGAGAGAGGCAATGGTACCCCACAGGTTTTGTGAATTGAGGCTTTTCTTGTAGCTCAAATTTAAAAAGACGGGATGAGTTACACAGTCTGAGAATTCCAAGATTGGGGGTAGGGAGTGGAGAGAAGGTAGGAGACGCATCTAGTCAACAAAGTTCTCTTTACAGAATAATGAAAATTATGAACACTTTATGTGGTGCTCACTGTGTGCCTGGCAGTGTTCTAAGAGCTTAACCCTGCAAGGTAGTTGGTAGTCTTTTCCTCATTTTACAGTTGAGGAAACAGAGGAGCAGAGAGGTTGAGTAACTTGCCAAAGGTTGCACCGCCAGTAAGTAGTAAAGGCAGGATCCAAAGACAGATACACTGGCACTGGAGTCTATGTGCTTAGCCATCGTGCTAAACCGTAATGACAGCAAATGTTCATCGAGCCCTATGTTCCAGGCGCTGCACTAAACGTCTTGTTTTACACGGAGCATCTCACTTAAGCCTCACAGTAACCGGGTATGATATCTCATTCATCCCCCTTTCACAGATGAGTTAACTGAAGTTTGAAGACATTGAGTGATTTGTCCAAGGTCTCGGAGGTCTTCTTTGTCCAGATCTGCACAGAGGAAAGGACCTCTTTGCCATCCCATACGACAAAGCAAAACTCTTGGGTTGTTGCTAATGAGTAGACATCAGACAGTTTTTGCAACATCTACTTCAAGGGCTCTTCATTTTGCTGTTTATGGATATCAGGGCACAGTTAAACAAAAAGGGTCTGTTTGAGGTTTCGTGTTATGCTTTTTTTACTGCTCATGCTGTATCAAACCATGGTTTTACTTGTGTTACTTTGACCCAGATGTGAAAGACATTAGCTCACGTGGCCTGCGCTTATGTCACAGGAGGATGGGCCTCCATTATTCCTCAGAGCAGCCACAGCCCTTTCTGCTTCCTCCCATCATCCGAAACCCATCCCAGCGGGTGAGTCCTGCCCACAGAAAACGGATCTAGTTTCCTTACTGCTTAAAAAAGCAAAGCAACTTCTAGATTTCCATACTTGCAGTGAGCATTTTTCCCTTCCTTTCTTTGTGCGACTGGTGTTCGGCTGTGGTCACTCCCCAGGCGAGCCCAGCTCCCACCGTGGCTTCCTCAAGAGTGGTGAGTGGTGGTCTTTCTGGTTTGGGGTTTGAGGTAGGGACTTCTGAAGGGGAAGCAATGAAACAGTCTGATTTCTTCTTAAGTCACGGGCACAATTGACATTGACTCTGAAAAGAGCGAAATTAAATGTAAAATGATGAGCCAGGCCTGACTCTGATGTGGGAGTCTCAGGTGAGCCCCTCTGGAATACCTGCTCTGCGGAAGACACAGCTGTGCCTGAGTGACGGCAGAGGGCAACTTCATTTTGAAAAGTGAAGAGGGAGGTTGTTTAGGATGGGAAGGACTTTCTCGGGGTTTTTCCCACAGGGTCCAGGGAACACATCAGGTCATCTCCCACAGATCTCCGTTGCTTCCCTTTTGTAACTCCAAGTGTATGCTGAGCCCTGGCCTTGTTACTCAGACCCCCAGCCCAGGCCTGGCCACCAGCAGGTCAGACACGGCTAACAGAGCCCAACATGCCCAGCACCTCAGCCTGTGGGAGCCCTTGTCCCCTGTTCAATAGCCCTTGGACAGAGCTGGAGATTAGGAGTCAGACACGCTGTGGAAGATCAATCTGCCCTTGAAGCACAAGAAAAAAAGCAGGAACAAGAAATCGTCTCCACATTTGCAAACTCTTCTGCTTCCGCTTTCTCTCCCCAGGCCTTCTCCCTCTCTCTCTCTTTTGTAGACCGTCTTCTCTGCGCTTCCCTTCCTGAGAGAAGGCCTCCTCTGTTCCTCGTCTCTGTTTAAGTCAAGGGAAAGAGCATTCATCCAAGGCTAGGTGCTCCGGAACGCAGCAGTCGATCTGACAGAGCCTGCCCTCAGGGTACACAAACTCACTGGGGAGACGCGGTGAATACAAGGGTACACTTAGTGGACAATCAGGGCCCCACTAGTCCATCTGATGTCTTGTGAGACCCTGAAAAGGCACCCATTCTGTTCGGTGGGCTTTCGGCCTGGAGAAAGGAGCACGGGCTGGATTTCAGCCCCTACTTAACCCCTAGGCCAGACATTCTTAAGCAGAACACAAAATGCATCGGGGACATGAGGGACAACCCTGGGAACAAGGATAAAAATGTTCAGTCCCGTGTAACACTGCAAATAGGCACGATGCAGAAACTGCCCGACAGCCAGTCAGGAAAGGGAGAAATCGATGCTGGTCAGTTTCATCGGGAAGCCTGTGTGTAGAAGGTGGGCTTTGGACTAGTGGGGTAAGCTGGGGAAGGTCACATTCTGGATGGGGGAGGGCACTCCAAAAGGAAAAACAGGACACAGAGAGACACGGCGGTGGGGAGGAACATCAGTCCCCACACGTCTTCAAGACTTTCTTTCTCCCTTTGCTCTTAAGCGCCTTCATTTAAAATATTTCCTCAGCTTACTCAGCTCCACTAATCCATCTTGTTTCTGCAGATCCCCTGAATAAAGGATGGGCAGACACTCTGCCTGAGGAAGCCTGTTCTCATTCTGTCAGTGCTAAACCTCCTCAGAGGGAAATAAGTCACTCCAGTCTCCATAGTTACTAACCTCGATCATGTCATAAGCTCCAGACACACAGTAAAATAAAGATACTTCAGGCTGCGTAAACATCGGATTTTGTGAGCTTCTGAGGTGAGTTAGCCTCGGCCCTCAGACTGGGGCAACTCAGTTCCCAGAGCCTAATTTTTCATGATTATTCTCTTATTCTTTCGTCTCCATGTGCACCTGGTGTTAAGGGAAACATGTGAGGCATCAACCCCAGTGTACTCATCAGTGGATAAACAGAAATAAGGTTGACACAAATATATCAATGAGTCATTTATCTGCCACCAGCCTGAATAATATTTTTTCAAATGGAGTTTTATTTTCAGACCTCAGCTCTATTAGCGAACTGACAGATGAAAACATAGCAGATTGCCAGAATATTTGTATGTTTATTTCCTTCCCAATCCAATACAAATAAATTAACAGTTATGGAAACAAAGAAGATTGCCCAATGTATTTTTCTATACAGGAATGTTTTCTACAATATTCCTGAAGGACTATTATCAAATCTCCACCGGAAGAGTATCCGACAGAGTTCACAACTTTGGGAGGCACCCTTCCACTGCTGGAAAGCTTTTAACGTTTTTTTCTTTAAATCTTCTTTATATTGGATTTACTGCCTTCTGGTTCACTGACATCCAATTGTCCTAGGTTTGCCTTCCACAAGAGCAAGACTGTGGAAGCCTTAAGTTTTCAGTTACTGAAGGTAATGGAAAGAGCACAGAGACCTGCGTTCTAGTCCCAGCGTCTCCGTTCACCTGCTGTGCTATGTTGGGCAAAGCGAAGTTAACCTCTTGGAGCCTCAGTTTCCTCATTTATAAAATGAGAAAATATCTGCTGGTCTACCTCGCCAGGCCAATGTAAGAATCAAGTTAAATAATAAAAATGGAAGAGCTATGGAAACTGTGAGGTGCTATATGTAATGTAAGGTGTTACCACTATTCAGATGCAAGCCCTCCAAATATTGGAAGACAGCTGGAATTCCCTTGGTGTTTGCTGGCATGATAGTTTCTAGATTTCTTTTCCATGCCAATTGTCCTCATCTAGAAGGGTCCCTTTGTCACTGTCTCTTTTAAGCTTAGAGCTCAGAACAATCCCCCAGAGATGGTAAAGCCAGCAAAGGAGGAGGGAGCAATCCTGCTCTGCCTCCCAGGCTGCACCCAGCACAGCGCTCCAACAACCGTGCCTCAGATGGCATTGGGGCTTCCAACAGCCTCTTCAGACCATCGCTACACGTTCAGTTAAGGTCACCAAACACCTCTCTGTCTCTTTCACATGAACTGCTGTCAAACCAAGTCTACCCTTTGTTGAATTCATTTACTGTTAGGGTTAACATCAATGAATAGTTTTATATTAATGTCCATTGAATTTATCTCTGTTGAATTTCATCTTATTGGTATCAGTTCATTGTCAAGGAATAGAACGCTATTCCTTTATTCTTCAGCTACTTCAGCTGACCTTTGTGTCTTGAAAGGGGGTTTCTGCAGCAGTGTGTGACAGGAAGACTTCTGAGAAGTCCCAAAATGTTCAGTAAACAAAAACACTTGGAGTAAGATCTATGTACCACAGAAGGAAATCTCCCTAACCAAGGTCTCATAACTAGCATTCCTGTGGTGAGAAGAGATTGTTTTAATAAGATTTTATTGTTAAGATGATTGATCTGGTAAAGTATTTTTAGCATTAAGAGACATTTCCGTTTCTAGAGAGTTGCAAACATGATTGCAGTTCCAAAGTTCAAAAACATTTTTCTATTTTCTGAGCATTGAACATGGATTTTTTTAATTAAAATATTTTGTCAATAAACAACCCCTACAGATTCACATTATCCATCATGTGAAACGGGAGTGGTGAGACTTTTTCCAAAGGAGAAGCTGAGAACTGAGTTTGAAAGCGTGGATGGAGGGTGCTGAAAGGACATCAAAGATGCTCTTCCATCCATGGCCTCTCCAAAGGGAATTAGAGGAGGCCAGGCAGTGGCACAAGGTGCCCTCACCTCCAACGGGCAAGAACTAGGTGGGAGTCCTTTGGTTGCAAGTGACACAAACCCACAGCCAAGTGGCTTAAGCAAAAAAGATAATTTGTTAGTATGTGTAGACTGAAATGTCAGAAGTTCATTTCAGCAATTCCACTCCTGGTTATACCCCAGACATGGATGAAGATGTCAAGGGCAGCATTGTTTATGGAGTAGGGAGCATGAGTCAACCTAGGAGCCCCAGCCATAGTCAAGTCAATGAGTTACAGACACTAAGGTGGTAAGAACTTAAAAACACAATATTGGGTTAATAAAAAAAAAGGAAGAGACAGATATATATATACATTTAAGTAGGTGCCTGTGATAGGAGAGAATGGGGGAAGAGATGGGGGATGAAGGGGAATGATAATTTTTAAAATAAGAGGCAATTTTACAGACCAATAGTGATGTATGCCAAGAATTGAGGTATATGATTAACTCAACTCCAAGTACCAATGGTCCAGAATTTTAAAAGATTTTTTTCCATCAAACAGTGTACTCATGAATCAGATGGTCTCTGTCTCTCACTCACTCCTCTCTGGATTGGCTTCACTCTCCAGCAAGCTCACTCCACATTTGGGAAAGATGATCCTGGAAGCAACATGTTCGTGTGGTGTTTACAGTTGTTGATCTCAGGAGGAGAAAGACTTCTAGCATTCCCACCCCTCTCTGGACAAGGACCCTGCTTGGCCCTGTTTGGGTCACATGCCCACCTCTGGACCCGTCACTGGAAACAGGCAATTCTAACTGGTCAGCCTACTCATGCACCTACCTTTGTGATGGGGGAGGCAAGGCCCTTAGCTTGACAGCCCCACTGGTGAAGACCACCACCCACAGCAGCAAAGCATCTCCAGCACAATTCTGGAATCCACAGAAGTCCTAACCAGTCCAAATTCAGAGATAACTTTAACAAAAATGTGTTTATTAATTGGGCTGGATTCTGTAGGGTGCAATCAGGAAACAGCTTTATTTCATTTTTCTCCCATTCTTGTGCTTCAAACCTGCTCTGTCAGAGCTCCTTTTCCTGACTCCAGACAATATCTTGAGAGAACTGAATAACTTTTCCAGTTGCTTGTTACTTTTATAACAGTCTTATTTCAAGGTATTATACGGGTTCAGCCTTCTCTAATTCCAAACTTGGCTCTTTCCCCTTCTTGCAATCTTCCTCCCCTACATTCTAGGGCAGGTCTTCATAGGTCCCAGTAACCTGCAGTAGGGAAGTGGGGCACAGTTCTTATTTCAACCACACCCCAATCTTGTTTGTTTTTCCTCTCCAGTTGAGAGGTGGAGAAAGGAGAAGTAAAAAGCAATTTACATTATTTCATTATTTAGCTGGTGCTATTTTATTTGGCCATTGTTGTCCTCTGTGAGACAGATGTTCAAATGCTGGCTGTGGGAACTTAGGTGTGTTCTTTAGAAAAACCCTCAGCCCCCACTGGGGATCCCCAACACCTTCCTCTTCCCTCAAGTGGATGATCTATTCTCCCGCTGCCCACTCATGATTCTCCCTTAGCTCTTGGTCAGACAGTAATCCCATATAGACAGGATTCTCGGGTAGCGTCTTTTCAGAGTGGTTATACCTCCCATGCTGTCCACTTTAGCCCTCATAAAACACAATCCTTACCCTGCTTACTATGGAATTGTAGTTTACACCCACTACAACCTCCTCTCTTCTCTTTGCTATGAGGGGTGGCTCCAGCCAGCCTCATGTCTAGACAAGGAGCATACTCCATACCCTGTGCTCACAAACTCCAGAGAACAGAGGTCAAATTCCCCCAAGACCACACAGAGACATGTATGTGTGTGTTCATAGCAGCGTTATTTGTAAAAGTGGAAACAACCCAAATGTCCATCAACAGATGAATGGATAAACAGAATGTAGTATAGACATACAGTAGACTATTATTCAGCCATAAAAAAGGAGTGAAGTTCTGATACGTGCTACAACATGGATGAACCTTGTAAACATTATGCGAACTAAAAGAAGCCAGACACAAAAGGCCACAGATTGTACGAATCCATTTAAATGAAAAGTTCATAATAGGCAAATCCACAGAGACAGAAAGCAAATTAGTGATTGCCAGGGGCCAGGAGAAGGAGAGTTGGGGTGTGACTGCTAACGAGTACAGGTTTCTTTGGGGGATGATAAAAACTGTTCTAAAATTAGATGGTTGTGATGGTTACACAACTCTGTGAATATACTAAAAACCATTGAATTGTACATTTTAAAAGGTTGAATTTGGTAGTATGTGAATTATATGTCAGTAAAGTTATTATTAAAAACAATTCTCCCAAGAACTCTTTCCTTGGAGTTGGGTGAAGAACCCCAGGTCATAGAAAGTCTGGGGCTCCTCTTAGCAAGCCCTGGTGTTGGTGTAGCTCCTCTCAACAGAATGTGGACAGACATTTTGCTCTGCTTCGGAGTCTCAATCTGAGACCGCAGGAAAGTCCCATCTAGTCATTTTACACTGGGTTCTTTTTCCAGGCTCTAAGACTAATCGAGATGCATATAGTGTCCTTTCCAACTTTCACATGGGCTATTCACTTTTCAAAATTTTCAGCAGAAGTAGAAATCCCTGCCCACACAGCTACAGAAACCATCACTGTCTATTCAAAAACCAGGGACACTCCACTGCTTTGTGACCTCAGAAACAGAGGCATGATACTCACTAAATACCATCATCGAAGGTGCTGCATGCTGCCCCGCGAGCTTAACCTCCCACAGAGAGGTTGTTCCCTGTAGCATCATGCAGCTGTTTCCACTGTCAATGATTCCAGTCATTGTTAGTATAGCTTTAGGAGGAATATGCTTTATTCAACCACAATTTTATGGAGGGTCTACTCCGGCCGGGTACTCAGGTGACAAGGGTGAATCACATAGGCAGGCTCCTTGCCCACAATGAGCTCACCTCATTTAACTCATCAGTTAAGAAGCATGGCAACGATGCCGCCATGCTTCTGTCAGCGATTGCCAGTGATCAAGAGAAGATGATGGTTTAACAGATGCCAGCGAGTCGCATTATATAATCAGAAAAAGCATCTAAGCTATTAAAAATATAATAACACAAAGGCACGCACGTACTCCCCACCGTGAAAGCACGAGAATTGAAATTCTTCAAGATTATGTGTTGCAAAACAGATACGCTTGTGGTCACACCCTTTTTTGACTAAGTATTAGTGCCATGACATTGTAGCTAACACAATTGGAGGAAGAGAAAGGTTCCCCTTCCCAAAATGTTACAGTAGGATTCTTATGCAAAGATTACTAAATCCATTGTTTTCTCAAAAGGTATTTCACAGTTTTGCATTTATAGAAGTAGTTATACTTTGAGAGATTTTTTTTTCAAAATTCTAATGGTTACGTTGATAATTGGGGAGGCTATGCATGTGTGGGGGAGAGGGTGTCTGGGGAATCTCTACTTTCCTCTCAGTTTTGCTGTGAACCTGAAACTGCTCTAAAAAAACGTCGTGAAAAAAATTCTAACAGTTACCATGTTTGTATTAACCATTTCATGGTGAAACTCTGTAATTGGTGTCCAGTTTGCTTCTCCCCTAAAATGAGATACTTTCCAACTTTCTCCCATCCTTGAATTCCTCCAAATTTGCATTGAACTGGACCAAACACTGCCCCAGCCAGGACTCACCACCTCACTCTACCTAGAATGAATATTACACCTTTTCAAGAACTAATCCTCCCTTCCTACATCCCCATCCTTGTTCTCACAGCCAGCAACATGCCTCACTTTGGGACTGCTTGGTCTCCCAAGTACTTGATGTGTGTGTGTGTGTGTGTGTGTGTGTGTGTGTGTGTGTGATCTCGTATTCCTCACCTGTCAGAAGTTGAGTAGAGGAGGTAAATATGAATATACCTGTTTAAACAAACATCATCCAGACTTAGAACCAGAAGAAAGCCTATGGAGCACCAAACCTGAGGCCCTCACGTTTCAGATGAACAAACTGAGGCCTGGGGAGACTAAGGGACTTGCCCAGAGGCACACGGTCGGTAATCAGCAGTGCAGTAATCGATGTTACCACGGCTACAAGCAGTGCTGGATCTTCAGGCCACGGCTCCGATGCACTTGTTACTTTGCCCTCCTAAAATTTCTCCGCGCCATTATTCCTTCACCTGTTGGTGTTGGTGCCGTGAAGTCGGTTCTGACTCCTAGTCACCCATGCACGGCCCTGTGACCCCACGCACAGCAGAGTGGAAGGAGCCCTGCCCAGTCTTTCTGCGCCATCCCCTCGCCTTCTGCTGCTCTATCAGACAATGCTCCCTGCTATTCAAGGGGTTTCCATGGCCAATTTTTTCAGAAGTGGGTGGCCAGCCTGTCTAGTCTGGAAACCCTGCTGAAATCTGTCCACCACGGCTGACCTGCAGTAGTTGAAATATCGGTGGCACAAGCATCACATCACAGCAACATGCAGCCACCACAGTATGCCAACCGACAGGCAAGTGATGGTTCCCTGACCAGCCCACGGCAGTGAGAGCACGCAATCTTAACCACTAGACCACCAGGACTGGCTTTCTTCATCTGTGGAACACAAGTAATAACAGTTCTGCCTACCTCACAGGGCTGTTGTGAGAATTAATGAGATAACAAATGTGAATGTGCTTTAAAACCCTTGCAAATGTCAGATGCTATTTAAAATGAAAATTATTTCAATCAAGAAAATAAATGCATACTATAAAAATGGATAATAAAATAATTCACAAACGAGAAATACTCTGCAGATGACTCCTAGCACTTATAATTAAGTTTTCAATTAAATCTAAGCATCAAGTAGAACTAAAGGGAAAATAAGATTGTCTTCTGTGCATGGAGCTGAAAGAAATCAGCAGGTGCCTAATGGAAATTAGGCAGCTACATGGGGCCTAATGGAAATTGTTATGTCACTAAAAGCAGGGGATTCTAGCATGCCCTTTATTTCCCTCCCACTGTCATCTCCCTTTCATGGCACCCTCATCAGTAATGGAGCTTTGAGGTTATTATCTTAATGGAGAGGATTGGATTTTCTTTTTTTCTTTCTTTTTTTTGGTGTGGAAGATTGGCCCTGAGCTAACATCTGTTGCCAATCTTCCTCTTTTTGCTTGAGAAAGATTGTCCTTGGGCTAATATCCATGCCAATCTTCCTCTATTTTTTGTATGTGGGATGCTGCCAGAGTATGGCTTGATGAGCAGTGTGAAGGTCCACACCCAGGATCCGAACCTGCAAACACCAGGAGCATGCGAACTTAACCAACCACTATACCACCAGGCCAGCCCCAAGAGAGGATTGGATTTTCTTATTCAAGAAGGAAGTGGCCACATTCAACAGAAGCAAATTCTGGAAAGGAGAGAGAATCTCTGGGAAAGAGAAATTCTCTGGGCTGACATGTAAACTATATTCAAGTTTTGGAAAACTCTGAGGAAGCAAAAATGGGAATGGAGGAGAGAACAGAGGGGATGCCATCCTTCCTGGAATGTTGAACCTCCATGCAAACACTAAGAATGAAAAATACGTAAGGAGAAGTCAACCCAAACTGTAATACTCCAGCTTCATTAACTGAGGAGTAGAGGGACAACATGCATGACTGGAATGGAGCAAGACTGGTTATTCAGGGAGAGAAATAGTAAAGAAATGTCCTTAACTTGGGCATCAAGAAGAGAGAGTCCCCAAGGCAAGCTTTACATAGAGCACCCCTTCCTAAGCACAACTATGTCTATGCACAGTTATTTATTACAGCTCCCTCCCAAGACACACCCCCCAAAATCCTTTTCAACCAGCAACACAGGTTGGGTCACTTCATGAGCAACACAGAGAATGTTTGATTCAGCCCTTCTTTCCATCACCAAGGAAGATTCGGTGGTGGTGAACAGCTTAAACAAGATGATAAGACCAAAGACTAAACACCTGCCTCTGAAGGCCAGACAGACACTTGGGAAACAGGCACTGAGAAGAGGCCAGCCACGCAGGCAGGGCATGGTGCCCAGAGAATAAGACAATAGTCAGGCCAGTGGCTGCACAAGTGGAAGAAGCATAGCAATGGGAATCCGAGAGCAGGTAGATGTCAGAAATCCAGGCGGCAGGAAGGTCTGGCAGCTGGTAGGTGGAATCTTGCTTGGAAAATGGAGTTCAAGGGCAGAGAGGCAAGATCAAGGCAGAATCTCTGCTCCAGAAGAACTGAGGGCTTGACCAGAAAGTAAGGCAGAGACTAACGACACAGGAAAATAGGACAAAGATTCAGCCACTACAACAAAGGTACAAGGGAGAAGTTTAGTCCAAGGAAGAGGGCAAAAGTCTCATTTCTGGAAATAAAGTATAAGATCTGCACTAAGAGTGGTCCTGGTGCTCAACAGCCAAACTCTGTCCTGGCTTGGTTTCTATTCTCCTGAGTTGCAAGAGGTCCTCAAACCTGGGACGGGGCTGAGTGGAAACAAAATTTCAGTCTTGCTAATGGGACTACCTGCTCCTGTAATACCTGTGTATATCTCTGTTGTTGCACTTATTTATCTAACAAACGCTTATATAGCACTCACTCTATTTCAGGCATGCTCCTACATATTTCATAAGTATTAACTCCTACAACAACCCTATGAGGTAGGTACAATGACTCTCCCCATGCTACAAATAAGGAAATGAGACATAGAGAAGCTGAGTAACTTATCCAAGGTCACACAGACAGGAAGTGGCAGAGCAAGAATTTGAACCCAAGCACTTAGGCTCAAAGACCATGTTTCTAACCATTACCCCACACCATTTTGCTACCTTTGTCACGATCCATCTGTTTTTCTCTTCCCCTCTAGAACCGAAGCTACAGTCCCTGCTGTGGAGAACTTGGGTCATCTTTGCATCTCTAGTGCCTAGCACAATGCCTAGTACATAGTGGACCTGAATAAATGCCTGATGGGTAGATGGGTGAATAAATAAATAAATGAATGAACAAATGAATATGTGCCTGGCCTATTAAACACACAAACACCAGGGACTGAAGGGTCCTTGACAGAGGGAGTAAAAGGGGGACACTGGATTCGTTGAAATGATCTGCAAGACTGTGCGACAGAAGGCAGCCAGGATGCAAGACAGGGAGTGGTTAGTGGAGCTGCGTGGGGGAGGTACAGGGATATGGCTCATAATGGGAGCTGTGGATCACTTGCTTAAAAAAGCAGCTGAGGTCAGAGGAGGCTGGGACATAGGAAATGGTTATACAATAACCTGCTGTTTGTAGATGCCCCACCTCCCACTTGCTATGTGGTATTTTAGAGGTTCTGCCCCACACCTGAGAGAATATCTGGATTTGGTCAACCATGATTTGTGCAGAAATGACTGTTCCCACAGATCACTGTCAGTAGGCTTACAGGATTGGCACATAGCAACCTCTGGGTAAGAGTAAGCCATAATAACCACAGTTCGAATTCAACCATCAAAAGGACAGAACGATATTAGAAACAGAGCTGATCTGCCTAATAGCATAAAAGCCAGAGAGGTCACTTCCAACAGAAGAGTTCATAAATGTCTGAGCATTCAATAGGCCCACTTTTGCTTTTGTGCACAGATGTGGGTACACACAGGAGTTAAGATGGACAGACGGCACATCCACACACTTCTCACTCTCCTGTAATTCCCTCTCCAACCAGAACCATCAAGTAGACAGTGAGTCAGTAGGCAGTTGGCATCACTTGTAATTTCAAGAGAAGGAGAAAGTAAAAGTAGCTAATGTTTATTGAGCACTTACTTGGTGCTGGGTTTTATCCTAAGTGCTTCACATATATTAACTTATTGAGACCTCGTGACAACCCCCATTTTACAGAAACGAAGAAAGAGGCACGGCGAACTTAGGCAATTTGTCCAAGGTCACATGCCAAATAATTGGTAGAGGCAGGGTTCAAACTCAAGGCAGTTTGTCTGCAGAGCCTGTGCTTAGAATCACAGCTCCATAGGGGTCATCCATTCCTAGAACAGCAAGGAATGGAATGACTAGAATGAAAACTGGCTTCTAGTTGCCACACCCAGCTCACCTTTGTATACCCACCTGGAGCTCATGACTATGCTAAACCATCCAGAATGCTTATCCTCTAGGTTTAATAGAGGTCGGGGAGTGTAGGGATCCCAAAGGCTTCCACACACGTACAGTATGGTCTCAGGAGAGAGCCTTCTCCAATCAGTGATGGGGCAAAAACAGATCCAAGAAAAAGTCAAGATATGACAATGAATTCTGCTCCATACTAGTGGTTAGCACAAGCAACCATTTCTAGTAACTGTGTTTTCAAGCCACTACTACTATCCCTGATCTCCCCAACGTACTTCTTCAGGCCAAACTTATTCTAATTAGAAGATGCCTCTACAGGACTAGGAAGCGTTTGGCATCAAATTTCCACCTTGGCAAGAAACCAGAGTGAGAAGGCCCTCCTCAGCCCATGCGGACCAAGCCCATCCAAAGCAAACAGTTCCCATAACTGTTTACGGTAGAACAAGCTTCTTCCTTTAAGCAAGGCGAATGTGGAAAATCACCCAGCCAGGCATTGCTTGTTATTTTAGCACTTCTGAATTCAGGGAGGAGGCCCTGCCGGCCCGAGATTCAGCCCTCTTCAGAAGGGAATGCACAAGTTGGGAAACACACGAATGCCCTATTGGGGGCTATAAAGATTTAACTCTTCTCTAAAAGCATGTTTTTATCAGAATTACTTCAACAGTGACTACGTCTAATAACTCCACTTAAATAGCACCTCCTGGACTAGCTTGCAAATGCTCCCTGCTTCTGTGTGACATGACCCAGAGGAAATTCATGATCTCTCTGTGTTCCTCTGGCCTGGCACTGGCACCACCAGGAGAAGAAACTTAGTAGAGTTGCCTCCCAGTCATTGGCTTCCACTGCTGGATTATTCTAGCCTTCTAGTTATAAATAAGGACTGTTACATTATTATTGAAGTACCTTAAGACAACCAGCAATGTATGCTAAATTTTGAAAGAAAATATTTGCACACATTCACAGAACCAAGTCTGAAATTTGGTGAACCAAACTGAGGTATCTGGACGATATGCAGGTTAGCTGACAGCTTTATGAAACACTGGATAAGGTTAAGTGTAAGGAATATGGCATAGGCTAGTATACAAGTGATTTGAATAAATCTACATGGATTTGAACTTTTCTCTGTTTTCTAGTTTCCCAAGAGTCAGGCATCCGTTATGCAAGCTTAATTGAGCATTTACTGTTTTAAATTCTGAAGTGACTAGGACAATTAAAATAATAGATAGTATTAAATGTACTGGGAATAGCAAAATAATGTTTAATTCTTATTTATATGGAATCTGTCCTAGAAATGGAAAAGACTCTCCATCCAGTACACAGAGAAAAACCACTCACTTGCGTCTCCATGTTTCTACAACATTAAAAGGGGAGAGGTGGGGCAGCAATCTTTAAGAGGGGCTTACTTATGTTTAAAATAAAGTAGGTATCCAGGTGCCTTGCAGGGGTTAATTCATGATCACCCAAGATCCTGACAACTGACCATCCAGGAGAGAGGCCATCGGGATGCAAATGACCATGGGAACCTCTGGCTTTACCCTTCTATGTGCGCAGCTAAGAATGAGAAGGCCCTTTGGCAGCATCTGCTTCTCCTTGCCCTGAGGTGAAAGGCTGAGAGTGGACGCCAGCGGTGTGTCAGATGGGCTGATGTGCCGGCAGCACCAGTGGAGCTGCACATGCCTCCAGAAAACTCCTTCTCCCCACAGATCAGCTTTTGTATTTCTAACCCCGGGAATCAGGCTGCCATGCGTGGCACTACAACCTCGGCTGTGTCAGTCCGGGAGACAAACAGCACCAACTCCGGGCCCCAGAGCCCTCAACATGTTTATAGTTCCAAAAAGTGGTAAAAACACAGATACGTACAACTTTGTATATATCTTTTAAATGAGGATTTCTTGAAATGTGAAAAATGTACTTTACTCAGCTGTTGCTGCTTCTATTTTAAAGGGAGATTAATTGTAAAGATATTTGGTTATTTTTTAAAAAAGAGAATTTTTAGTTTTGAGCATAGGGGAAAGAATGAAGAAATAATTTTATGATTAATGCTAGATTGTTCATAATTAAAAACAGAATTTGGGGGACCGGCCTGGTGGCACAGCAGTTTAGTTCGCGCTTGGCGGCCTGGGGTTCACAGGTTCGGATCCCAGGCGCCCGCCGACGCACTGCCTGTCAGCCACGCCATGGCGGCGTCCCATATAAAGTGGAGGAAGATGGGCACCCATGTTAGCCCAGGGCCAGTCTTCCTCAGCAAAGAAAAAGAGGAGGATTGGCAACTGATGTTAGCTCAGGGCCGGTCTTCCTCACAAAAAAATAAATAAATAAAAACAGAATTTGGAAGCATATGTAATGAGTATTTAATATTCTAATGACTATTATTAGCATGTTCTTATTTTGTGTTATTAAAATGCCTAATACTCTTCTCCATTCACTATCATTTCATATTCTCATTTGCAGACCCTGTAATAATCGTTCTATTAGTCACATGATTATTATAAGTTTTCAACGCTGTGTATGATTCTCTTAGTGATGTTGAACAGTGATTGCATATACGTATAGACTCCAGCTTTCTCTCTTGAACTGGGTTGACTACATCCACCACATCAAATCAAAGCCACAAATTTCAGTTTGAGTCAGTTGTGTTTGTTTTCTATTTATTTATAAACCCTGCTCCTCCCAGAAAAGATTCAAAGCTGCTGTTATAGTTAGTCACCCCAGCCCTTAGGAGTCCAAGAGTTGGTAGAAACCAGTATTTCTGGTTCCTTGTGGCCTGTGGAACCTCACACATGCTGATTCACAGCAATCAGAGACCTGTGCAGACTGGCTCAGATAACTGCCAGTAGAACTTGCCATTCTGGCTTGCTTCATCAGCCAGAAGCGGAGCCAGCCAAAGTCGTGAACTCTGTGGAGGCTTTGTCTTTCTTATCAGTATTGACGAGGCAATCACTCATATCCCTCACTCTAGCAGGAAAAAAATAGACCCGACTTCAGAGCAGTTGCTCAAAGACATTATGTCCTAGACTCTGACTGTCAACTGTCTACACAGTCAACACAATCACACTTCTGCCAACTCACAGGATACACATCTGTGTTCTATCATCGCTGTACTTTCTCCTTATACAGACCGCTTTCCAAAGCCAGTCTTCCCAATCACATGTTTCTGCTCCTCATTAGAAATCAGAGATTTTCCAGGGAATCCCTGCTAAATGGCTGGATGGACGATCAATGTTTTGGTAGCCCAGAGACACAATGTTCCTTCTGGACTATGAACTTGTCACCCCTCATTTAACTCTGGACAGTTCTTATATAAGAGCTTTTAGAGAGAGCAAAAAAATTCGATTCCACAGAAACCGGGGTTGATGATCCAAGTGGCAATTTTCTCTCTTGAGTAAGAATTAAATCAACACACTAGTTGAAACACAACCTTCCAGCCCTGACATATTTTGGATTTTTGAAAATACACCGATGCTCACTAAAGGAATATGATAGAAAAGATATCTTGATTGATTCTTAAATTTCCTCATGGTTTCCAATTAGAAGCAGCTCTGGACTTTCCCTCTTCAAATCTATTGTGAAGTCTTATTGGTGCAGAGTAACTAGAGCACAGTTCCTCGACCATTTCCTGAGGCCCAGCGGGGTCTCCGTTAAAGCTCTACCTCGGAGTTCTCCAATCCTCCTTTGCAACCAGCCCTTCTTCCTAGGGTTCAGCAAGATTCCTGGTGGAAAGAAAGTAAGCTGGCAGTGGCAGCCTGCTCCCCATGTTGTTCAGGAATTTCACCGTCAGCCTTCCCTTTCCCTCTCCACTCTTTCAGCCACCAAATGCTGCAAACTCTTCTCCGGGGTGGTTTCAAGGCTTTCGGGGCAAACTTCCTCTCAAAAGCATATTATGTCCTTTCCCCAAAGCAACTCTATATCCCAGACAGAGCACAACACCTGGCACATCATGACATATCAACACATGTTAAATGAACGAAAGAATGCATGAATGAGTGATTCTTCTCTGAAACGTCCCCCTTTTAGCCCCAAACCCTAAATACCCCTTCTCTAACTCTAAATACCTCCAACTATTATCCACTAACTGTAACAGCTTTTATAGAAGAATTGTCAAACTGAAAGGGGGAAAGACTCTTCAGGAATAAGACAAAGTCAAATGGCCTCACTCCAACCCATTACAGTGTTGAGACACTCCTTTTTCAGTATTAATTTCAATAAATAAAAATAATTACCTAATTCTATTTCATTGATGTTTCCATGGTTTATTCTTTTACACAGAGTATCAAGGTTGGATGTTTTACTCTTACAGATGTCAGGGATTATATCTAATTACCCAATCTCTAGGAGCACATATGCTTTTATAAAATAATGGTATAGAAATACTGTATACATATCTTCAATTTAACCAGAGAAGAAAAATAGCTTTAAAAAGGCAATGGAGTTTACAATGGTGCTGGAAAGAGATAATAAACAAATCACATATTCCCTCTGTCCCTTTATTCCTATCCAAAAGATCTGTTATTCCCCATAGAACTGATTTGAGGTCAAATGGGGGCATGTACGCAAATAGAGTTTGAGAGGTAGGAAGCAATATAGAAATGAAAGATATTGTAGTTGCAATCTTATTGTTGTTTCCATAATCCTCAGCTGGTTAATCCTACTGAAGAAGGCAAAAGGAAGGTTTGCCATATAATTGTGTAACCATTGTCCCATTGGTCTGTAACCACTCAAAACACCATTACATAAAAAAACTTGGGGTCCGAAGAGAAGCACAGAAGCCAGGAGGAGAAATCAGCACTCCAAGACAGAGAAAAATCAATGACTAAAGTGGCTTCACGTGCTAAGCCCTTTCAAGTGGAATATTCTCTGCTACTTTCCATCGCCTACTCCACCATCCCCCTCTTCAGTGCCTAGCTCTATGCAGTTTCCATTGGTAGTATTAACAAGTGTGAATAATACAGAAGACAAGCCACTCCATTATCTCAACAAAGGGTTTACATTAGCATGTGTGAGAAAGACTCAGATAACCTCACCAAATGGTGCTATTTTTTAATGCTTAATCCATTGTGAAATAATTTCCTCTAGCTATTGCATTATTTCCCTGACATTAAAGGGCAGAGGAGTTGTCCTAACAGGAAAATTTGTGATCTTTATGTAATTTGTTTTGTATTCTTCAGCATATTTTTAATCATTAATCTGGCTTCTGCCCCTGCCCTTCTACTGAAGCCTCTCTCTTAAAAGGCATCGATCGCCTTCCAGTCACTAAATACCATGTCTTCTTCCATCTGCATCCTCCTTGAGCCCTCAGTTGCAATCCCCGGTGTTGTTCCACTTCTTCCTGATTCCTCTCTCAAATTCCAGCACACTGCACTCTCCAGCTTCTCTTACTGCTCAGACCATTCCTCCAGCATCTCAACACACTTCCTCTTCTTTCTCCTGTTCTTTAAAATCAAGTTTCCCCAGAAGTTCCCAGTGCTCCTCCTTTTTCTCCCTGCGGTTTTTCCTGGTAATCTTATCCCCTCCACAACTTCTGCTATTATCCCTGCACGTCCATCCAATCCCTACTCTCAAATTCTCTCTAGACACACTTCCAACTACCTGCAGGATATCCATGTTTCATTGCTTTCTCAAACCTAACACATTTACAGGCAAATCTACTCCTCCTCTTCCCTTCCAAATTTCCATGAATGGGGCCACCATCTTCCCAGACACCCAGATTCTTGGAGATTCACACCTATTGCCTGCATTCAACTTTTCCTGGACATTCTTCTGCTCCAAGCCACCACGGCATATTGCTTGTAAGCTCACTTATGGCATTTAGCATATCCTTCCTTGTAATTTACTCCTTAAGAAAAAGACTACACTTTCTTCAACTTTTTACACCCTGCAGTCTAGCACAGAGTTTGGCACATAGTAGGTATATTTAGTTGAAAAAGTAAAATTGAGCATTCATAGATACATTTTACTCACATCTTCCACTGTCATTTGTCATCTACAGTCAACAACACTGAGCTAAAATTATACTTCATCTCAGTACTCTGAGGAAAACTATCAAAGAAACATTCTAAATAATATCACAACATGTGGAGTTCCTGCTGTATGAATTTATTGTGTGCAACCCACATTTTCAGTCATTGGCTCCACATGAAAAAAAAAAAATCTATATTTGGAAGGGACACTGAAACGTGTGGGGAGCCAAATTCCCGTCTCACGTAAAAGCTACTTCCTTGGTTCGCTTCCTCAGTAGCGGAACCCCTTCTCCAGGTCCCTACAGTTTGCTCATTCTGTTACCACTGCCACACTGGGTTGTGAGAGCTCTGGATTGTCAAAAGCTACACTCAAAACACCGCAACTTCAACTCAGCGACAGCACGCACCTCTGAGGTGACTCGGCCTGGAAGGATGCCCGCGGTCCTACTTTTGCTGATGGCTTCACCAACTCCAGGTTTGGTGTTAACTGAGCACGGATCACAAGTTTTAGGTTTAGGGGTTGGTTTTTGTTTTGTCCCATAACAGAATAAGCAGCATAACAGAAGGTAACATGGTCAAGCTGTCTGACATCCTGGTCTGCATTCCAACGCCAGACGCATGGCTTTAAATCCACCAACAGCAAGAGAGCAGATGTTGGGTTTATTATAGCCTGGGGAACTGAAAAGAAGCTTGTACCAACTTGCACTCCGACACAGAGGTTTAAGAAAATTTGAACAAATCATTCCACTAGTCCCTTCTTACTTAAAGGGCTATAAACAGATAAGTGGATAGAGTCCTACCTCTGCCCCAAGGATTTTTTCCAGATGCATCTTTATAAAAAAAAAAAAATAGGCAATTCATGCCTGAACTTGCATTTTCAAGAGCTTCATCCAGCTCAACAGTTAATTTTTTTTTTTTTTGGTCTGGCTAGTGGACATTATAAAGCTAACATGTATACACCAACACCATTCATGTGTGAAAAGTTTAATTTACTAAGTCAATCAGGAATGCTACAACCACAGAATTAAAGACACATTTACAACTCAAGTTTGGTTCACATCTAATAATGGTTGACAGCAACTCAAGCTAATGTTTGGACATCAGCCGATTGTGGAACGTTAGCTAAAGTAGATCTCTCCCTGAAACAGGGCTGCCAGTGGTTTTTAATGAAGCAAAGTTTGGATGGTATCACTCATCTGTTTACTCCTCCCTACTCCCTACAATCTAAGTCTCATCTACTTCTCCTCCCTATTTCCAACCCCTTCTCCTTCACACCCCCACATTCCAGCCAACTGAACAGCTCACTCTTCCCCCACACGATCTCATGGATTTTTGCTTCTGCATATCTGATGTGCTAGTCTCTGATCTCACATCTCAGTTCAAATCTGGTCTCAAATCTCAGTTCAAATACTACTTCCTCCATGGAGCATTCCTTGACTCTCCTTCTTCGGAGCGAATTTGTCACTTTATCTGTACCTCTCAAATAATTTTCATCACTTTCTACTTGGCATTTTTTTTATTATTTCTGCCTATCTTGATTTTCCCTGCTAACATGTAAACTCCCTCAGGGAAAAATCCACGGAGAACTCTTTTTTTGTATATTTAGAGCATATGCTACAATTTTTGCATACAGAGGTCCATTAATATGCCTCGGAATACAGGTACAAATGCTTCCCAAGGTATAAATGAGAATGGAAAACTGTCAGTGGCCTGATGTACTTTGCAGGTTAACAATCCCTGAGTCCTGCCCTGGGGTTAACAGTCTGATACCATTAGCATGGCCTCTCACGACTTTCTTTCCTCAAAATGAGCCGCTCCGTGTTTGCTCTGTGCCAAGCTTCTTCATTGTCAGCGGTTGTTCTCCAGCACACGGTGGCTTCACTGCACAATTTCCATAAGCTGTGTTAGAAGCAAGCATGAGGCACATAAGTTGCCATGAAAAAAGAGCAAAGAAACTACCAATAAATAGCAATTTTACTCTTTCTATTCTAAGACAATGCCAGCAATCCTGAAGCAGCCAGCACATGGTCACTAATGTCTTGCCAAGTCTTCTTACCTTATCAGCTCCATTGATATCAAAGCCAGCCATCATCACCGTCTATTATTTGTTCAGTTACCACAGAATGCTTGGCATCATACTAAGCACTCGAGTAAAAATGTACCTTAATTGTTGAAAGCACAGTCCCTGAGTTCTTGGAATTTCCTTTTGAGTCAGACTACATTGGCATCAAGTGTCACCAATAAGTTAGAAGACTAAATTTTCACAAAAGAATCAGAAGTTAGATTTTAAGGCAGTCATCTTGAAAGGCAATGTAATTCCAACAATGTTGGCATTGCCTAAAGTCATTTTAGAACTCCTGATTTGTCTTTAAATTCAACTTATATGCCATATTTTGTTATAATCTTTTATCAGATTTTATCATATTTATTACATTTTGTTTTGTTTTAACCTCAAGTGAAATTATCCACCCTAATTACCCAGACCTGTCTCCAAATGACCATTGGTGATTTTTGAAAATCTCATCTATTTTGAAAAAATGAAGATTTTCCACAACTGAGGACATTTCAAAGAAAATGCTAGAGGCCTTGAAGGCTATTCTAAACATATTTTGAACAATAGCAGCATTATTATATTAAATGTATAATCTTACTGCGAAGGGAAAAAAACTTACAATGTTTGTGTTTAGACTTATTTACTGTATCAGTCACACTTAGCCTGTTTCCCAAAAGAACTATAAAAGGCAAATAGAGACATTATTTGGGATTTTTTTCTTGCATTTATGCATATTGCTTTTTAAAGAAAGTATTCAATTAATAAGAACACATCCTTCTAACGAAAATTAACTTATGTGAGAGCCAAAACATCAGATCTGAGGACCAAACTGGGCTCAGCAGAACCTTCAAACACACCTCACGGCAGAGTGGTTGTTGGAGAACAGGCCACAAATTTTAGTTGTTTCCTGTGAAACGGTTTAATTTGGTTCGGGTACTCTAGGATCTCTGTTTTTCTAAATCATGCTAAAAGTTTAATGAATTAGGGCCTCCAACATGGATGTTTTTCATCTCTGTGAATCCTCTCCAAACCTGGTACATGAGCACTGGAATCTTACATGCACTTGAACTTGGGGGCCTTAAGATGACACAGTGGACTCCACAGGGTACTTGAGAGAGTTAAGTCATACTATTTGGTCACATTATACCGTGTCACATGGGGAAAAAAAAGATCAAGGGCCAAGGGTGGAAAAGTAGACCCAATTTCCTGTGGCATGTAAATGTATATTTTACAAGTATTACATGTGTTACAAAAACCTTTTGACTTTTCAACTGCTTGGCTGACCTCATGGTATACAAGGAAACTACCAAGGATGATCAAAACAATCTAAGGTGACTAAATCAAAGAAGTCCTGCAACTAATACAATTGGAAATGTGCAGAATTATTATTATAAATACCTTCTTTCCACAAATGATGCCCTAACACCCCCAATATTATAAAGGTAAAGAATTATGTGATGAAGAGTTCTAAGTCTAAGTAGCAGTAATTATAATAGCTCATTTACTGAGTGCCTATTCCATACATGTGGTACATACATAAGGCAGCTATTAACTGTCCTCACTTGACAGGTGGAGCGAATGAACCTCAGAGGCACACAGCTAGGAAATGGGCAAGGTCTACACTGTGTGGCTAGACGCAAAATGACGGTCTTCCCTGGAGCCTGATTTCCGGAAATCCATCAAAGTTCTCAAGAATAATTTGAGTGATAATAAGAGGAAGAAGGAAAGAAAGAAAAGAAGGGAGGGAGGGAAGGAAGAAGGGGGTAAGAAATGACTGCAACACAGTATCCATTGCCGTTACTCTATTCATGGTTCAACGATTCCATCCGCAAACCCACAACCCACCTACACGCTATTAGTTCTCTGTTTTTACTGAGCCCAAGAGAGTACACAGTCATTTGCCCAGGTGAGAAGGGGGTTGTGGCTGGACAAAGCAATCCTAACTCCATATAATTATAGTCCCTGCCTTCTTGGAGTTTATATTCTGTAAGACAGTACGTCTGTTTTCTCACTAACATATCCCACAGCACTTGGCATAGTGCCTGTCACAAATTGTGCCTAATAAATATTTGTGGCTGAAAGCATGTCGAATAAAGTGTTTTGAGGGGAGTATGGGCAAGTTTAGGGATGTGGCTGCCTGAAATAATCAAAGAGCAACAGAAACTGTCCCTGTTCAAAAGAACCTCTCAGGGACATTCTACTTGGAGGTCCAATTGTGTTAACAGATTTCTCTTTGAGGAGAGAAGCATAGCTGTCATTCACATCTTGGTGCCAATGCTTTTATTAGGTAAATATCTTTGAAAGGGGGACGGGAAGTAAAAGAAAAGGGAGTAGGGAGTTAGAAAGTGTAACCAGGAAAAAGTAGAGAAAGATTCCATTCATTACGACAACTATCTCCTCTTGCTTCCCCAACTTCTTCCCCACTCCGGTCCAACTTGTCAAAGAGTCCTCTTCTTGGGTAAGAGAGTTCTTTATCAAACAAGACTGAAAAGCATCTAATTGTATCATCAATGCTGCAATAAGAAGATGCCCCAGTCTGTACGTGACCTCAGACCTAACTTCTGCCACTTTTATGCACCACCGCAAATGTGTATTCTTAGCCTAGGTTTTCTAATATATCACCATTCACTGCTTGGGCTCTGTACCTTGGTTTTAATTGTATAACAACAGCTATGTCTGAAGCTGTGATTCTCACTAATTATTCTTCCAAGTGCATGGGATATAGATACACAGAGTTATAGATAAACACACAACATAATGCAAAACAATCTGCGTTCTTCCAAATAGGAATTGGTTTGCCTGAGGCTTCACTTTTGTCCAGCGTCATGGAAAAAGTGATGCTCTTACGTTCACAAGTGTCCAAGTCACAGCCTCCTTGAGTTTCGTTTCCCTCGTTTGTAAAATTTAGAATAATGCATACCTCACAGAGCTGTTGGGAAAATTAAGCTGAAAACATATGGAAAGTGCTTTGTAAGCTATCGAGCTATGTAGAAATATAAGGTATTATTAATGTTTGAAGAAGTAGAATTATAGGAGTTAGACAAACTTGGGTTCCAGTCCTGGGTCCACCACCTGCGAGCTGTGTGACATTAAGCAATTATATAATCTGAGTTCAGTTTTTTCATTTGTAAAGCAGAGATAATAATAAAGACCTCACAGGAGTGTTGTGAGGATAACACAAGAAAATCCTCCTGGAGTACCACCTGGAACACAGTCGGTACTCAGGAAACAGCGCCCTTTCCCTTCCCTGCTGCAGCTTTACATGTCTTTATTTTCCTTAAATCAGAATAACTTCCACCATTCTCTTGCCCAATAATAGCCAAGATGAATCATGACGATATGATGAAACAGCAAAGCATCAAGACAATGATAAGACATAAATCATGGTGTTTTCCTGTCCAGGAATAGTCTCTCTTTGTGCTGAACATCAACAGCAAATTGCATCGAATGCCAAATAAACAGCCAAGGAAACAGCATGAAGCAACCAAATGAAGCAAGGTAAATTAACCAGGAAAGCTACCGTAAAAATATGAACAATAACCCTGAAAATATCCTTATTTGTACTCAAAAACATAATTGCAAGCAGGGTATGTTCAATTAGATGCTTGAAATTTTATCAGACAAATGGTTTTGGCTCCCTAAAACCTTGTGGTGTCCTGGGCTCCCAGTACACAAGCTATTGTACAATTTATTTGGGATTACTGCTTACCACAAACAGTTCTTAAAAATGCATAATATTGCATACTCTGCCACTAAGCTCTATTGTGCGTTATTTCCTAATTAAGGATGCAGACAGCCTGTGCAGTAATGATGACTGATGTCTGCTGCATGTCTTAGTGAGGAGGAAGGTGAGCATGAGCGTTAGCTGCAACCCACAAGAGAAACAGGGTAATTGGTGTTGCTCACTGCACCACAAATCACATCTTCCTGGAATTACAGAAGAGGCACTTACGAATAGAGAATTCTCTTGCATAAAATTGTAGTTTTGCTCACCCTGAGGAACACTCCTGGGAGGCACTGTTTTCAATTATTTTCACTGTATAAATTAATGACAATGTAATTTTTATCATTTCATTTTAGTTGGGACATCACAATACCAATAATAATAGTTCACTTTTGGATTTTCATCCCTTGTGTTTTAGACTTTTTGTGTCTTGAGATTTATCAATCTTCTAGTCTGTATTTATACCTGCCAGCTCGAAACCAGCTATTTTAAAGGTAATGTTAACAACAGTCCTTGAAATCATGAGAAACAGTTAATGAAAAAGACCTGGTTCAACAGAGAAGCATTGGCTCTTGGCCCACTCCCATCCTCCTGCAGCTGGATCTCTCAGTAACACTTCCTTCCTCTAACATGAAACACAGTAATTATCAGCAATTAACAAACACCAAGCACAGGTAATATAAGTGCCTGTACCAGGTATCATGTAGATTTCACAGCATAGGAAAACTCTGCCTACAGAGACCGTGCCCACTACCTATCAAGAAACACAAAAAGTGGGGCCAGCCTGGTGGCGTAGTGGTTGGGTTCACATGCTCAGCTTTGGTGGCCTGGGGTTTGCAGGTTCAAATCCCGGGCACAGACCGACACACCACTCACCAAGCCATGTTGTGGCAGCCGCCCACGTGCAAAATGGAGGAGGATTGGCACAGATGTTAGATCAGGGAGAATCTTCCTCAAGCAAAAAGAGGAAGATTGGCAACGGATGTTAGCTCAGGGCCAATCTTCCTCACCAAAAAAAAAGAGAAGAAACACAAAAAGGGGTCCCTGCTCTGAAGAAGACATGCTTTCTACCCAAAGTTAATCTTACAAAGCACTTTCTAGAAAGTGTGGGTTCTTTATTTATGCTCTCTGACTTATCCAAGTAACAAGTCAGAAAGTAAAGTTAAAATGTTCATCAACTGGGGACTGGTTCAATAAATTACAGCATACCCAAACAACGAAATATTATATGACCATAGAAAAGAAAGCAGAAGTGGATGAACAGTATGAGCTCATTTATGTAAAAAGAAGAAAAAGATGAAAGAGAAAGAAAGTTAGTTAAGAGGGTAGATTTTAAAAGTTATCACCACACAAAAAAATTTGTAACTATGGGAGGTGATGGATATGTTAATTAACATTATCGTGGTAATCATTTCACAGTATATGCATACATCGGATCATTACGTTGTACGCCTCAAACTTACACAATGTTATGTCTTAATAGAGCTGGAAAAAATATAAATAAATAAATACACACATACAAGGCTCTAGTGAGAGACCCCTCTCTCCTGGTTTCCATCAAGGGAGAAAGGAAAGAAGGAAGGAAGGAGGGAGAGAAGGAAGGCAGGAAGGGAGGGAGGGAAGGAAAGGGAAAGAAGGGAGGGAGGAAGAAAAGAAGGAAGAAAGGAAGGGAGGGAGGGAGGGAGAGTGGGAGGGCAAGAAAGAAAGAAAAAGAAAGGAAGGAAGGAAGAGAAAAAAAGAAAAAGAACGCATCTGTATGTATGTTTATATGCACTGAAAACTTCTGGGTCTTTGTAAATCCTCTTCTTCTTGTATGATCCACCTTGCTCACTCACTACTTGGGGAAGCTTGGGTGTAAAGTCGTCCACGCTCTGCTAATCTGTTTTAGCCTAGTGCTGCTGTGACCAGGAGCAACAACTCCATTCCACTATGGACTCTGGATGTGTTTCTTTTCCCGCGTGGAGCCCACCAGTGAAGGGACAAGGAGGAAAACAAGAGTACAGACTTGGCCTCTCTCTGACCGTAAAGACGAAGTCTGAGAAAAGAAGTTTAACTTGCATTTACCTAATGATTCCCCAAAATCAGAGAGAACGCAGTATCTGGATTCCGTCAGAGGCTAGGTGGTTTTCTAAGGGGGAGGAGGGAGGTCGGATAAACTGGTTCTACCACTGAAAGGGTCCTGAGTGAATCAGAATCGGCCTTGGGAAACTCGATGCCTCCTCTTTAAAGGGTGACTTAGACCCACGCTGAAAAGAAAGGAGGGAGAAAATCAGGGTCTTAGAGTCCAATAGAGCAGAAGAAATTAAGTAATTTGGGGCTATTTCACCCTCAATGTGAGGAACAGAGTGTCATTAAGGAATGGGTTCACAGCTATGCTAAAAAAATTGAAAAGCTGAGTACAAGTCAGGTGAGGTGAGCTCAAAGTGGAGCAATCTGCCCACCAGGCCCTTGCTCCCTGATTAGGAACCACCACTCACAGGAGACAACTCTAAGGTTAGGCACACTGAGCAGGAATTGGAAAGCAGCTTTGGGACTTAGCCTTCAAGTTCTCTGGCTTTGCAGTAACAGGAATGTCAGAGATGACAAGACTCACTGGCTCTCCCTCGCTCTGCCTTCTCTTCCTTGGGACAGCCGTAGAAATTTGGAGCTGAACAATCCCTTCATTCTACCACCGTGGAGAGAGAGGCTGGGGAGGGGTGACCATGGTGTTGCATACTGGAGACACTGTGTCTCAGAGGCACGCAGCTGGTTACTAGCAGCGTAGTCCTTAGAGTTTTCATGTCCAGAGTCCCCGGGTGGCCTCCAGTTCTTAGGTCTCCTATGTTTCCCAGAACGAATGAATTCCTTATCCCCAAGGCGCTAATAGCAGACAATGGTCCAACATTGTATTTCACCCAGAGGCTTCTGAATTTTAATCCGCCACTCCTGGAATAAGATATTTTACTTCAAAAGAGTGAATCTCAAAAGATGGGAATTATAGGTAGCACTGCTGTTTGCTACCAGTGCCTCCTTCTATGTCTCTGCCTGAATACACTGAGGTTACACAGCCAGCAGTGATGTTAGCAAACTTGAACTGGATTGAGTTGGAGGGTATGATGGCATGAGTTTCCATAAGCAGTTCCAAACCTCAAGGTTGTACAAATTATGTATGATTTTGTAACTAGTGGGGTTTCCAACTAGTGCCAATGCTGTTTTTCTGAGTCAGTTTCATTATTTGGAAAGTAAATAAAAGAAGTATTTTCATTCCCAAAGATATCATTTTAAATTCAGATGTTTAGAAAAATGTTGCATGAAACAACTTCAGGAAAGAAACAGGCATTGGATACCAGCATTTTCAAGCAGAGCAAGGAAAACTATTTTTTTTCCAAATAAAGGACTAACAGTTCTTCTACTTACAAATGGAGAAAGATGACCAAACATTGACATTATTCTTTACTGTAATTATAATTATATATACAAGAAATGATTGACTTTTTTTTTTTTTTTTTTTGAGGAAGACCAGCCCTGAGCTAACATCCGTTGCTAATCCTCCTCTTTTTGCTGAGGAAGACTGGCCCTGGGCTAACATCCGTGCCCATCTTCCTCTACTTTATATGGGACGCCGCCACAGCATGGCTGACAAGCAGTGTGTCGGCAGGCGTCCGGGATCCGAACTGGCGAACCCCAGGCTGCCAAGCGCGGACTAAACCGCTGTGCCACTGGGCCAGCCCCAGAAATGATTGACTCTTAATAAGTCAGACAAAAGCATACCTAAAGCATTTCTCTTTCCACATGTACAATAAGGATGACACCTCAGAGAGAGGTATTATGAATATGCAATCCCCACATTCTGAATTAGAAAAAATTACCCAAGATTCTCATCTGTAAAAAGATGATTTCTCAGGCCCCCTCCAGCTCACAAGGAGCTTGTCTTCCTTCAGTGGAAAAAGAGTTAGTCAAATTAGCTAATTGCAATGAATCAGTGGCAATATGACTTTTACCTTGGGCGATTCTTTCTTGTGTTTCCATATTAATAAAGTCCCTAGACTTAAATGAAAACCCACATGGTTTACTTTGTAATTTAAGAAATGAACGAGATATTTTTCCGTATACCAAGCCATTTGTCTCAGAAGGCAAAATAGCTGAGAGCCTTTCTAGGTCTTTTTGTACTGTTTTTACAGTTTCCATTGTGTTGAAATTTGTTGACTAATGATTCAGATAGAGCACTGACACAGGGTAGAAGCCCCAGAAGATGCCCTGGGTTTGAGAAACAGAGAACCATGGATTCAGTAAGAACGCTGCCTTCCCAGAGCAATGTGTGAATTCTTTTACTGTGAAAAACAGATTCGTTAGTTCAGAGGGTTATATTTTTCTGACCGTTTTCTTATTTTTCTTCCTATCACACTTGATTTTCGAATTAGGATTTATGTAGGGCAATTAAATTGGTTTTAGTAAACATTTTAGTGCCCAATATACATAAAAATGATCTGATTCTTACAAATAGCCTTTCTTGAAATAAGCGTTGAAAATTTTTCATTTGTTTCATATACCTCCTGCATAACTAAACATATATCCTGGTTGGAGGGATATTTACCATGCCATCCCCCAAAGTTTGGATTGCAAATATGTTATAATGCTAATTTTGGGGGAGAGCAGAAACTCAATAGTGCCCTATAGTTTCCTGAAAAGTTACATTTGAAAAATGTGAGATCGTTTTGTTATTTGAATTTGGACCAACATTATTGTTTCCTGCCTAAGAAGGAGTATTGTCTAAAAAGTGAAAAATAGACTTGAACATCTGGCCATAATACTTCAAGTACCTATTTAATGCTGCCATCATGGTTTTCTTCCACTCAGTAAATTATCCCTTCTGAAGAATAAATTACATTTTTATAGCCCTTTGCAAATAACTTTCATAATATTATCTCATTTAATCCTGACCACAACCCCACCAAATGCGGTAATTATCATCCCCATGTTACAGATGAGAAAATTAAGCCAAAGGGTAAGTGCTACTTAAAGCAGAACTTCTGACTCTAAATCCAGTGTTTTTTCCACCACACCAACTGTTTCAAATTGTTAGAAATATCAAATTTTGCATGAGGTTGGTCAGTGGTAAACACATTGAAGATCAGTTATGACTAAGAGGAGTTCATGAGTACGAGTTCCAGAGGAGACGACTATGCTTATATCTCTTAGTGAGTTCCTCAAAGACTAGTCATTGTGGTGTCTCCAGTGTACAACACCATGCCTGAGACTGCAGGCTCTCTGTCAGTCTTGATTGGATAAATGAAAAATAATTGAATGAATACCTGATTTATAATTAAATTGAGCATTTTGGTTCCTCTAAAACTGTGTTTTTCAAGCTGTGCTACTCAAAAGTCCCAAAAGATGTTAAGAAGTATACCATAAAAGTGGGTTCCACTGGTGAATTCTACAGACCCTTCTAGAGAATTTACAATGCATATTAGCTTACTAGAGGTTCTGAGAGGTCCTATAGTAAAGAAACTTGTTTAATTTTATCTTACCAAGTATTTCCCAAATATGTGTCCACAGAAAACACTCTTCTTTCTTTTTACAGAATTACTTTCACTTCCCTCCACATACCAGTGTTCTATGGAATATGGTTTCAAAAAAGAATCCTTTAAAATAAAAACCCAAAATATAACGGTGGCAGAAGAACATCACAAAAGAGGAAGAAAATATTCTAGGCACAGGAGCAATATTTTGAAAAAGTTAAGAGACAGGAGAAGAGCAATATAACTGAAGGTCAGTTGGTGTGAGACAGACCAGACCCAGAAAGGCCAGAGAATCTAGGATGCAGGTCCTATCAGACACGCTCCTGTGGACCAGGAGCTCTGAGACTGTGCCAAACATAGTCATTGGACAGAAGCCCAGACAAGGAAGGGATCAGTGTCAGGAAGATTCCATGTAGGCGCAGGTGAGGGTCAGAAACTAAGAACCCGATCATCTGAGGAATCGGGGAGCAGGCTGGAAGCAGAGATGGAGGTAGACGTCCCTCAGAAGCAGAGAGGTCTTAGCAGGTGCCAGTCCCTGGTCGGGGGCTGGGGCAGAGCCGTGAGTGCAGGCCCAGGAGCTCCAGTGAGTAAGGTAGAACTCCAACCCCAGAGAGGGTTGAGTCCCAAGTCGAGGACGTGGGCAAAAGGGTATAAGTCAGGGACCTAATGACTATAAGTATCACATACTTATTTATATTACATTATATTATATTATGTTACATTATAGCATTATATGTACTATATGTATTATATACATTATTATTATATTATATTACATGTATATCATATTATAATATAAATATAATACAATTAACAAGGTGCAGCCCTGCTACTAGGACCAAAATCTGGAGGTCCTCCGTTCACCCGACTCCACCTCAGGGCCTGGGGCACCCAGAACCGCTGCTGTTTCCAGCACACAATAACTAGTCTATCTTGCCTGACCTTGGGTCACCTTAGCAGATCATCAGTCTAGGTCATAACTAGCCCCTTCCTAAAAATCTAAGCCCTTCTTCCCCCTTGTTTTGGAGATCTTGTGGACAGCCGATCTCACCATGCTGATCATGCAGGGCTGCCACCAAAGGCTGTGCAGGTTGTGCACTACTCGAGGGGACACCATTGCCAGGCACTGGCATCCCTGTTATTTTGTCACAGGTCCCCTCCCTGCTCCACAGAAATCCCTCCTGCAATCTGCCTTCTATATTTTCATCCATAGTTTATCACTTCAGCCAATCCCACAATTCTCTTGCTGAGTTGCCTTTTCATCTCACCTGTCTAGTAAAATCCCAATCCTGTTTTCTCTATTCCTATATTCAAGCTACTGGGGACTGCTGGAGGAAAAGACATGGCTGTGCATACTGGGTATTGTTAAAATGTATGGGCTCCACCTGCTCACCCCTTCAGAAATGTTATATAAACATGAAATAAACTTTCTACTCTGTGAAATCCACTGGAGAAAAACATGGTCTCCAGAAAAAACTGGGACATCAACCACGTCTTCGAGTTCTTCAGGGAACACTCTCATTCTCACGTTTTCCTCCTTCTTCTCACCTCCTACTCCATCCCTGACCCCCACTCCACTAAACTAAAGACAGCCTCCAACTTCCCAAGACAATGGTGACCATCAGAAGAGAATTCCCCCAGCTTCAGTCCCCCTATCTGCCTGCATTCATACCCATCCCTGTTTCTTTCCCTCCTGCCCCAACACAAGAAGGGTCCCTTCTCTTATCCGAGGTTCAAGCCACCACCTGCTCCCTGACTCACCTCAGAGACATTTGTTTCTCTCCAGTTATCACCTTTTCATCGTCTTCCTCTACTGGCTCTTTACCACCAGCATTTCAACAACTCACCCTTCAATTCCACAGGTGTCCCTACCCACCAAGCTTCATCTCTTCCTTTTCACCTCTAAATTTCTTGAAATCACTAGCCTCCCAAAGTCACTGTCCTCTTGAATCTACCCTCCTGAATTCTATCCACTCTCTTCCACTCCTCACCTCCCATTCACCCCTCAGCCCATTGCAATCTGGCTTCTGCCAAGCGTTCCACCAAACTCTTTTTGCCAAAGTCCTTCCTGTCACAAATGGACTGTTTTCCATTCCTGCCTAATGCACTATCTCAGCAGCGTTTGACACCGCTGACCACTCCTGTGTCTGAAGTGATTTCCCCCTTTCGCTCACATGACACTATGAGCCTCCAGATTTCCTCCTGCCTCTCCAGTGACTCCTTCTCAATATCCTTCAAGGGCTCTTCTTTTCCTTTTTCTTTTTTTTCTTGTGACAAGAACTTTTAAGATCTACTCTCTTAGCAACTTTCAAATATACAATACAGTATTATTAACTATAGTCGCCATGCTGTACATGATTCACTTTTTAACTGGAAGTTTGTACTTTTTAACCACCTTCACCCATTTCACCCATCCTCCACCCTCTGCCTCGGGCAACCTCCAGTCTGTTCTCTGTATCTATGAGGCTGGTTTTTCGTTTATCTGTGTGTTTAGATTCCACATGTAAGTGAGATCATGTGGTATTTGTCTTTCTGTCTGACTTCTTTCACTCAGCACAATGCCCTCAGGGTCCATCTGTGTTGTCACAGGGGCTCTTTTTCTTCATGTCTCTTCAATGATGATCTTTCTCAGAGTTACTGGATTCTCTCTTTTTTTCCATCTACTTAGCCTCCCTGGATGATCTTAACTCTAATTCTAGGCCTTCAAGCATCCTCTTAATACTGACTAATTCCAAAACTGGTCTTCAGAACTAAAATATCCAACTGCTTCGGAGACATTTACACTTGCTTCCACAGCACTTCAAAGGCCATATATGAACTCATCATTTCCCAGCCCATCCCGCTCCCCGAGGCACCGCCTTTTCCAGTGGCCATTCAATGGAGTAGGAGATGGAGCAAGAAGATCATCTTTCCAGCAAGGGCCATGGGTAGAGCAGAATTTCCTCCGGCCTGGCCCCTCCAAGCAAATGTCTGCACTGCAGCAGAGTGATCTGTTTAAAGCAGCAATCCGATGTGTAATTTCTCTGTTTATCCTGAGGGCAGTAGGGATTCAGTGAATGGCTTTAAAGTCCAAACTTTTTACCATGGCACACAAGAGTTTTCTTTGGCCACTCCTCATCTTTCATTTGACACGCAAGCTAAATAACAGCAAAGCCTCATTATTGCGTTGTATGCCAGGCACTGTTCTAAGCATTTGTACATGTTAAGTTTATTATTCCTTGCAACAATCCTGTAAAACAAGTTCTATCATTATTCCTATTTTATAATGAGGAAACTGAGGCGAAAAGAGATTAAGTATCTTGTCCAAGGTCACATAGTGGCAGAGTCTGAACTCAATCCCAGGTGGGCTGGCTCTGATATCATGATCTATTATACTGCAAACAGAGCTATTTAGAGCTCCTGGAACAAACTACGTTCTGCTTATTCTCTGGCTTTTCACGTGCATGCACACACACATGCACTTCTTCTCTATGTGTTTAGGTAATGCCTACTCATCCTTCAGATCTTTGTACAGAAATCAAGTCTTCTGGAAAGACTTTTCTGACTCCCCCTTTCACACACACACACCCACACTCCCAAGGTTGGTGCCTCTCTTAGGGGCTCCCACAGTGTCCTGTGCATGGCCCTGTCACAGCACTTACCGCTCTACTGCGACTGCTGGTTAACTTGTCCACCTACCTTCTAAACAGAAAGACTCGGTACTGGGTCTCCAGTGCTCTGCACAGTGCCTGGCACATGGTAGGGGATGAACGGTGGGGGTAGGTGTTGAATAAATAAAAGTCGAATGTTCAAATGGCGTCAGCAGACAGGCTGACTTGGGGCTGTGTTGTCCAGATACTGGCCTAGGGTTCTTTAAATTGCCCCAGACCTGACCAAGAGTTGAACCTGCAACTGAGGGCTTCAGGATCCCAGCTGTTGGGACCCAAAGAGAGGAGACTGCCGAGAGCCAGGAGGAGACTATCATTAGCCTTCATAGGAGCCTGAACAGATCTTATAAAGTGGATTAAGAGGCTAAGAAAAAATGAAAGCAGATAAGCAGGAAGGACAGCAAAGGATTAGAGAGAGCATTATTCTGGGAGGTTAAAATAAAGAGGGAGTGTGGGAATTTGATATGGGAGCTTGATCTAAATTTAAACCGGGGCGTTTAAGTTTCCCCACCCCACACAACTGATTTGGAAAATGTAACCAAGTTGGATAGCAGTCCTGGTGCATTTAGAGTAAGCATTTTTGTATGATTTGGAGTGTGCTCCGATGGTTGTTATGATTCACTTCTTGTAGGTAAGGGCAAGCCTGGCATTTTCTGTGTTTATTTGCCACTCTAGGGAGTACTGCTGGAGTAACACAGCCAAGGATAAAACTCCTGTTCTAGTTGAAGGTCCATTAGCAACCCTTTGGTATGCTTTCTGGATGAAGATTGATCTTAGGTTATAATTACTCTACTCACCAACCCTTTTAATAGGATGTCTGAGTCTAGGGCAGGAACATTAATGGACTGTGGCACTCAGGCTAGGAAAAGCATCTCAGTAAGAAAAATAGGTGCAGTTACCACCACAAGCAGTAAAATGTCAGAACTGTCAGAAACAGGCCATGTTTGTGGATCTATTTTAATGAACATTTATACTCACAATAGCTCATTTTGCAATTATTTTAAATATCCTTCTTCATAGTAAACTCCATTATTTCAGATTCATTAATTTGAAATGTGTGGTAATCTGTCCTAGGGTTGATACATAAAAGGGAGTTTTGCCTCTCAATACAGTTTCACTTTTCCCCCAATAGAAGTCTTGCCCATTTTTTGGTCAGATTGAGATAATATACAAAAAGCACTTAGAACAGCGCCTGGCGCACAGCAAGGGCCATACTATGTTAAATGAGATGCTCTGCTGGTGCAGAAATGAAGACTTCAAGAAAATATTCTACCTCCTTAAGAACATAAACTGTTATTAAAGACCTTAAAAATATGTGTCCAGTTGTTCAACGGGCGTGGAGTTTCAGTCATGCAAGATGGAAAAGTTCTAGAGATCTGTCGTACAACAGTGTGTATATATTGACAGTACTATAATACACGCTTAAAAATTGAGAGGGAAAATTCATGTTTTGCATTTTTTTTACAATTAAAAAAATCTCTGTGTCCAAATGGTCTGTTAATTGCAAGTGAGTCTCATCTATTCATTAACGTTAAGTCCAACAGAATCTCTAATTAGAAATTTCCAGTAAATGACAGTAATAAGGGTCCCTGTTGGCTGGGGTAACACGAGCTGCTGTAACAAATAAAATCCTATTGTCTTACAGCTATTACACGTTTGGGGGTTTATTTCTCGCGCACGTACCAGGCCGTTTTCTTCAAGGTTAATTCGGCTGTGACTTCACCTCCATTTGGCCCCCGTTGTCAGATGCCTCCAGCCGGATGGAGGAGGACGAAGAGGAAATGGAAGAGGAGCTTGCAGGTAGACAGGCATACCTGCTGGTCCAGAAGTGACAAGGTCTCTCCTGCTCACATTCCATTGGCCAGAACTATCCTATGGCCACAGCTACTTGCAAGGGAGGCTGGGAAATCCAGAGCCTGGCTCAGCAGCCTTGTTCCAGCCACAGCTCTACCAAGAGAGGGAGGACAGAGTTTGGTGGATAGCTGGCCATCCCTGCCACAGCACTTGAAAACAGTTTTTAAAAACACGTTTAATTTTAATTTCAGACTTCTCACAAAATCAAATTGTCATTCTCTTCAGTGGTTTAAATGCACTTTAATTGCAAACATCCTAAAAATTATTTTAGGATATTTTTCTCATAATTTTTTTCCTTTTACTTTGGTCACATCCTTAACTTCCACATATCATACTTTCAAATGTGATTTAAAATGATTCAAGGATCCCCAAATTCTTTTCTAGACTCTAAAAAATAAGAAACATTCGATGTTGACAAAAATGGCCTCCAACACTTTTTATAGCAATAAAAACTTATTATTTTATACCATGTCCACAGCATATGTTGAATGTACGAAGGAAAAATAATGTCAGCCAAATTCCAACTTAATTCATATGGAACACTCACTTATTCAAACTTCTGCTTTTACATCAAATTCATAATGCAGATTCATAATGCAATAATTTTCTGACAAAATAAATACTTTCAACAATACAAAAAAAAAGCTCATTTACTCAGGCATTAAAATGAAAAATAAAGCCTCCTGAGTTGGCATCGGAGGAGAATTCTTAAGAAGTAAAAGTCAGTGAGGACAGAGCATCACAAATATGAGAAGCGATCATAGGACTTCAACTTCTCCTTATTTGAGAAAGAGATTGAGCCCAAAATTTGGATGAATCATCTGAATTTGCACATTTTGTGTGTTTCTGTCATAAGTAACTGTGGTCTTATGTACATTTGTGTTGTCATCATTATTATTTTAATTAATAGAAATAGTGACTAACAATGATTGAATCATGGCTCACTATGGAAACTTGGACCTCTTCTGTCTGGAAGGAAATGCTTTATAGTGAAGTCGGAAACATTTAAATCACACACACACATCCTTCTGCGTAATGAGAAGTGCATTGTGCAACTCAAAAGCAATATTCTTCAAAGGAATAAATGACATTTGCCTTTAGAGTCCCCAGCCCTCCCATCTGAGTCTTCCTGCTCCATGCAGGCCTCCCTCCTCCTCTTCACCCACTTCAAGGACCCAGGAGCTTCCCCCAAATCAGTCACTGAGGTTTATTGATTAATTGGCCTATTGCCCTCGTGTGAATGAGTTTCAGTCAATGTATCTCTTCAACTAGGCATTTGTCTTTTATCTCTAATTGTCCATGAAAAGAGCTGTGAAGGAAAGGAATTTCAGGCGTAATCAAGCAGGTAAAGAGATCTTTGTGGGGTCAGGGAGTGAGACTCTGGAATCACCTGTGCCCACTCTGAATGAAGAATTAATTATTTTCCTGTATGTCAAGTATGACAGAGTTCCCGTGGCCTGAATCCTTGTTGCTGGCCTTGAAGAAACAACAGTTTTTGACTGAGAAGGATTCCACTGATGGAGGAGGACAGGCCTTTTCAACCAACCCACTTAATCTCCCTGAGAAAGGGGGTCTCTTCCAGGCAGCTCCAAATCAGACCAGAAGCAAGGGCCTCCCTGTTTATTCATGTTCCTGATCAGATTTCTGGGAGGGGTCAACCATTTGGTCAGTGGGCGAACATTGGCTGACAGGCTCTTGAGGAAACAGTCTGAGGAGCTAAGTCTGAAAAAGAAGAGTAAGATCTTTTGCTGCATCTGTATAAAGTCAACCAACAGGTCAGGCTTTCAAGGAATGAGATCTCAGTGGGACCTTACACCTTGTTAGAGACGATTCGTACCCCAGGCTCTATATCCACTGGATCGAGCTCTTTCTGGATGAAGCTGTATGTAATCCCGTAGACCAGAGCTTTCTTTGGGTCGACCTGGAACTTTGACATAAAGAATATCCAAAGTCAGGGGAGTGGACATCTGCCCCAATCCACAGCTAAACTCTAAAACCACCACTATAGCCAACCCACACCTGGCCTGACCTCAGTTACCTCCATGCCTCTGGCTGCCTCACCCTGTGCCTGGCCTCACCTTAGAGGATACTGCTCTGTTCTACCTGTGGAACTGTTCCCAATACAATTTCCTAGCCACTTTCTTGCCCATCAGAGATTAGGGAGATGTCAGCAATGACTACTTTCTTCCCCCTTGATAGCTTTCTGGTCTCCTGGGGAAGGATGCTAGACTCTGGCTCCCAGAGTTCTATTCCCAGGAGAAGACAGGATCAGAGGAGCAGGAATCTTGTTTTCACCACTAATGTCCAGAATGGAGCCCAGTCTGTCCTCAGGGCCCCTCTGCCTCCTAGAACCTCTCCCTACTCCCTCCAACACAGCTATGTCCTCACCTCTCAACCCTACATTTACCCCTTCCTTTTTTCCAAGACTCCCAGATATAGATTGTGGATTCCCAGAGTGTTTTCTTTAATTCCAGTTAGAATTTAATTATATACTCAGACAACAGGACTTATTTTCCTACATTTTATACCTTCCATAATATTTCTCCTTTTTAATAATAAAGGTTTTAACTATCTGTAAATGTGACTCATTTTATTTGCTAATATAATACTATATTTGCATTATTGTTACACTTTTTTAGACTGAAAAAAAGTCTTCACAGGTGTTAGTCTTGTAAGGTCTCTTGACTCTTATTTTTGAAACTGAGATCAAACACTAAGTGTCAAACACTTAGACATTGTAATCAACTTATCAATGGGGAAATAAACTTTGTGATTTTTCCAAGAAGAGCTCCAGAAAAATACTGTTTACTTTTTTGGTTTATATGATGGGAGACACTAACTTGGAGCTTTTAAACTATGGGATGAAATTTTAAGAGGAATTTGACAAAGACATAGACTTTGATACTTCCCTGTCTTCCTTGCTCCTCAGCACTCTCCATGCCCTAAGCTAGAGCTCTTGTCCCTCTCCTAGGTTCTGAATCCAGTCCTGTTTTCCCGCCATGGAGTCTTTAAGAAGCCTAAAGATCAGCCTTCTGCCAGGTACGCTCTGTCTGAACACGTTCCTTGGTTCTAATCACCGAGTTTTGACCTAGTTCCCTGCAAGCTACTTCCCATCTCTTACCCCACTTCAACAGCTAAAACCCCACCTCCACCTCTTATTTTCCATGGAGTTTCTACCTTGGTTTTTATTTCAGTTCAAAATGTATTTGACTATAAGCAACAGAAATCCCAAGAGTGGCTTAACCAAAGTGTTCCCTTTAAAATATTTTTAATTACAAGAAGTCTGGAGGAGGCCAGCTAGGGCTGGAACAGTGGCTGTACAAGATCAAAGACGCAGCCTGCTTCTCTCCTCCTGCCCCACCATCCTTAGCGCATTGCCTTTGATCACTGTATACTCATGCAGCAGGCAGCACGCTTGCACTCGAGGTCGGAAAACAAAAGCAAGAAAGGGTTCTTGCCAGTAATGCTTATCCCTAATTATCAGGAAAGCAAAACATTTCCCCAAAGCCTGCCCCTCTTACTCCCAACAGGCATCCCTTAATATGTCTTGCATTAGAATTGGATCCCATGGCCACCCCTGACTGCCAGGAGGGAAGCTGAGGATGTCTTTGTGTGGCAAGAAACAGTATCTTTCATTGTTCCCACTCTGTTATTCTAGGCTGGGATCCATCCTGCTCTTGTCCTCCTGGGAACTAGAACAGCACCTCGACCTGCGGACCCATAACTAGGGCAGGGCAACCTGCTTTCAAGCCTCCCTCCTGTTGACCATTCTACTCATTGCTCTGACCTGACGGCACGGCTGTCACTCTTAGGAGACTGTCTGACCAAACAGCTTCCCATCGACTTAGCTGGCCTCATCCTCAAAGCACCCTCTCTACACCAGGTGTTGGTCTCAAACTCTGAGCCCCCGCCCCCATCCCTCAAGCCAAGCGAGTCAGTAGAGCTGAGCTCCCATTCTGACCCTCAGGGATAATTTAGGATTTCAGTCCCAGACTGCCTTCGCTCTGATGTTTCTAGGAGTATGCCGGACACATGGTAAGCCCTCAATAAAAGTTTTTCTGAATGAATGAATGTCTGAGTCAACCTGATAGACATGGATTAGAGTGAAGGAAGGTTAGGCAAAGCCAAAAATCCAGAAGGAGTCATCTATGATAATTCTTTGTTCCATCTGACACTCTAGGAGTACACATTTCTACGTGATAAAAATTTACATGTAGATGATCTGTTCTGCGGTTGCTATGCTGCTTAGAGAGTGCTGGAGGAAAAAGATTCTTCTCCCCCTTCTTGGAGCCTTAAGGACAGAATCAGGCACACACCTTCACATTACACTGAGAGCTAATAACTTATTTTATTGGCCTTCCATGCATGCAGTTTTAAGGTCCCTGATTCTCTGAAACATGATAAACAGACGTGGATAATGGGTGGCAGATGTACACATTTTCTCCAGAATAAGTTCAAGGAAAGATGATCTAACTAAGGAACAGTTTAAAAAAGCACTGATATTTCATTAAAGGTCATGGTCCCTTTGGATAATACTTGAAGGAAAGAAAGTTTTTGTTACACAAATAAAAGCATAAAATATAAACAGGAAAGATGGCAAAAATATTTAGGAAAAAAATCTTTCACTTAGAGTTTTGACAAATATTCTACATGGATGGCCCTTCAAACAGAAAAATACATAAGAGGCACTGTGGTTTCCCATTATTTGTTGTGGTAACAGCAAAGCAGCTCTGTAGTGTGTGTGTGTGTGTGTGTGTGTGTGTGTGTGTATAACAACCTACACTACCACGATATTCTAATTATAACTGTTACTTAGCATTGCTATCACATGCATAAATGTATCCAAAACTGGAGCAGAGGAACAGAGAATATAAAACCTCCAGACAAAATGGAAACTCCTGTGTTTCCCTTTGTCAACTTGTGTGCTTCTAAGAAAAAGAGAAACAGTAATTTTACAGCAAAAGTTATCACAAATAATAATTTGCAAATGTATCACTGAAGAATCTCCTGGTAGTGACTTGCCTGGCTCTTTACCAAATTATTTTAGGGAAAAAAAAATCAATGAGTGAGTTAAACATAAATACATGTGAGGGGATTTGCTGCAAATCACTTAGTGATCCTTCTTACAATATAATCATAACTATCGAAATCACATTCTTACCAACAGTTTTTAGGGGAGAATCAGGCTCTCAAAGGATAAAGTCACTACTGACATTTTCTAACTTGATCAATTGATTCATATTATACATGCTCATACTTTAAACTTTTATCTACCGGAATTAATGTCATATTAATAAAAGTGAAAGGTGGAAAGAATTCCATGCATGCATTTTCCTCATGTCCCTGATCTTTGACTTTTCCTTCTCACTGGGAATTTCTGACTGAATTTGTAGAGGATAGATATCAAATAGCTTATTAGGGATTGACCCTTTTTCATTAAGACTTCAGGCAAAAGATCCTCACTCAGGGAGCAAGCTTGGGCAAGCTGACTGTGGAGGAGGATGAGGCTTTTGAAATATGTATTTGTGGCTTCCTCTTTTGCATCCTAAGGCCCATGCTTCTTCGCCTCGGGGAGTATTAACTTGTCCCAACGAGGAAAGCAGAAGTTGCCTGCGAGATACTTTCCTTCTTAGTTTTATTTCCAAATGCCTAACACCCTCCAGAAGCTTATGCTGGATTCCCTGGAGGGAAAAGAGAACTGGGTTTGCCTTTGAGAGAAAAAGATGTGCCTTGAGGAAAATGAAAGAGGTCTGTGAGCCCTTGTCTTTCTCCTGACCTCTTCCTTAGTAGTAGCTTGAAGAAGTGACCAAACCCTTTTTTTCTTTGCTGAGGAAGACTAGCCCTGAGCTAACATCTGCTGCCAATCCTCCTCTTTTTGCTGAGAAAGATTGGCCCTGGGCTAACATCTTTGTCCATCTTCCTCTACTTTATATGTGGGATGCTGCCACAGCATGGCTGACAAGTGGTTCATAGGTCCATGCCCGGGATCCAAACCTGCGAACCCCGGGCCACCAAAGGAGGGTACGAACTTAACCACTACACCAACAGGCCGGCCCCTGACCAAACATTTCTAGCTCCCCAAAGACTCCTGTCCCCATGGGTTGAATGACAGCATCAGACTCCTGGATCTGAAGGACTCTGAGAACTAAGGCAATGGGGCCTCCGCTCACAGATCCCAGTGTGGGCAGATGACGGAAGGGACCTCCCCAGTGCTTTGAGGCTGTGCAAGGCTTCGGTGCTTCCTTGGCAGGAGGTCAGGACAACAGGAGAGGGAACCCCAGGAATGACTGAGGTTGAATTTCTGGCCTACCTTATGGAAGGGAAGGCTCCAAGTCAAAATTAAATTCAAGAAAACAAAGAAATGTGATTTTTTGCACTTTTGAGTTTCAGGATTGAGATTGATAGTCAGAACAACTGAATATGGATGCTAAAAGGCACAGAGAGGAGAATCTCTCTCCTTCCCCTACTAAAAAAGGGTAGTGGTCCCTTTTACCAACAACTGATGTTCTGTAGAAGTCCAGTTTTATTTACTGCAGTGAGCCACACATCAGAACTAGCTCTGTTCATCTGAAAATGTGATCTTGAAATGCACAGGAAGCATATGGTGTGCAGTCCCACATCGCTGCTCAAACCTCCCCATCCATTCACGCACTCATTTCATTCCTCCCACTCGTTCGCTCCCCCAGCACATTCCCCATTACGTGCTCCACACTAATCTTTTACTTGCCTTTAATAATACTTGGTGTCCAGCCTCTGCACTTGTCTGTGAAGTCCATAAGAGAGGAGGCTTTGAAAGGAATTATCCTTTCTAGAAGACTGGTATCTCCATTATCTGCTCAAGTTCTAAAATACAGTGGAATGACAAGAACAGTGAATTAAAATATTAACTACTTTCTGTTCATGATGGGCCAGCATTGATGGCAATATGGCTTTATTTCCCCCCAAATTAAGGGAAAAATGGATACTGAGTTATTGCTGAGGTAGAAAATGAAAGGGGGAAGTTTGTCACAAGTCCTTTTAGTTACTTACAGAGGACAATGAGGTATTCTCCCTAATACTGCTTCATAGTGAGTGAGCAAAGTCATGAAAAATGTTCATGGCTTCAAATTTAATTTATTTTCAATGAGACTCTGATCATTAGAGCAACAGGATTTTCCTGGGTGTTTAAAAGGTTGGGGAGACAGTTTATTACAGATAGACATTGGCTATATGTAATATTCTTAACAGAAGATAGCAAAGTAGCTATTTTATGCTTACATTGTTTTCCCTAATTAAGGACTAATTCAGGTACTTGGAATCACTTTTTAAAAATTATTTTTTAGAGCAGTTTTAGGTTTACAGAAAATTTGAATGGAAAGTACAGAATTCCCATACATTCCCCTTTACCACCTCCCTCCCACCCCCAAGTTTCCCTATTATTAACATCTTGCATTAGTGTGGTATGTTTGTTACAATTGATGAGGCAATATTGATACATTATAGTTATCTAAAGTCCATAGTTTACATTAGGGTTCACTCTATGTTATATATCCTGTGGGTTTTGACCAGTGTGTAACGACGTGTATCCACCATTACAGGAGACTACAGAATAGTTTCACTGTACTAAAAATGCCCAGGGCTCCCCGTACTCCCCCCTCCCTCCCCCTGGAATCACTTTTTGGCCCGGTGATGGGCACATCATTGGTGCTGTCCTGGTCCTGATGGACAGGTCTGTACAGAATTGGGCTCTGTTTTTTGCTCATGTTAGAATTATTGGGAGAAGGGTGTCAATGTCCTGGTAGGGAATATTGTTGAGTGTTTTTAATATCTGATTTGGACATAAAATTTACACTTCCACTTGAGGTAAAAAAGGTAGAAATAATTTCAAAGGCAGAAATAGGGTTACATCTGAACATAGCTAAGCTTTCCCTTGGAAGAAAGCAGAAGAACAGATCAGGCAAAGGTTTTTAACTTATCCCTGTATATATCTGGAACAAGACATTCTTCTTTCATGAAGACAACAATAAAAGCATCTGCATACTAGCTGTAATATTTAAACGTTATTTACAAACTTTTTTCTTCTCTGTATAAGATTAAATTTTATAAAACAGATCCTTACAATTAGTATGAATTTTTTGTCATCATTTTATTCAACTCCTTGCCTTTACGCAAAATCATTTTCAAAAGTTTTTTTTGTTCAGAACTACCGTAGATATGCATTATACAAAGTTCAGAACTCATTTCATTGTTTGACACCTTTATGGTGAAAAACCTATCTAGGCGCACCTAAATTTCATTATCTGATTATACGCTTATTTTCCACCCCAACCTTAATTCCTAGGGAGGAAGAATCCTATCTTCTGTATAGCAAATTTTCACAAATGTTAAGACTTCTTGTTAGGTTCGCTTCCATCTTTTTTTTCTTCATGGCTAAATGATTCTGGCTTCCTCATCTTTTCCCATGAGGTCTTACTTCCCATTCTTAAATTATCTTTGTGGAAATGATGAGAAAACATGCAACATAAGAATGACACCTTAGTATTGTGAAACTGTCTTCCAATGCACCCGACCATTTCCAACTTGTTAATATTCACAATGGCCACTGTGCTCTCTTCCAAGGAGGACTACACCTTAACATTTCTGAGTTTTTACTGAACGTGTAATTTAATCAATCAACATAAACAGCTAGCTCTATGAGCGCAATTTGTAAAACATGGCACGGTTCTTGTCCTTGTGGGGGTTACCATTTATTTCGAGTGACCCCAAACCATAAAAAGTGGACTTAGGTGTTGAATACACGGTGCAGACCTTGCATTTTATAAACATTCAGAGGAGGAAGCCTTTCCTGACTGACTGGGGGGTACTTCATGGAGTGGCCTAGAGGTGGCTGGGAAGGTGGGACATGATTGGATGGGCAGGGGCGGGAGGTGAAGATAATCCAGAAAAGGAGAACAACAAGAGCAAAGCCACAAAAGCTAACGCCAGAAAGTGAGTAAGGAAAAAGGAGAAGGGCAGCCAGAGTGAAGCAGTGTGGAGAAGTGGGGACAGAGAAGGAGGGGGTTGTGAACAGCTTTGAAGCCAGTCAGAGGAGCTAATTTGAGACAGTGACAGGCAACGGGGAATCATTGCAGGCTTAAAAACATTCCTAACTATTTTAACCCGACTCTTGTTGCAAATGATAGAAACAGCCATTTTGGATGGAAAGAGGAATCTATTGGCTTATATACCAAACCTGGGGAAGGACAGGAATATAGCTAGCTGGTCCTTAGACAACCTCCATCAAGGATGCAAATACCACTAGGATTCTCCCTCTCTGTTTTCATCTCTGCTTTACTCTCAGATTTCTTATAATATTAGAACCATAGTTACCAATATTTTCTGATTTGTCTTTTCCTGAGTGCCCCATCAAAGAAGAATTGAGTTTTTCTCCTAATTGTAATTAAAGAAAGAAAGAAAGAAATGTTGGGAATGCCTCTGGTTATCCCAGTGTGGATCACACGCTCTTACCTGTAACCAGGATGAAGAGGTACCGTGATTGACAGCAGCTCTTAGAACCACACGGCAGAGTTGGAGGCTGGGTTGGGAGGAGCAGTTCCAAAAGAAACACACCGTCTCCAGAAGAAGAGAAGAGGACAGGGCAGAGGAAGTAGCAAACATCCTCTGCAGTGATATTTATTCGTTGCTGTCATTCTCTATGAATAAAAAAGTAATGCAAGATCATTTTGAAAACTGGGAATATTGATCAAACAAAAGAAGTAAAAACTAAAATCACTTGAAGTTCTTAATCTAGAGATAATTAATCTGTTAATATTTTGGCATACTTCCTTTCAGTTTGTTGTGCATATTTGTGTGTATCTATGTTTGGGTGTGGTAGAATAATGGCCCTCCCCCCAAAATATACCTATGTCCTAATTCCTGGAACCTGTGAATGTGTTACTTTACACCACAAGAAGGATTGTGCCTATGTAATTAATTTAAGGATTTTGAGAAGGAAAGATTATTCTGAATTATCTGTGTGGGCCCAATGTAATCACTAAGGTGCTTATAAGAGGGAGGCAAGAGGGTCAGCATCAGAGAGAGAGACTGAAAGCTGCTATACTGCCAGCTTTGAAGATGGAGAATGAGGCCACGAGCCAAGGAACGCAGGCAGCCTGGAGAAGCTAGAAAAGACTAAGAAGCAGAGTCTCCCCAGGGCCTCCAGAAGGAATGTAGCTCTGTCAACACCTTGATTTTAGCCAACTGAGACTGATTTTAGACTTCTGACCTCCAGAACTGTAAGATAATAACTTCGTGTTGTTTTAAGCAACTAAGTTTATGCTCATTTGTTACAGCAGCATTGGGAAACTAAGACAATGGAGAGATATACATATACATATATATATTTTTGTGGGTTTGAGTTTTTTGTTGTCAACAAAATCAGAATCATACTGGACTTGATGTTTTGTGGTGAGTGTTTTTTTTGAAATAAAAACATTGTAATTTTTTTGGTTTATTTTTAACAGAAAAATGATACAGTGAAAGCGGTGCTGATCATACCAGAGATTGGTTACGAGTATTGAGTATTACGCTAGGTGTTTCAAAGGAAGCAGAGAGAGGCTAGCGGGAGACAAGCCCACAGACTTTTGCAAAACGCTAGTTTGAGATGATGAAGCTCTTGAGAGGGGAGGTAGCAGAGAGAAGAGTGAAGAAGGGACAATTAGAGACATTTGAAAAGCATGACTGATGAGACTCAGTAACAGCACTTAGGTGATGTCATGTTCTTTGGCATAGCCTTGCCTCAAAGCACATAACTGAACAAAAGTTCTAGAGATCAGCTGTTCATCTGTTTACTTTGTTTGTTTTTCCATGACATATTTTTCAAATGACTTTTCCCAAGCTGTTCAAAGAATCATACAAATATGACATGAGGCAGCAAAGGGAGAGAGTCATTTCTTAACTCACTCATCAATCCCTTAGATGAATTATAAAAGAAAAAAGTGTGAAATGATATATATATAATAGTAGGAGAATCTAAAATTGTTTTTGGTAAAATTACAGGAATTCTAACTGAAACTTTGTTCCCCCAAAATACATTTTGCATATACATTGCATGTACACATTTTAACCATAAAGTCCAGAAACCTGGATAACATTTTATGTTTTTACAGATTGAACACCCTTGATTACCTCTTCTGGGGTATGCTAAAGATGCACATTTATTCAATGAAAATCTGAGACACAAATCATCTGTAGCAAAGAATCACAGATGGATGTGCAGGGGTCGATGGAAAGACTGCATTAATGTCCACATTCATTGCAATTTTGCACAGTGGATTGACTTATACATCGCCGATGAGAAGCAACAATTAAACATACTGTGCAATGTCATTGAATACATCACGTATTGTATTATCAATAAACCATTTATTATATATATAATATATGTGTGTGTGTGTGTGTGTGTGTGTGTGTGTGTGTGTTTCCAGTCTTTATTTGCTATGTTTCCAACCTTTACGGCCATCAGGTGTGTTGGGGGGCGCGGTATTTACCTCTTCAGCCTTGATTTCTCACCTTGGATGCAGTGCCTTCAATTCAACAAGCATTTATTGGGCAGCTGTTATGGACTTAATTGTGTCCCCCTCCTGCCAAAATTCATATATCAAAGCCCTAACCATCCCCCCATCTGGAAAGCTTTTCCCTCTTCACAGTGGCGACTCTAGACCTAGCAATACCCACACTAAAGGAACACTTGATGGAAGTTTATGTTCTGCCCTGTACTTTCCCATTGCAGACATTTTTGAGGTGGGCATAACCTTTTTAGTTTAATTATTAGGCACTAAACACAAGTCATTCACTCCTTCAATCAGTACGTGTAGCTAATACTACTAGTAGTAGTTTAGTTATTGAGATGGAAAGCCGGCTTAAAAACAGCACCCCATAACAGGTGTAATGCGAGCATTGCTGAGTTCTGATTGGTAGAATCCACTTGTGGTCTGCTTGTGGACGTCAGAACACTCACAAGGCTACAGGTTGTGATAACTGCTCTTGCATAATAGTTGGTGTTTGTACCAAGTAAATATCTGGAAATGTCCAGTTCCACAGATTTTGCAGATAAAATACCCCCAAAAGGGCTACTTGCAAAAAACACCTAATTTAAAAATATATATTACAAAGTTTATGTAATACTTTATTTATTACATATTTATATTACATAGGGCATGTAAATCTCACTCGTGTTAAAGAAGCGGAAATACCTTTACAGGCAAAGATCAAGTGTTCTGCAGTTGTTAGAGGTCAATTGGGAGGGGTGAGATGGGTCCAGGACAGGCATGTGAGGCCCTTGCCTCACCTTATGGTACTGCCCTGGACTCTCTTTCTCCCCTTGGCATTCAGATTCCAAGTGCCAGCTAAGTCTCACTTCTTCCATGAAGTCATCTCAACCTGTTCCATCCCCAGTCAATTTCTCTCTTCTCTTAACTCCCATCGTACTTACAGTCTGTATCAGAGCTGAGTACATTTTTAGTCGTTCTCTGGTGATTTCATATGTTTTTGTCTTGCCTCATCAACAGTTTCTTGAATGCAGAAATCCCTTTTTAAATTAAAATTAAGTATTTTTTATTAAATAATATATGCTTTGTGTGTTATTTTCCTCAACATTTTGTTTTAGAGATTTATTTACCTTCATAAATATGGATTTAGTTCATTCATTTTAATTGCCAGCTAAAGAATACAAATTCATCATTAAAAGATAAAGAAATAAAAGAAAATACCATAATCATGCCACTCTGCAATAAACATTTTTCTTCTTGTATTTCCTTCTAGATTTTTCCTACATAATATGTTTTTTCACGAGTTCATATTGTACATGTTTTTATTGATTAACATATTCTGAATATCTTTTCATGTTAAAAACTATTCTTCTAGAAATCACTTTCTTAATCTCATTGCTGGATATTTAGGTGATTTCCAATTATTTGCCATCATCCCACAATATCCTGTCTAATGTTTTATTCTTATTCCTTGGAATAAATTCATAGAAGAGAAACTGCTTGATCAAAAAGATGCATATTTTAATGCCTATTGCTAAACCGCCCTCCAGAAAAAGATTATAACAATTTGTATTCCCACCTGCAGAAAATGAGAGTGCGTTTCTTTCCATCCTTGCCAACAATGGGTGGGGTCATTTTTAAAAATCAGAGACTATTTCTTGTATTTCTGTAGTATTCCTTAAAGTGATTCAACAGAGCTGGGGATACAGTAGACATTAAAGAAACAGTTTTGATAAATTGATTAATAAGTAGTGTTCTTTCCACTACTTATGAGTACTGGTTTATTTAAGCAAATAGTTATTCATTCACTCAACATATTTATACTACATGTGATGGTTCTTGATCTGCCTACTAAAAATGAACACAGCATTTAGAAATGGAACAAATGCTCTATGAATTACTGAATCATAAATGAAGACGGTGATAACTAGTTTCAAAGGTAATGTGTATAGAAGCTGCTCTTAAAATGAAAGCTGTCCTAGAGTCTTAAGAAGTCTCTTGGGAACAAACAATTTGTCTTGTTTTTCTAAGAATAGGAAGTACTAAAACTTCTCCTCTGGGGAATAGGACTATGAATTTAGGATGTGAAAACCTTCCCATCCATTAGCTATTAGAGTCTTCAGAATCAGGGGAATTGTGCCAGAGAGGAAGTCAAAACCTGGTGTGGATTTTCGTAATCTCAGCACATTTTAGAACCTGTCCTTTCTTCAATATGAAGGGGAAAAAATCAACACTAAAATTTCTGGGGATAGTTTTAATGTTTCTATTCATTCCTGAAAGTTTGTTTTACTTAAAGCTACCCCAGGGCTGGGGCGACTTAGTTGGATGTCCTATTTAGTTAGGTGATTTAATTTTACAAGGCTCCTGTACAATTATCAGAAGGATCATCCTAAGGTAATAATTGATCCCGCTTTTCCAATGTACAAATCTTTTCATCTTATAAAAAGTAGTAATCATTAAAAATTAGCATAGCTTTAAACATTAGTGATTTGAAACCTCATTTAAGATGATATATTCCATAATTCTTTTATAATATTTTTCTCCCCATGATTGGCTGAAGGGGCCAGCATGAATTTGGCTCATAAAGCATTATGTAGTGGAAAGAGGATGTGAGTGGGGTCAAAAGATATATTCTAGTCTGATAACTTCCAGTAAGAGCTATTTAACTTTAGGCAAGTCACTTAATCTCTAAGGGCTGTAGTTTCTCTACTATAATCCAAAAATCTGGCTTAGGTCAGCATTTCCCAAAGTGTGTTCTGTGGAACACTTGTCTTAATGAGATGTTTCATTGGAAAAAGCATTTCATGGTTGAATACATTTGGGAAATGCTGTATATGATATTTACCTCTTAGAAACTCACAGCGCACATTAACATATTAAAACTGCTGAAAACCTCTCTAGTTTAGAAGCCCATTGAACTTTGTTTAATCTAGCATTTCTCTTATTTGATTAAAATTTTTATTTTTTTGGAATCATACCTACTAAAATCCAGTGGAACTAGAGTTCCAAAGACACATTTTGGGAAATGATGGACTAAAATCCTTTGAAAAGCCTGGATTTATGGCACTACTCTTTCTCATACAAGTATTTAGCCAGTCTTCTAAAACCTGCTTCTCCTTCTGGGGGTCTTTATTTCAGAGAAGGCCATCACTGCCCTCCATCTCCCAAACCTGAATCCTGAGGGTCATCCTAGCTGTCTCCCTCTCATTCACTGCCTCATATCCAATCATACACCAAATCCTGCAGATTCCACCTCCTTAAAATGTTTCTCCCATCTAGTCCCTGCTTCTGCTTTCAGAAGACCTACAGCATATCTCACCTGGGTTGTTGCCATCCTGCCCCAGGCCAGTGTTCCTGGTCTCCAGAACACAAACTCAGTTGTTCTGGGGCTTAAAATACTCCAAAGATTTGATTATTTATTATATTTCCCAGAGTATCAGGTTCAAACTCCTTAGTTTAGCACGAGCCTCTTCTACCTTCCACCCTCCCACCCCCGCCCCGACCCTTCTCTGTACCTGTCCTGATAAAATGGAACTACTTGCAGAGCCTCTAAGGCATGGTGCTATTTGGCACCTCCATACCTGCCTTTGTCTGGAACGCCTGTTCCCTCCTTCTTCAGGGTTAGTTCCTCCCTGACCCTGAATATGCAGTTCAAGAATCCCCTCCACTGGAAGGTTCTCCTGACCTGGGAATGGAAACCCTTGTTGAACGAATGAATGATTTCATGGTTTAAAGGAACTGATGAGAACCTGCTTACTTTTCTCAATGGTGGAAAGTGACTTTGTTTTCTTTTTTAATTAGCTTTGACCAACCTAAGTGCTGGGAGGAGAGAGCCTTGGCTAGAAGCTATCTAAAAAGCACTCAATGGTCTATTTTTAAAAGGTTCCCATGAAGTATCTTCCTTGTACAGGACCACACAGCCTGGTAAGAGCTTGTCATTTGATGACACGAGGGAGTTAGGTTTGGCACTCAGGGGTGTCTAATCTCAACAAACCTGGTCACAGGGAAATGGGGTGAGAGGCTATAGGTAGATTTGTATGAATTATCACTTATCAAAATGTTTAAAGCATTTATTAATTTTAAAATATTTGTTGTGCAAGGTACTACGCTAGATATAACGGAAGATAGAATGAATAAACTGTTGTACTGCATTCGGTAGGGAAGACCATAACTTACTGAAATAATTACAATTAGAGGTAATGAATGATGAATTCCACAAGAAAGGAATAGAAGGCTACAGGAACTGGTCAGCAGCACCATCTTCATTTGTAAGAGAGAACACTGTTCTACATCAGAGCATTAAAGCACCTACTAAACTTAAAATACAAAAGCGCAGCTGTGTTTCTCAAGCACAGACGTCTCAGGAGTGAAATGGAGCTAGTAACTGTACTGTATGGGTCTAAATACCAGTTTGGAACAGATTGTGCAAACAAGACTGAAACCACTTGAAAGCCCTCAAGAATATCTGAAAGAAGGAACGTAATTAACCAAACCAAGATCTGGCTCCAGGACAGAGAAATGAACACCCTGGTTCTTAGAAAGGGAGCCAGGATCTCAGAAATGTCCAGTCAATTCTTTATCTGTGAAAATTCAAGACACAGATACCCTTACTTAGCAAGCAGATGGAAAGACACAAAAAAGGAGTGTTCACGGCAACGAATTCCAGGTCACACTCCCAGTGTGTCAGTGGTTTTAATGCTGTCAACAAACTTGCTTTGCATGTAGCCGGACAAAGATGATTTGATTCAATTATTTTCCTTTCCTTGATCAACTTTAGGAAAAGGTCAAAATAAATATATAAATTAAAATTTAAAAGTCTAAGTCAAGACCGTCAAAAATCTGAGCAATTTACAACTTGGTGATAAAGTATAACACCTTACTCCTAAACAATTTCAGTAAGGGGGTGACAGAAATTAACGCAAGATAAGCAAATTTCAAAGCTAACAAGTTAATCAATTGAAATGTCCAATTTTTAAAGCTTCCCAATAGAGTGCATGAAACTGCAGAGAGAGTTGCTGGCCAAAATGGGATTTTCTTTAAAAAGGCCTCACACTGGTCCTATACGGCCACGACAACGGTCCTCCGAGCGCCCGGCACAAGACCTGCTGCGCGGCTGGGCCGCCCCCGCATCAAGGTGCGCGCACGGGTCCTCCACGGACCTGGCCGGAGGGTCCGGGCGCGCGGACCGAGGCCGCCGGGCCTGCTCCGAGGGCGGGGCGCCGGCCGGCGGCGGGGATTTTCCTCCGTCGCCCATTCATTCCTGACTCACTGGTTCCCGGAGGCGGCCACGGGCGCGCGGCGGAAAGGCGGGGCGCGGCGGCCCGTGGGTGCGGCCGGCGCCCGGGGGGCGGGCGGGGGGCGGCGGGGCGGGCGGCGGCCGCGCCGGAAGTGAGCGGTGGCGGCGGGCGGGGGAGCGGGCGGGCGCGAGTCGGTCGGCCGGGCGGCCGCGGGCCTCAGCCCCGCCTTCTGCGTCTCGGCCGGACGCGGCCGCGCTCGGATCCGCCGCCGCCGCGGGCGCCGCGGCCGCCCCGCCCCGGCCGCGCGCCGCTCGGTCGGTCAGTCAGTCAGTCACGGAGCGCGGCGCGGGCTGCGGGCGCTCGGCGTCTCCCGGCAAGGAGCGCCGCGCCCGTGAGGAGGCGGCGGCCGCGCAGCGCGGGCCGTGCGGTGGCCGTGGCCGCCGGGGGACGAGCCGCCGCCGCGGTGAGTGCTCAGCCTCGCCCGCGGGGCCGGCAGAGGGGCGGCGGGCGGGGGCCGTGAGGCGCCGCGCGCTCCCGCCTCCATTTTCCCCGCGGCGGCCCCGCCATCCCGCGCGTGCGGCGGCCGGCCGGGCGGGGCCGGGCCGGGCCGGGGCCGGGGTCGGGGACCGCGCCCGGCGGGGCGGCCGGCCGGGGCCGGGGGCGGGCGCGCGTCGGCGGGCCGGAGGGAGACAATGAGGCGGGGGCCGCCGGGAGGGCGCGGCTGCTGCTCCGGCGTCCGCTCGCGGTGGGGGCAGAGACGGGAGGGCGGGCGCGCGTGTGTCCCCTCCGTGGCGAGGCGGGCTCGGCGCCCGCCGCTGCCTCGGAGCCGCGTCCTCGCCCCGTGTCTGTGCGTTCCCGCCGGAAATCCAGACGGCGGTTCCCGGGGAGGGGGCGTGGGAGGGGTCGGGGAGCCTGCGTTTCGGGGCGCTTTGGAAGACTGGCGTTCTTGCCCAGAGGGGTCTTGGGGTGTCCCCGGGGTGCGGGCTGGAAGCCGCACATTCTCGTGGCTGGGAGACGTGGCTGGTGTGAAAGAGGAGCGTCCGGGGCGCTGTGAGCGCGGCATCGCCTGTGGCTCGTCGGCGCGCAGCCCTCGTGCTCTGCGGGGAGAGCGGGTGGGCGACCGAGAGGTCTCAGGGCTCCTCACTCCGCCTGCCCTGCAGCGAGGGTCGCTGCTGTCTGCGGCATTCCTCCGGCGGCGGGAGTCGCCTTCTGTCGGGTCCGCGGGAGGGAAGAGGGGAAGGAGCCGGTGTTTCGCGGTGCTGGTGAGTCCGTAGGAATAGTCCATTCCGCGGGTACTTATGGGGTACCTGCTCTCTGCTAGGCGGGACGGGGGACACCACGCGAGCAAGACCCGCTGCACGGAGCTGGCGGTGTGACGTCGGACAAGCTGTTGAACTCTCAACAGGAGGTTCTCTCCCGTAAAATGGGAGTAACACCACCTGCTTACCTCCGGGATGGCTGTCACACCGATTAACTGAGATAATGTGTGCAAAATGCCCAGCACCCTGCGGGGGACTGAGGTGTTTAACAAGCCTTCATTCCTTTGCTGCCTCGCCTGCTGCTCCTGGGATTTTCTTGGGAAAAGGTGGGGGAAGAAGTGAACGTAGGTGATTGTAATGCAGTGCATTATATAATAAAATGTTGGGGTAGAGGTGGAAATAGGGGAGCCAGGAGGAGAGAGATTAATTGTAGATTGGGAGCGCTGGGGAGAAATTCGTGGAAGCTGCGGCATTTCAGGATGGTAGGGTTTCAGCTGATGGAGATGGGGAGAGGGAGGATATTCCGAGTCGAGGTGGTGCTGTCCTTTGAGAGCCGAAGTGAGGAGGAAGACCAGTGGGGGAAGGGCAACATAGAGACGCTCAAAAGCTTGTTAGCTCTTGAGTCTGACCTTCAAAGATTGTCTCTGTTATTTTGCTTTTTGTGTCGTGAATTTCCCAGAAACCAGATCTAGCCTATTCAAGTAAGTACAAAAATGTCTACAACGCTTAATACATGATTTTTTAGATTAGACATGTGTCATTTGGACCGCTGCTGTCTTCTATTTGAATTTAATAAAGAATTATTTGTAGATATTTCCTTGTGATGATTATTAGCTCTATTTTGGTAGAAAAAGCTGATTTTTCGGATTCAGAGATCTCACTAAGATTATATAGTGAGTGACGGGCAGAAAGGAGTGAGGTAGTGTGCACATATTCGTTGTGTCTCGAACTCTTGATCAATAGCATTTGTTTTCACCAATATTTTAGCACTGTATTTTCGGAAGAGCTGTTTTTAACCATTGCCTTTGAAGATAATTAAAATGGCTTTTTTTTTTCCACTTAAAACGCTACCTTTTGGTTCCCACTCCATGCACAGTTATATATTTATTAGATTAGTGTGGTGGATGACTATCACACTATTCATAGATTGTGGACACACATTATAGAATCTCATGGCTTTGCCTTGGTTTTGAAGTAGTTGAATGTCAACATTAGTGCTGTTAAACCAAACTCTTATTTTAGGAAAATTAATATTAGCGAAACAAGATATGTGACCTCAGGCAAATCACTTATCTTGTACTCTCAATTACTTTACCTGTAAAATGAGAAATTTGGATTAGATCACTGGTTTTCAGTCTGTGTTTTACTGAACTCTGAAATTCTGAGGAGGACCTTCAGAGGTTCTGCAGATGTTTGACTTAAATCTCATTAAAAATGTATTTTAAACCTGTAATAATAAAAAGTGACTACTATATGACATGCACAGTTTTAAATGCTTTACATGTGTTTACTTAGTCCTTGCCATAATCCTAAGAAGTAGGTTCTGTTAATATCTGAGAAAACAGGCACAGTCTACGAAGCTATAAAGTGGCAGAGCTGGGTTTGAAATGAGGCAGCATAATTCTTAAGCTTGTATTCTTAACCTATACTGCCTATAATTCCTATACTGCCACCATAATAAAATAAATAACACATGCAAGTTTTTTTTATTGTGGTAAAATATTTTCATTGTGGTAAAATAAAATAACCATTTTACCCATTTTTAAGTGTACAGTTCACTGGTATTAAGTACATTCACATAGTTGTACAACCATCATCATTATCCATCTCCAGAACTTTTTCATCATCCCAAACTGAAAGTCTACCCATTAAACAATAACTCCCCACCCCCTCTCCCTCTAGCCCCTGGTAACCATTTTTCTACTTTCTGCCTCTACAATTTTGACTACTCTGGGTACTTTATGTAAGTGGAATCATGCAATATTTGGTTTTTATATTTGGCTTATTTCACTTAGCATAATGTCTTCAAGTTTCATCCATGTTATAGCATGAACCAGAATTTCATTCCCTTTTAAGGCTGAATAATATTCCATTGTATGGAAGGACCACGTTTTGTTTTTTCCTCTGTCGATGGATATTTGGTTGTTTCCACCTCTTGGCTGTTGTGAATAATCCTGCTCTGAACGTTGGCATACACATGTCTGTTCGAGTCCCTGCTTTCAGTTCCTTTGGTTATAAACCCAGAAGTGGGATTGCTGGATCATATGGTAATTCTATGTTTGATTTTTGAGGAACTGCCATACTGTTTACCATAGCGGCTGCACCATTTTACATTCCCACCACTAATACACAAGGGTTCTGATTTCTCCACATCCTCACCAACATTTGTTATTTTGTGTTTTTTTGATAATAGCCATCCTAATGGTGAAGTGATATCTCATTGTGGTTTTGATTTGCATTTTTCTAATGATTTGTGATGTTGAGCATCTTTTCATGTGCTTATTGACCATTTGTGTATCTTGTAGAAATGTCTATTGAAGTCCTTTGCCCATTTTTTTTTTTTTTTTTTTGTGGGGAAGACCAGCCCTGAGCTAACATCCGTCGCCAATCTTCCCCTTTTTGCTGAGGAAGACTGGCCCTGGGCTAACATCCGTGCCCATCTTCCTCCACTTTATGTGGGACGCCGCCACGGCATGGCTGACAGGCAGTGCGTCGGCGGGCGCCCGGGATCCGAACCGGCGAACCCCGGGCTGCCAAGCGCGGACTAAACCGCTGCGCCACCGGGCCGGCCCCCCTTTGCCCATTTTTTATATCAGTTTGTCTTGTGGTGGTTGAGTTGTAGGAATTCTTAATATATTCTGCATGTTAATCTCATATCAGAGCCATGATTTACAAATATTTTCTCCCATTCTGTGGGTTGGCTTTTCACTCTGTTGATAATGTCCTTTGATGTACAAAAGTTTTTCGTTTTAATGAAGTCCATTTTAGTTTTTCTTTTGTTGCTTGTGCTGTTGGTGTCATGTCCAAGAAATCATTGCAAAATCTGATGTCATGAAGCTCTTCCCCTATGTTTTCTTTTTTTTCCCTTTCTTTTTTTTTTTTTTTTTGGTGAGGAAGATTGGCCCTGAGCTAACATCTGTGCAAGTCTTCCTCTATTTTGTGTGTGGGATGCTGCCACAGCATGGCTTGATGAGCAGTGGATAGGTCCGCCCCTGGGATCTCAACCCATGAACCCCAGGCTGCCAAAGTGGAGCATGTGAACTTGACCACTATGCCACCAGGCCGGCTCCTTCCCTATGTTTTTTTCTAAGAGTTTTATAGTTTTAGCTCTTTGATCCTTTTTGAGTTAATATTTGTATATGGTGTTAGGTAAGGCTCCAAATTCATCCTTTTGCTTGTGGATATTCAGTTTTCCCAGCACCTTTTGTTGAAAGGACTATCCTTTCCCTGTTGAATGGGCTTGGCACCCTCATGTACATACATATAAAATTTTAACACATTGAAAACCATAGTGCTTGTCGTTATACATGGTTAATTGTGGGGGGCAAGCATTCTTTAGTATAAGGTTTCTCTTACTATTTCTGCTTATTTGTGAATTTTAAACAGGTTATTGACAAGGAAAGTTGCAGTTTGCAGTAGATTTTTTAAAAATTCAGTCTTGTGTATATCTGTTCATGTAGAGTTCTCTAAACAATACATTACTGTGGCACATGCACTGTGTTCAGTTAAAAGGACAGCAAGACCCAAGCCCATTTCTTTGGGGGTATGCTCATCCTGTGTAAGTCATTTGTTTAGTAACAAATGAACATGTAACACTGAGTCCTGATATTGTATTATAGATGTTTTTATAGCTCATTGCATGTTTTGAGTTTTTCTTGTTTGCCTTATAAGCAGTTGTTAGATATTGTTACTCATTTTGAAAGAAAAAATTCTTACTTAAAAAATTTTTTAAATCAATTTAATCGAAGCATATCCTGAGACTGCAAAGTGAACCATTAAAAGCTGCTACCTCCTTGCAACTACTTCTGGGTGAAATCACAACAAAATTTTACAGAAATAAATGGGTGCTTAGGTGGTCATAAGACTGTGATTAACATCCCTAACCCTAACTTGTCTCTTTATTTGAGTTTGTAATGAATTAATATAATGTGTTTGAACATAAAATAGTATTAGCAACCCTTTTGCCAGTTTTATATATTTGGGATACTGTATAAGATTTCATCTGGAAAAGTTTTATTATGAAATATTAGAAAACCCCCAGATTATATGATCTCTAAAGCTTCATCCCATGCTCTTACTGCTATTATTTTAAGATAAAATATTTACCACACTTTGGGGCAGGTGTCTTAAAATGCATCACTCATGAGTTATAAATTGGCTTTTTAAAAAGTATATATTTTGCTATTAATAAAATATGTATTGTTTCCTGCTTTAGGCGGAGCTAGGCATAATGGAGAAATCAAAAAGATAGGTATTCTCCCTTCCAGAATAGAGAGGATGCCAGTTTAAGTGCCAGATACAAGGAATCCGTAGAAAATTGAGGGAGCACTGTCCAAAAAGCAGCAGAGGGGACTGGGATTTGAAAGCGAGTGAAGAGATTAGGTTTGGAAAAGAAGGAACAAGTTATCCCTTTAGATGAGTAGAAAAGCAAGATTGGGAGGCTTATAATTGATGTCTTGTCATTATGTAACACTTAAAAATTAATCCTCCTGGTGAAGAATGGTGAAATCTGGAGCAAATTAGAACCATAAACATATTAAGCCCAAATATTGTAGAATTGTAATAAATCAATTTTGTAACCATACTTGAAAATTGGATGCTTTTTTGGAAATTACTCTTAGAAGTATCTTACTAAGTTTGGTATGTGAAGAAAAGTGTTACCTAAGTCAGTACAGTAAAACAACTAATAATGTGACTTGAAAATACAATATTTTCCTCATGTAGCCCAGGTTGTACATGCCTCTATCCATGGTTCCAAGCATGGCTTATTTTCCCTAATTTTTCTAGTCGGAATCCCATTCATCCTTTGAGACCCAGCTTCATTGTCATGCACCTTTGTGAAGCTCCTTGGCACCAAGCAGAATGAATTGCTTTCTTCTTCATTCCTCTAGACCTTACGTGATATGCCTTATGTTGTAGATACTTGTGTCCTGTCTTAAGTCCCCCTGAGTTCTGGAGTATTGGACCTAAGTTTTTACTTATCTGAAGTGCCTGTCAGTCCCTTAAAAATAATAGAAAAAAGTTTTTAGTGAAAGCCATTATTTGAAGAATTCTTTACAGTTGGTGTTACATCTCCTGAAAGGATCCATAAAAAATCTAATAATGTTTATTTTATTTTATAAAGAATAATTCTTTCTTGGCTTATTTGGTTTATTTCATGTTGTAACAGATGACTTTAGAGACTGGTGAAAGGAATCGGTGATCCCTCTTATCTGTGAATAGAGTGCTTTATAAATATTAGTAATGGCTCAAAAACCTTTTTGTGTATCCTAAGTTTTTAAAATAAATATATATTTTTAAAAGCAGGAGTCACGAATATGCTGCATTATGTTTGAAATATCTTGGTAATACAGAATTCCAAAGTCTGGATCTTAAGTCTATTTGTTTTGGTACTTGGTCTTAATGCTTGTCTTAGCTAAAAGCCAGCACATTTAGGGACATATACTCAACAAGAGGAAGTACGTCTTTGGCTGTGCTTCCTAAATGGAGATGCTCACTGTTTAATTCTATCCCTCAGTTATGCAGATTTGATTAACAAAGTTTGCTCTTCCTAATCAAACAAATGTGAGGATTTGCATTTATATGTTTTTAATAAATGTATTCAAAATCCATAGAAATTCTGTGTTTGGAAGGCATTTAAAGAGTTAGAAAATGTTTTCTCTGTTTTTAGAGCGTGCAGGTGTGAGTATTTCGAGATGACACACTTTGTTTTCTTTTGGAATGCAGTTATTTTCTAAGTTTTAAAATGCCTCATTTACCTTTAAGGTACAGATAGATTAACCGTGTTTTTGATTTTAAAAACAATGGCTAGGTAGCATACTGCTAACAGTCACTTATCACAGAAAGTCAGCAGACTTACTCTTCTTTTTGTAAAAGATAAATGCTTGACTCATCTTTGACAGCTCTTTTTAAATACTTTGCCATGAGACAACCAGTACACCTGTTTGGTACAAAATACTTATGGTCACTCCTCAACCACATCAGTAATGTCCTGTAACACTTGGCGCTCTTCTTGCTTCAACTTCTCTTTGCTGCAGTAGTTGCTTTTGAAATTAAACCTTACTTCCCATGCCCCTGACTTTCTTTTGTTGAAGTCAAAGCAGCTGCTTCATGAAGGATTATATATAATATAGCTTTTCCATAAAATATCATTTCTATTAAGGAACTCATTTACTGTTGAGTGTATTTTCTCTGGAACACCAGTCTCTTGTAGCAGCTTACAAAAAGGTAGGTTCTTTCATTATTGAAAAAGAATCTAGCAAATACTATCACTCTTCCCTCGGAATACTTGGATTACTTCATATGATGTGTGACTGACAGGTGGCCATAATGAAGATGCCAGTGTCGTTCTGTATGTTAAGGATACATGTATATTATATTGTATCACAATATATTGTACTTAAAATACATTTGTCTGTTAAGATGAAGATTAAATATAAATAGAACTTGTAATATGTTCTTCTTATACCCCAGTGCATCATCACTCATAGCTCCTGGGGTACAGTCACCTCCATTTTTGGAAACCACTCTACAGTCTTACTGAATTACCCTTGTTGATAAAGAGCCTTTCGTGTAAGTTCCATTTCATAGTATGTAATATTCTCCTATGAAGCCATCTTCAAAATAAAGCACTTGGGACAAGACATTCTGATTCTCTTACTAATTGGAAAGTAATGTTTGTGGAAGAAGGGTAGATCAATTTCAGCAAAGTGAGATCTTAATAAAATTTATTCATCACCACAATTGAAATTATTGACTTATTTCAGAAGCTTACATTTGGATTTTGCATTATTCTTTCAGGAATTACTTAAGGTGGATTAAAATTACCCGTTTAACATTAGTTTAGGAAATCATTAGTGTCGATAGACTTATAATTTCTCCATGTCCATAGTGAACATTTCTTTTCTCGACGTCCCTAGCAAGATATAAAACGTTTTCCATGACTCTACCCTTTCCCTTTGCTGCCCTCTCTGCTTCTCCTCCCTGTCACTGAAGCAAAGGTAAGTTTTGCTTTTCTGCAGCTTTGTATTAGTTTAATCACACTTCTTTGTCTCTGACTTCTTGCACTTAGTATGGTGTGCTTAGATTCACCCATGTTATTGCACGTATCAGTGTGTTTTTTATTGTGGAGTAATGTTCAGTTGTACAAATATGTGAATACACGGTAAGATTGTTTATCTAGTTTGCTGTTGATGGGCTGTTTCCAGTTTGGGACTATTACGAAGAAAACTGCTATGAATATTTTTGTACAAGTCATTTTGTGGACAGTTGTTTCATTTCTCTTGGATGAAAGAGTGGAATTTCTAGGTCATAGATAGATGCTGTTCCCCCTTTTAAAACTTGTGTTGAAGGACAATATACATTCAGAAAAGTGAACATATCATAAGTGTACACTTTTACAACCTGCATACTCCTGTATAACAGTACATAGATGAAAAAAAAGAAAATTACCAACATGCCAGAAACCCCCCCTCATATTTGCTTCCCTTTACCCCTGCCCCCTACCTTGACTCTTAACCCTAATTCTGCTATAAAGTTTTTTGGTTTGCTTGTTTCTTGAAAAATTTTTTTCTACTTTACTGAGGCATATTTCCATATAATAAACTGCACACATTAAAGTATACAGTTTGATAAGTTTTTGTACACCTGGGAAGACATCACTCCAGTCAAGATAGGGAACATTTCCATCATCCTTCAAAGTTTCCTCATACCCCTTTGCAAGTCATCCTGCCCTTCACCTCTGTCTCTGGGCAGCCTGTCACTATAGAGTAATTTGCATTCTCTACAGTTTTATATATGAAATCATAGTGTTCTCTCTCGCTCATTCTCTTTCTCTGATCTGGCTTATTTTCATGCAGAATAATGGTTTAAGTTGTTCCATATTGTTGCTTGGATTTTTGTTCCTTTTTATTGCTGAATGGTATTCCATTATGTGTGTATATCACATTTTGTTTATCCATTCACCTATTGATAGAAATTAGGGCTGCTTTCATTTCTTGCTCTTACAAATAAAGCTGTTATGACATTTGTATACAAATCTCTTCCTGGATATATGGTTTTATTTCTCTTGAATAAATACTTATGAGGACATACTGGGTTACATAGGGTAGGTGTATTTTTAATTTTTTAAGAAACTGGCAAATTTTTCCAAAGTTAGCATTTTATGTATCCAGGAGCATTATATGACAATTCTAATTGTTCTACATTGTAACACTTGGTATTGTCAATCTTTTTCATTCTAGCAACTGTAGTGGATATGTAGTGGTATCTCATTCTAGTTTTAATTTGCATTTCCCTGATTACTAATAATGTTTCATGTTCTTATTAGACATTTGGGAAGTGACTATGCAAGTCTTTTGCCTATTTTAAAAATTGGATTGTTTTATCTTTTTTTATTTAGTTGTAGCAGTTCTTTCTATATTCTAGATACAAGTCCTTTATCAGATATATGTGTAAATATTTTAGTGTGTGGCTTAACTATTTTTTAATGGTGTCTTTCAAATAGCAGAAGCTTTTATATTGGACTTCATCAAAATGATCAATATTTCCTTTTATGTTTAGTGTTTTCTGTTTCCTAATAAATTTTGGCCTACACTAAAGTTGCAAAGATATCTCTGTATGTTTTCTTGTAGGAGCTTTATAATTTAGCTTCTACATTTCAGTCTATGATCCATTTTGAGTTAATTTTTGCTTACGGTGTGATGTAGAGGTCAAAACTTCCCCCTCCTCCATTTTTATATGTGTTCCAGCATCATTTGTTAAAAAATGCTTTCCATTGTTGTCAATTATATCTTAATAAAGCTAGGAAGAAACCTTTCCTTTCCTCCTTACCTTCTGTGAAGTTGACATTCTTGTTGAAAATCATTTGACGGTATAATTGTGGGTCTATTTCTGGACTCTCCATTCTCTTACATTGATGTAATTCTTTATTCTTTTGCTAGTACTGCAGTGTCTTGATTGCTTAAGTCTTATAGTGAGTCTTGAAGTCAGATAGAGTAAGTCCCCCAAGTTCTTTTTCCAGATTGTTTTGGCTTTTCTGGATCACTTGCTTTTCCATGTAAATTTTAGGATCAGATATTGGGATATTGGTTGTAATTACATTGAATACCTAGTTCAACATGGGAAGAATTGACATGTAACAATATTGCATCTTCCAATCTATTAACATGGTATATCTGTCCATTTATTTAGGTCTCTAATTTCTTTCAGCAGTATTTTATATTTTTCAGTTGGTATAGAATGTTATATAAACACTGCACAACGTCCTATTTGTATCATTCCTTACAGCCAAATTGTTATTTACACATGCTTATTTTTATGGTATAAATTAAGATTTGGTGTGGAGATTTTCTGTATGATAATCTTATCTAATGCATCCGTGAAGAGACCTTCTATTCTGATGTGACAGTGCTAGAAATAGAGGAGACTAAGACAGTCATCTTTGGAAACATTAAAGTGGAAGTTTACAGCTCGATAGTTATTGCCATAATTCTTTTGGCTTGTACAGTTGTGGATATTAATATTTAAAGAGGCTAATATTTATTAACATAGAAGTTAAAACAGAATCTTATTGTTTAATTGGCACTTAAGTTTTTACCAGAGGATTTTGAGTTTGCATTTTGTAGTTTGTCTTCTTTTTTTCCCCCCTTTCATTAATAATACTAATGGAAATATGCGGTCCTTAGAAATGTATAAAGAAGGAAATAAAACATAATCCTACCACCCAGAAATGACTACAGTTAAAATTTTGGGTATATTTTCTCTTATATATCTGTGTGTATGTATTTATATAGCTCGTTATTGTATGCACAATTTAGTTCTTCTTTCATTTAAACTTATATCACTAGCATTTTCCCATGCATTAAATGCTTTATGAATAATTTACTACATCTTCATTATAATCTAGGGTGGACATAAAATACACTTGAATTTATGCACTTTTTCTTTTCTTGTAGGATATTTAGTTGCCATCCCTGTCCCCCCGTTTTTAAAAAAATATTTGGCTTTGATGAGCATACTCGTTCACAATCTTTATCCATATTTTGAAATTTTTAATAAAATTTTTAAATTTTGAAACATTTTAAACCAACGTGTAAAACATGATAGACATCTACATACTCATTACCAGTAGTAATCAGTTGTTTATATTTTGCTTTAAATAATTTGTTTGAGGAGAAGTAACAGATACAACAGAAATCCTCCCCCATGTAACAATTTGTGTTGTTCCAATGCATGTTTTAGTGCATTTAATACATATGTAACCATAAAATTTTACTTATTGCTGTCTCTGTGCTTTTGAATTTTATATAAACGATAAACTATATTTATCTTTTAAAATTTGCATTTTTTTTTTACTGAGTCATGTGGTTTGACATTATTATACTGGTTCTTGTAGATCTGGTTCTTTCTTTTTATCAGAAAAAGCCAATTTTTCATTCCCCTTTTGAGGGATAGTTAGTTAGGATACCACAGTGAACATCCTTTTACATTTCTTGTGGCGATTGCCTCTTAAGTGCTGGACGTGGTATTGCGGGATTTTAAGATATGTAATCTCCCAATGGCGCTTCCCAGTGGTGAGGAATATATGTCCCTACCAGCAGTGTTCCCATTTGCCCCACATTCTCCCCAGCCCCTGGTTTTATCAGACTTACTGTTTTTGCCAACTTGATGGGTATAAAATGGATAATATTTTGTTTTTAGTAAGTTTTCTAGAAATACAGTTATTAAGATAAGTGTGAGGTTCTGTAGCATATTCAGTGAAACTTTTATCCATAAAATTGTATTCTTTCAAATGTCCATTAACAAATGTTTTCCCATCACATATTAAAGCTTTTAAAGAGTTTTGAATAAAAGCATTGTTGTTTATGTTTATTCACAGTGAGATATAAGTGTTTTCTCTAAAGAAATATTATCTGTCCTGTCTGTAAGACTGTTTGATATAGGAGAATTTCCTAAACTGCATTAACTCTTATGTTGTGACCTCTGTGTAGATAATTTAGATGATTATTTGGCTAATAGAACCCGTGACTGATTTTACTTCCTGTGAGCCTCTTGGGGGAACTATTTAGTTTTTTGTAATCATATATAGTCAAGTAAAAATATAACATCCAGTTATATATTTTTTTCATTTCCACAGCTATTTGATGAGTGGTTATAAGAGTAGAAATGATTTACTCTGGGAATGCTGAATATCATTCTTAGACAATTTGTCTTTAACCTCCCCTGTGTGTTTATGTGTGTGTGGGTAATGAAAAACAATTCAGATTTAAAGTATTGTATCGTGTAGACACATTAATTTTAAAAGTAAAGAATATAAAAGATATTAAAGTTCTATTCTATGGTTAGAGATTTTAATAAAACTGCCTGAGGGCAGGGACTATGTCTGCCCTTTAAATAGCTGTGTTCCCTGTGCTTATCAGTACCGTGCCTGGCCCATAGTAGTATTTCATTAATTATTTGTGGAATTAACAATATTATTTCTTGTTAAGAAGTAGTATCTTGTTAAGTGAAAAATAACTTTTTTTTTAGTACAAATAAGCATAGAGTTAATTCTGCTTGAACTTAGAATTTTGTCAATATTTCTTCTTTTTTTTTTTTTGTGGGGAAGACCAGCCCTGAGCTAACATCTGTTGCCAATCCTCCCCTTTTTGCTGAGGAAGACTGGCCCTGGGCTAACATCCGTGCCCATCTTCCTCCACTTTATATGGGATGCCACCACGGCGTGGCTGACAGGCAGTGTGTCGGCGGGCGCTCGGGATCCAAACTTGCGAACCTGGGCTGCCAAGCGCGAACTAAACCGCTGTGCCACCGGGCGGCCCCCAGTATTTATTCTTAAATAGTAGTATTTAAGCTTTGGTCTTTCTGGTCTTCTGAGAGAGAAGCATGCAGACAGCAGCAGGCCTAAACTCTCGATCTGTTTTTAAACAAAAAGGAAAGCTAATTTTTTAACCTAAGAATTCACCTGGAGAAGCCTCTGTATGATTTAGGTGTGTTCAGCCTGTGGGTGTCAGTTCCACAGTATTTAGCCTGTGGGTGTCCATCTCTCTCTGCTCCTGTGTCCTTGCCCCTAGTCCATTGTAGATACCAAGCTCTTTCTTTTACAAACCAAAGGTCTCATAAATTTAGTGACTTTGGGGACAATTTGGGAGTTTACAAGAGAGAAATCACGTGATGCAAAGCCTTTTACTCTCTTCCAGCCTCTGCACCTCAGCCATGGCTGCTTTCCTCAGCCAGTGCTTCAGACCTGCCACTCTTTCTGTCCTGTAGAGCTTTTCAGAACTTGAATCTAGTCCCCCACTCTCAATATATTTTTCACAAGGAGTAGCACTATGTTGCAGTATCTATTGCTGTGTAATGGATCACCCCAGAACTTAGTGGCTAAAGACAGCAGCAGTGATTTTTATTATTATCCCGAATGGTTCTGGGAGTTGAACAGGGTTACATGGTTCTCGCTGGGAGTGTCTCAGGCAGTTGCAGTCAGAAGCACCTGGAGCTGGAGTCATCTCGAGGATTCCTCACTTACCTGTCTGCTGGTTGATGCGTTGTGGGCTGGAACCTCAGCTGGGCCTGTGGGCTGGTTTCTATACTTGGCCTCCTTGAGTGGCCTGGGCTTCCTCACAGTGTAATGTTTGAGTTCCAACGGCAGCTTTCCAAGAGAAACAGGTGGAAGCCATTAGCACCTTTGATGATCTAGCCCAAAGTCACTCAGCATCACTTCCTTCACAGTTCCAGGTCCACCCAGATTCCAGGGAAGGGAATAGACTTTACCTCTCAACAGGAAGAGTGTTAAGGCAGAAGCTCTTGCTTCTTGTAAGAAGGACATAAGAGATTGGGGATATTGTTGCAATCATCTTGAAAATACTCTATCTTACCATATCAGGTAGGTTTATTGATCCCCAGCTGAAATTCTGATGAACAAAATTTTATCTTCTTTTATCTGAAAAAAGTTTCATTACAAATGGTAAGGAAGTCACAGATACTCAAATACCACCACCTTTAAGAAGGAAGGTTAAAAAAGTAGTGTTTAATCCTGCTTTCACTTTTCTTGGAGCTTTTAAAATATACAAGTATGCACACTCCATCGCAGTCTCCCACTAATCAGAATGCACTGGATGGACCTCAGGCATATATTTAAAAAGTTTCATGGCAACTATTGAAGAAGTTTCAAGCCTTCTCACTTGTACTTCACATGTGTTAACCGGCCCCCCTCATTGATTCACTAATGTTTTGAAACTTCCCTCCTCTCTTTGTATTCAAAATATATAATATCGATAGGAAACAATGGAAGTCTGTACTAGAGTGCTAAATAGTGCGATATGACAGTGAACAAAAACAGACTTAAAGGAACATATTGCTGCAGTCATCAGGGTAGTTTCATGGAGAAAATGGAACTTAAATTGGATCTTGAAAAACAGATGGAGCCTCGATATGTTTTGTATTGCTGGGAAACTCTTCTACTCAACTGGTTGTGAGCATTATCTGTAATCATTTAAACAGATATCTTGGAGATGTTCAAAATGGATCATTTTGCTCTAAAATGTAGAGATTAAAAGCAAGAGATCTTTTTTCATATAGATGTTTCTGTTTTGCTTATCTGTTTCAGACATCTTTTAATAAAGCCAAAGGCATCTCTCCTTGTCACAGTCTCTGAAAGAATACTGTCGCAGTATATCATTTATTTCTATGCCAAAATTATTAAATCTGATTTTAAGTAACTCTGCTAATGGTGTTTAAACTCTTTTTAATGTTTTCATCACCCACTCAAACAGAGAAGCGGAGAAAACATCATTCACTGATAGGAGCTGGGCCACAGTGAAAATAGGAAGCCCTCAATAGATGTTACCTATGTGCCAGACACTGGGCTGAGTCTTTTATCTAGTTGTTTTCATTTACACTTCACCATGATGATGTGAGGTGATTTTACAAATGAGGAAACAGGTTTAGAGGATTTAAGAGGGCTAGTACAAGTTCATGGAGCCATTCAGTGTTTGAGTCAGGTAGTCTAATAACTGGAGAGGCCCAGCCCTTAACCAAATGAAGTGCATTCTCTTCAGCTGGGAATGCATATGAAACAATGATAGAAGAAAGGACACCAGGTTAGCCATATCTGCCAATTTAGCCATCAGTGGAATGACAAATTGCAACCAGAATGTCTTCTTTTTTGTATATTTTGGATATGAGGCCAGTTATGTGAACCTTTTAGGTATGAACAAAAACGGCACCAAACAACACTGCCTGACCATTATTAGTTCTGGTCAATGTGGTGAGAGGAGAATCACTAATATTTTGAAAACTTTCTGTTTTTATCCAGCATACTGTATAACCAAAACTTATAATGGTTAGGCATTGTTAATGGTTTATTTAAAGTTGTAGGGAGATTAGTGAAGTTATTGGTTTGTATTTTTAATTTTTTACCTTAATTTTTAATTAAATTTTAGGTTTTTGTTAAAATTTTATTGGGAGGTTAATAAAAAAACAGGTAGCCCATAAAATATTTTTAATCTTTCCTCTTTCTGGGACTCTCTTTGAGGTTATTTCCTCATTATAATAAGATGGAGATAATACCACCGCTTTCCTGCTTTTTCAAACTAGAGCATTGTATCCACCCAGACCCCAGAGTATGTGAAAAAGTCCGCTCCCTAAGCCTGTCCCTCTCCTTAAGCAGTGTGCCTAAAGAGTGGCAGCAGGTACTTTTCCTCTGGAATTAAGACTGGAGAGAGAAGACTGATAAATTGGAAGGGATTTAGTGCGAAGTTAGTAATTCAACAATAGAACTTCATAAAAGAATGGGTTGGGGAGGGTGGGGAGAGACCTTTGGATCCAGCTAGTCCATCTTTTTTTTTTTTTTTTTTTTTTTTTTGCAGATTAAGAAAATGAGGCCTCGGGTTTTAATGATTTAGCCCAAAGTTCTAGCTAGTTAGTGGCAGAATAAAAATTTCCAGTCTCTTGACTCCTTGTTTAGTCCTACATGGCTTAGGCTAGGAAGATCTTGCAGACTTTCCTTAAATGAACCCTTTCAGTGGTATAAAATAATGAAAGTTCTGTTCTTACTAATTCAAACTTAGGTCATAAAAATGAAAGATTTACTTACTTGAGTTTTCTTATTAACTAGAATATGTGTTAAAATGTTAAAGGATGTTTAGCATCTATTGTTTAAACACCCAACAAACTCATTCTGAAAATTGCAGCAACTTTATAGATCCTATCCTTTTCAACCAAAGCAATTCTTAACCATTCAGTGTTATCTATTTCCATTTGTGCCTGGTTAATATCAGGAACAATGAGGTATCTCTGGTTGGTTTTCTGACTCCTGCCAGAATAAAATACTAAGATATGCAAAGATGGAGGAAGAACTATCTGTGGCATTTACTAGTAATTTCTCCCCAACCTTGAGTTTCTATCCAGAATTCTGGTGAATTCTAAAAATCTTTATTAGTAACTGTGTCAATTTTGGATTTTCATATGTAGAAATTGAGAGGAGCTCCTTTGAGGGATACTGAGCAAGAGAATTGATGGGACAGAATGAGGAGAGCGAATCTAAAGAGACGGAGATGTAAAGCAGGTTGCAGAACAGGAGTACAGAATTTTGGAATGAAACCTTGGAAAGGAGAGAAAAGAGATGAAGGAAGTTCAGATACATTGTGATAAACGTATTGATAAACTTTCTTATACTTTGAATTTGAATAGATTCTTTGCTTAAAACTAGTTTGAGTTGCATTTCTGCCATGTGCAGGAACCCTTACTAATACTCATGTGTTAATTTTTACAAGTCATGTTATAACACAGCTATTGAATCAAATCATATCCCTAAAACAGATAAACTTATAGAAATATTGTAAAAATATTCTGCTGAATCTAAAGTGCATGTAGAATTTTCTTTGATTTTTCTAAACCATTCTGTTGATAGGGAAAATAATTTTAAATGTGTTGGTTCCTTTAAATTAGTATTTATTGAGAACTGGATAATTTAGCCACTTTTTTTGTTAATTTAAGAAATACACCTTTAGCTTTGAGTCATCTTAAATTAGATGTCATCTTAAATTTTGAGTCATCTTAAATTAGAAACATTTAGCAGAAAAAACTTGAAATTCAGATGAAGAAATAATATGATTCTTTGGTAGTTGATTTGGAGTGAAATATGAGAATCATATGGTCGCTCTCCAGAAACCTGCAACCTAGTCGGGTGTGGAGGGTGATAAGGCAAGTGCACAAACAGCCACCACGTAACACAGAGCTGATTAGCTGTACCTGCAGTGGAGAGGTACAGAGTTCATGGGCCTCTTACAGGAAATATTATCTCACTCTTCTTTTGTTTGTTTGGTTCTTTTAGGTTTTTTTAAATTGAGATATAGTACATAAATGTAACATTCAGTCGTTTAAAGTGTAAAATTCAGGGGGTTTAATAAGTCACAAGATTGTGCAACTTTACCACTCTCTAATTCCAGAATAAACTTTTAAAAAAATTCAGATGATTTTAGCTGAATAATGCCCTCTAGTTCTCAGGCCCCACCACTCCCCATTGGGTTTACATCTGGCCAATGCTGATATTTATGTTGGCCACCTGACATCTGAATGCATTGAAGTTTGCTACCAGGCTTGAGAGAGTTGTTTTTTTCTAGTTTCCTTAACCTTGGAAGCAAATGCCAAAATTACCTTGGGGGTGCTAGTGTGGGGAATACTGGCTGCTGTCCTGCTAAGCATCCTTTTTCCTACCTGTGTCCCTTTTCCCACTCTACCCTCTGACCCCTTTAAGAATGGTCTCCACCTCTCTTGGAGCCTTTGTGAGGGATGGCTTATTTCCTTGAGAGGGCTTCCTTAGAATAAAATCCAAACTCCTTTTCTTGGTTTACAGATCCTTGCATGATCTGGCCCTCTCTTCCCATCAGACTAGTCTTTCTTTCTGTTCCATGACACACCACATTTATACCCTCTGCCTGGAATACTGTTCTCTCTGACCTTTGCATGTCTGATTCCTTCTTTGCATGTCATTCATATCTCAGTTTAAGTATCACTATTCAGAGAGGCCTTCCCTGTCCATTGAATCTAAAGCAGCTACTCGGTCACTTTCCACACAACCCTAATTTATTATCACTACACTTGTCGTGCGTCAGATTTTATTTGTTTTTGTTGTTTAATATTTCTCTCCCTTGACTAGAAAGTAAGTTCAATGGTAGCAAGTCCCTTGTCACATTTATAGCTGTATCCTGAGCTTCTGGAACAGTGGCCCATAGTATGTGCTTAATTACATAGTTGTTGAATAAATGTTAAGGAAAAATGCTTGTTTGAGCTGTGGCTCTTGCTCTGGTTCATCTGTCTGTATGATTTTACCCATTTCTGTCTTCCAGAAATTTGCCAAAATCCCTGATCTTTTGATGCCTTTGCTATTTCCAGCTCTCAGTGCCTTTATGAGTTTATTCCCTTTTATAATTGTTTACTGTCATTTCATTGGGATTTTAGAGAGGGAGAGAAATGTATTCTGTTATCTTTCCATAGGTCGAGATGTTGCAGTCGGGTTGAAAACATGAACTAAGGCCAAGTTAAGAAAGCATGACTTGTTTTTTGAGAATGCTCAATAGTTTAGATTGATTGAAGGGTAGAAAACAAGGTTGAAAATGGAGGTTGAGGCCATGTCGGAGAGGGTCTGAAAGCATCTCATGAGAGTTTGTGCTCAATTCAGAATGTTGTGGGGAACCGTTGTGGGTGTTTGAGCAGAATCATGACATGAAATGAGTCTTTAAGGAAGATTAGTCTGACAGTGATGGATTAAAGAAGAGAGGTCAGTTAGGAAGTTGCTAGAATAATCTTGGGACGATATAGTGTGGATCTGAACCAAGATGGTGGTCATCAAAATGAAATGGAGGGCAAGGAGTCAGAAAAATAGTTGAGCCTCCTGGCGCTGACACTTGATGAATTGCTCTGTGATAATTACTCTGTGTTTAGCGATGTGACTTTTATTTAGATGGATTGGTTGATTGTATGGAAGACTATTGAATGTATCTTCTATCAGTAATGTGTTGTAAATGTCTTTCCTAGGATTTCTACATTTATGAGAGAGATAAAACAGAAAGCAGATATCTCACTTTTGTTGGGTGAGGGATATTTGGTCACCTCTGGCACGTCCTATCTCTGGATGTTGGCAGGAGGTCAGGGAATATGTTAGTGAATAATGCAGGGTACAAGTGTTTACTGTTTAACTCCCTTTGTTCTCATATTTAGTAACAAAATTTTAAAAAAGCATCTTTGAAAACAAAATCTTGAAGGCTGTTTAACTTAAGCTTTATTCTTTGATTAAATACTAGTCTTTGATTTAGAACTGAATTCTGATTTCTTCCTGACCCTCTACTTGTGACATTAACCAACTTTTTTTTCTTAATTACTTGATTTTTTCTTCCAAAGGTTAGAAATGATTGTCTTTTGCCTCTGTGATAGAATTATGTGATGAGTATTTATTTTTCTAAGATGTTAAGCTTTTATTTGCATTAAGTAAAGCTAATTTTATGATGACCAAGATAAGCTTACTAAAAAAAGTTTACTAAACCAGGCAGATGCAGTTTAGGAAAGATAACATATGCATACGTAATAAAAACCACATGTGGAGAAATATGCAATTATTTTTCAGTGTCGTTAGGTTAAAGTGCATATTTTTATTTGGTAGAAATATTTTTCAGCCTTTATGTTTTTTCTTTTTCTTAAGTTTATTTCTGAATTTTAAATGATTAGTTGACACACACTGTTTTCCTAACTACACCACAACTTCCTGAGGGGAAAGACTATTTTTTCTTTATCTCCCTTCCCTTCCTTCCTCTCTTTCTTCCTTAATTTATTTTGATAAAATTTCAAACTTATGGAAAGTTGTAAGAAGAACATAAACAATTTCCATATTCCCTTTACTTAGATTCACCTATAAAGAGAACTACTATACTGGCCAATGCAAAGCGATAGAAGAAAACAACAGAAAAGGAAGAACAAGAGGTCTCTTCCAGAAGATTCGGGAAATTTAAATTAGATTAGGAATGCTGAATGACCAACAGGGAACATGTTCTCCCTGTCTGGTGGGGAGAATATAAAGGGAACATGGAAACAGTATACTGAAGATCTACACAAAAGAGATATGATGTAATCTAAACAGAAGTCGAAATATGATGTACGCGTGAAATTTTTTGTAACGTTATAACCCAATGTTACCTCAATTTAAAAAAAGAGAGCAACAGGATGACAGATGCCTTTGAGGAAGATTCCTATGAGGAATGCGTAATTTTAGAAAGTGAAGTTAAAGCTAGCCCTAAAAGTACTAGGAAGAAATAAGTCACTAGGGGTAGATAGGATATCGAGAGAATTATTTAAAGCCAGAGACTGACTCTGTTAAAATCCTAACAAGAATATGCCAACCAATATGGAAAACAAAACAATGGCCTACAGACTGGAAATGATCAACATATATTCCAGTCTCCAAGAAAGGAGATGCCAAGTGCAGTAACTGTAGGATCATTGCTCTAATTTCTCATTCAAGTAAAGTGCTGCTCAGGGTGCTACAGAAAAGGCTTTTAGCTTATATGGAGCAAGAAATTACTGATATCCAAACCAGATTTTGAAAAGGGAGAGGCACACGAGATCTAATTGCAATAATTTGTTGGCTACTGGAGTCTCCAAAGAATTTCAGAAGGTTAGTCTTTTATAGACTACAATAAAGCCTTTGCATATATCATGAAAAGCAATATGGGCTGCTCTAAAAGAAATGGATGTGCCTCAGCCCTTGATTGTCCTGATGTGTAACCTGTACAATGGACAAGAAGCCACTGTCAGGAAAGAATTTGGAGAGATAGAATGATTTCCTATAGGCCAAGGTGTCAGACAAGGGTGCATTTTATCTCCCTGTTTATTCTGTACACAGAACATATCGAAAAACTGGGCTAGACTCAGATGAAGGAGGAATGAAAATTGGTGGAAGAAATATCAACAATCTAAGAGATGCAGATGACACCATCTTACTGGCAGAAAGCAGCAATGACTGGAAATGACTTCTGACGAAAGTGAAAGAAGAAAAGGCCAAAGTAGGACTGCATTTGAACATCAAGAAGACAGAAATCATGACTACAGAAGAATTACACAACTTTAATGTAGACGATGAAGACATTGAAGTTGTTAAAAGTTTTTGTTTACCTTGGTTCAGTCATCAATTTAAGTGGAGACTGCAGCCAAGAAATCAAGAGAAGACTGAGACTTGGAAGGGCAGCAATGAAAGAATTAGGGAAGATCATCATTAGAGACCAAGGCCAAGATTATCCACACCCTCGTATTCCCAATTACTATGTATGGGTGCGAAAGCTGGACAGTGAAGAAGGCTGACAGGAAAATAATTGATTCATTTGAAACGTGTTGGAGGAGAGCTCTACAGATGCTCTGGACTGCCAGAAAGAAGAACAAGCGGGTCCTGGAGCAAATTAAGCCCAACTATCGCTGGAGGCAAAAACGATAAAATAGGCTCCCCTACTTTGGGCACATCATGAAGAGGCAGGATTCTTTGGAAAAGACAATAATACTGGGAGAAGTAGGAGGCAGCAGGGAAAGAGGAGGACCAGACATGAGATGGACTGACTCCGTGAGGGAATCCATAGGCATGAGTCTGCAGGAGCTGAGGACAGCACACCGTGCACATCACTCATTCATAGTGTCGCCCAGAGTCAACTTGATGGCATGTAACACACACACATTCACCGATTGTTTACATTTTGCCTAATTATCATTCCTCCCTCCCTATATGCATATTTACACGCATACACACTCTCACATACATACATACACTTTTTCCTGAGCCATTTGAGAATAAGCTGCAGACATTGTATCCCTTTATAACTAAATTCTTTAGTGTATCATTTCCTAAAATCAAAGATATTCTCTTACATAACCGTAGTACTATTATCAAAATCTGAAAATGTAACATTGATACAATATTGTGATCTAATCCACAAGCCATAGTCAAATTTTGTCAATTATCCCAATATTGTCCTTTATAGCTATGTTTATATACTTACATGTTTTCTCTGGGTCCAGGATCCAGTCCAAGATCAAGCATTATGTTTAGTTGTCATGTCTCTTTAGATTTCCTTTAATCTGGAACATATCCTCAGACTTTTTTTTTTATGCTCTCAATCTGCACATTTTTGGAAACTATAGACCAATTATTTTGTAAAATGCCTCTTATGATTTGATTCAGGTAATGCATTTTTGTCAGGAATACCACAATGATGATATGTCTTCTCAGTGCATCATTACAGAAGGCGTATTGTGTTGGTTTGCCCCAATATTGGTGATGTTAACTTTGATCACTTGGTTAAGGCAGTGTCTTCCCCCAGTCCCCCCAGTAATTTGTGGGAAGATACTTTGAGAATATGTAAATAGTCTCAACAAATTTTCACCCACTAGTTTTAGCATCTATTGATGATTCTTGCCTGAATCAAATGTTACTGCAGTGTTTTCAAAATGATGATCATCCGTCATTTCACCTACATTAATTAGTTGGTATACTACTATAAGGAAGAGATTTCTTCCTCATATATTTATTTATATCAGTATGGATTCTTATTTTATTCAGTGAGTTATAGTTCTGTCATCATTTATTTTGATGCTTAAATTGTCCCAGATTAGGCCCCTGGGACTCCCTTCAGGCTGGCTTCTGTGTCCTAATGACGTGCCTCGTCTTTATTGAGCACTTTCTGGCACAAGAAGATGTTCTAGGGACTCAGCTTATTTTTTTCCCTGCCCCAGCCCTAGAATCATTACTCCAAGAATCTCTGGTTACTTTTTGGATAGAATATGTATTTAGAAACCAAAAACTGAGCACTAGGTATGCTAATTGCTACTGAGGTGTCATTGCTACTAGGCCCTTTCAGTGGATATACCTATATTTCTACCCTTCCTTTTACTTCAGTCTTTGAAACCGCAGGCTTCAGCATCTGGCACTCTCCCTTTCCCTGAAAAGCATACGCTGCCCTAAGGAGCATTTGGCTGTCTGGTAGGGACATAGGGCAAAAGTGGAGAAAAATGGTGGTCACCTGCCTCCCAGTTGAGGCTTTCAAGAATTTCAAGGCAATTTCTCCTACCCAAGAGTAAAGTCCTAGTCTCTACTTCCAGTGGAAGCTTGAGAGTGCATGCACAGCATCAGCTGTCTCCAAAGATGACTCCATACATACCTGTGTAGTATAGCAGAAAAGGTCCCAAGTGTGGAGCAGAGTGAGTAAGATGAACATCTCTGGAAGCAGTCCTGGAAGCCCCATTTTTACAGATATATATATATATAGTGACTGTATTAGTTCCTTGGGCTGCTGTAACAAATCACCACAAACTACGTGGCTTAAAACAACAGAAATTTATTCTCTCACAGTCCTTGAAATAAACTCGAAAAGCTAGAATATAAACAAAAGAATATTGCACTTATTATTCTTTGGGTTTTGTTTGTTTTGTAGTTGCTCTGTGATTTCAGATTATGGTTTATGGTGTACTATGCAATAAGTAATTATAAGATTGATCATTAGAGCTTCTTGTTTATAGGAATTTTAGGAGTTTCTTTGTAGAGCATTGAACTAAGATTGTTCTCTTCACTTTAGGTAAGGAGTTCCTGTTTGGGGTTTAGTAGATTAAGAATATCCAGTACTATGAAAGTCCAGTGTAAAGAAAGAAATGAATATGGTTCATCATTCTGTAAAAGGAATTCCTTTACTAGGTGGTGCATTTAAGTGCTTGATAAATAAAGCACTAAATTAACACAATTGCCTTTGATTTGACTTATGGCTCTTAGACATTATAATCTCTATCAACTGTTAAAATAGTTCTTGTTTGTTTTTATACTTCCTTATATGATCTTTAGTTACCTTACAATTAATGTACATGATAATGAAGAGGATGTGTTAGTTACATCCTGGGTTTTCAAAAACAGGCCATAAATAAAAGAGGAGGCATAAGGGTGTGAATCACCTCCCTAGTGTTTCTTTTTCTTCTGGGTAAGGAGGGTTTCACCATGGCTGGCCCAAGAGTAGTACACTCCTCTTATTTATTCGAGAGTTTCGGTTCCATGTGGAAACTACACAACTTAGTTCCAGGTGTCAGCTCACTCCCAGAGGAGCAGGCCATGCAAGTGTCCTGGTGGCCAGTTTACTCAGCTTGCTCCTTCGAAGCCTTTGGATAACTAGTACATTGCTTCTTTCTTAGTCCCTTTCAACACTTAGGAGACCATAGCTTCCTTTAAATTTGCTTCACACGAAGGCCTACAAAAGGAACTTTGTTCTTAGAGAATTTGTTAATCAAGATACCTCTATGTTTACCATCTCTTCCAAGATTAGGATTAATGTTCTTTGAAGTCATAGAGTGTACTTTTTGCTTTCTTTGTATCCTGCATAGTACTTAGCACAATGCTGTTTGTAGGCAAAGTATTTTCAAGTGTTGGACCCCAAGTAGAACTTGGGCCTTTTCTGTTGAGGGCCCCTAACCTATGGAGAAGACTTCAGTGATGGATATACAAAAAGCAACTTTTGACTTCCTTCTTTTTCCAAACTCATCTGCCTTATAAATTAATCACAGAAGCTTTAGAATGATGTTTACTTAAGAGTAGGCACACAGTGGAGAAGGATTCTCAGAAAAAGAACCTGTTATATGTGTAGAACATAAATCTATAAATAAAAGAAACACTAAGGATGGAAAATTTTAAATTTGGGGAAAAATCAATGTAGGTTCTCACTCTCATGTGCCAAACTAAGTTACCTGTGTAAAATGTAATAACTACATAAAAGAATGAATAAAAACAAAATTTAAAATATACATCAACTTTATGTGATTTTTGGGTGGAGAAAAATTTACCGGACAAAACAATGCAGGAACTTGCCAGGAAAATAATTTGTACATTTGATAACTTAAAAAAATGTGTAGCAGTGTCTTAAGAAAAAAAAAGACCACCCAACAAAATTAAAAGGTAAAACCTGAGGAAAATGTTGCTCTACTCACAACATAGTTAATATCTTGATTCTGTAAAGAGCTCATGTAAATTCAGTGGGTTTATTAAATTCCCAGTTGCCATTGGGGCAGTTTACAAACGATACCATTTAGTTCACAGCAGAACTAAAGATCCTGTGTTAGTTGTGTGTCAAGAGAGAAACATACCTCTCAGTGTCCTATTCAGAGAGGACGTTAATGGCCCTCCATCCCCCACAATTCTAACTTCATTTTACATTACGTCGTGTCCTATTTCTCTCCTTTTCCGTCTCTGCTCTGACTTCCTCCCTCCTCTTTTTGATGGGTCCTCTTCCTCTTTTTGTGCTTTACTAAATTTAACAGATTTTTTTTCTTATTTCTTTTGTCTGATTTAGGTTTCCTTCCTCTTGCTTTTATTTTGCAAGAGTTGTATCTTGCATAGTTGGGGCCACTCCTTGAACCTGGAAGTCTTCATGGCCCCCCTTCTCCAGTGCCTGTTTTTCTTTAGAATTATTTACCAGATTACAGCAGTATAGGAGGTGTTTCAAAAACCATTTTTATGAGAGCTACTGAAACATAACTGGACATGAAGAACTAAAATTTATTTCTAAATGAATAACTCCTGAGAAGCAGCATGAGACTATGGTAATGGAGGAGGAATAATTGGGATGTGTTCATTAGGGGACCCTGACGCTGCCTAATTTCTTTATGGTCTTCAGGAGTGCTCATTCTAGGTTGTTCTGCCTTTAACCAAGTCGTGGTTATGCAAAACTGCATGACTTGTCTTACTATAACACAATACACTACAGGAGTTATAACACCATAACACAATTATAACACAATACACTACTTTAGTGGGCATAAATAATACCTGGGGGGACTTATTAAAGATGTCTCACTCCCTGGAAATTAGTATTCAGTAGATCTTGGGCAGGCTATTTTAAAACTGACTTTAAAAGAAGCATGCCAAGTAATTTTCATGCAAGTCATCGGTTGACCATTGGAAAAACATTACCATATAGCATCAAGTCCAAACTCTTTAGTATGGCTTATAATTTTGTCCCTGTCCCCTCTCCAGCCCCATTTTCCATGGGTCTGCACCACACATCTGTGCTTCAGAAATGTTAAGCCACTTAGAGTTCTCAACATGTCTTACTTTCTCGCACCTTTATACCCTTGCACGTACTGATCCCTCTGCCTAAAACACCCTTCCCCTTCTCTGCCTTGCACATTCATTCTTCAGGTCTCAACTGAAGCATCACCCTTTCCTCTCTCCTTCTGAAACAGAGTTAAAACTGCACTCACATAACAAACCTCTATTCTAGCACTGAACACAGGGTTTAGTCATCGTTTTTCTTGTCTGTCCCCTCCTACATCATACTTAAGGACAGAGGCTATCATGTTCATCTCTGCTCTTCCGTGTCAGGCACATAGTACATGTTCAGTAAATATTAAATAAAATCCGAGCTTCTCTTGCCTCTTTGGAACAGTGAGCATGCTAGACTTAGAGAAATGCTGGGTGGCAGCTCTGCACTCCTGCATTCTGAGAGTTTTCACATGGTTTTAAGTATAGAGTACTCACTTTTACAGAAAGGAATTATTTTTAAGTTATTAAAGAGACAAAAAGAGTTCAGTAATAAATAAGGCACCCTGGCTATATACCATGTATTTTTCTTGCCACTTTCTAAGTATGTGATTTGTGTAAATTGTATTTCCTCTCAGGACTTCAGTTTCCATATTTATAATTATCTCTACTAGTATCTGTAGTAGCCTTCCAACGGTCTTTCCCTTCTCTAATGACTCTTATACAGGCACCTTGTCCTCTGCATAAATACTATTTCTCCCCCTCCCCTTTCACGCCTATGTTTAAGAGAGTTGCCTCCTGGAAAAAAAAAAACAGGCTTGGCTTTCAAGGTATGTATGACCCCTGTATGACCGGGTGCCGCCTTAGTCCTTGACTTCTAAATCTCACTCTTCCCTCTTGCTTTATTTGAGTCAGTCTCATGACAGTCTCACAAACACAGACTTTCTCCTTTGCTCTTTGTAATTTGGCCTACCTAGAATATATTTATTCAAATTCTTAAGCTCTCGTCTATGCCCAACCCTCTTGATAAAGATCACCATTTCATCTCACAGTGAGGAAATTGAATAGTAAACCAGAATATCTCCCAAGAGGAAGGTTAATAGGGAAAATATGTTTGATAATTAACTTCATGGAAAATTTATTGGAAATAATATTTCATACTAAATGGATAGTTTCATTATATGTAGTGGAGCTTACTTATATATATTAAAAGTTTTAACCTGTAATAATGGAAGCACAATTATTTACTGTTATCTGTGAAATGAAACCAACCAGCATGTAAGCAATGGTAGACCATTCCCCCCTTACTTCTGTTTTTACTTCATTAATAAAATAAATTAGTTTAAAATATTAGTTAAATCATTATTAGCTATAATCTATGATTTTTCTGTAATAAGCATATAATTTTGAAATAATATTCAGGCTAACCAAACCTTCTCATTAGCTGATTCATCTCTTCCTCATTTTTTTCCAGTTGGATGTTTGCTAGGCATTTCTCAATCTATTTTCAAAACAGACTCCACACCCTCCTGCCCCCCCAACCTACTCCAAGGAACAGTGGGCAGGGCATTGTGGCTGGAGGGGAGAGTGGAAAGAGAGGTCAGAGAGGTCTCTGAAGGCCAGGAGCACTCAGGGCCTTCTCCACCTGCCACCGACTTTGGATTTTGTTCTATGTTCAATAAGTCTGCACTTTGTAACCTTTTCGTTTGTGGTTGGGTACATTTATTCTTTCAGGACATAGTGTCCCTTGGATGTAGTGGAGCAGGGATTTAAGTGAAGCTTAAATATATTCCCCCTAAAGTACCTAATCTTATAGTCACAGAATAATTTCATAGTATTTGTTCTAGTGTGTATTATAGTTCCCTCGGGCCTACTTCCACATCATTAAGGAAAAGTGTCACATTATAAGCTTTCCATTTAAATCCAAATTATTTTAAAAACAAGATTTATAAGTTATATTTTCTTTAATTTTACTCCCCTTTGATTGGAGAGTCAGTTGAGTCACTATTGCATTATTTTATTGGTATTTTCTGCTGTCATCATTTCCAGTAGGGGCATTGATATATAACAAAGAATGAATTTCTTTCCTAGATTTGCTGACTTTAGACAGTGCAGAGCCTATAAGGAAGCTTCCTGGGGGCTCCTCATTTGGTGTCTGTAGTAAACAAGTGATGCCATATTGGGGGTAGGAGAATAAGGATCGACATGAGCTTCTTAGGAATGGAGAGTGCTGTCTTAGTGTAGATCCTTTAAGAAATGTTGTCACGACCTAAATTTTTATTGGAAGAGTCTCTGAATAAGTGTCTTAAGTTAATTTTTATAAAATAACCTGTGTGGTGACTGAAATTCAAGAAAGGACAAAATTAGTAAAAGTTACATAAATGGTAAATGTCAAATAGTTGCTTCAAAATTTCCACTTATTTTATGACTCTGTCATTGTTCTCTAGCCGTATTTTCCCCTTCTTGAGTCTGCACTAGTCTAGATAAAAACAAAACTATTAATGAAAATATTTAAAGAGATTTTTAAAATCCAAATAATTATTGGGTTTGAATAATAGGAAAAAACTCACAAAACACATTAGACTTTGATATAAAGTCTATAGTTCTAATTGGCTCTGTGATAATTTAAAATACTCATATTCATTTTGAACTCTCTTGTGTTTGCCCTGTAAAATTATATTCTAATTGATTCATTTTTCCAGTATAGCCTTTTCCTTATGGGCGATTACAGTGTGTGCTTAGAAGGGACATGTAGACATAAGTATCATTATCTCAAAGAAAAATTCCTCCTAGAATATTTCAGCTTCTGGGTTATTCCAATGTGTTTAGTTTTGAAGATTAGGGAGGAAGAGGAAGTTGACTATTATGTTTCTGGTTCTTTTGCTTGTTGACCCTCATTATGAAGACTGGGTATTCTTACTTCTAGATGTTCTCACACTACGAACAATTATTTGAGTCATTAAGTCACCTGGTCAGGTGAAGTTTTTCTCTGCACTAACATTTTATGTTTTTCATAGGTAGATAACTTAATGAAGTATGATATCAGGTTTCTATTGAGATTGATCTGTGAATAATTCAATATAGAATAAAAGTCTTAGAAATAGTATTAACACAAGTGATTAGAAAAATCAAATCTTTTTAAGAGTCAGATTTATGAATTGGGGAATTAGTTGATCCATTTTCCATTTGTCAGTAGAATGCCCTGATTTATACATGCCTAAAGTACTGAAATTAGGAAATGGGAATTATCAATTTCTATTAGAGATATTGCTAATCTGTGATCCTTTGTAGTAGTAAGCTTAAGAAAATTATTTCCCTTAAGTGATTAAATGGGATATGATCTGATTTTTAGCATCATTAAAACTAAATTCAGTTTGATTTTGCAACATTATTTGACTCTCTCTGCAAAATTTTATATAGTAAAATAAGGTTTAAAATTTAACTACATGACACTTCATCAGATAAGTAGATTCCTTACATATCTCATAACCACATTTAAGGATCAAAGAGGTAATTTTGTTGATTGCTGCTTTGGAGGTGTAAGATGTGTACAAATTCTTATTCTAGGTTAAAGATATCTTTAACCTCTGAGGAATTGTTTAAACCAACTGACAGGGTGTATTCCAAATGTTGCCTAGATCCACTGGAACAAAATTTGTATTTCAGAAATGTAAGTCAAGAGTATGGAATGTACAATGATGATATTTATCGTGTCCTTGAAAGTTAGGTATTACTCCAAGTTGAAGGAAAAGGATTTGTGGTCAAATAAATTTGGAATATGTTGGTTTAAGCAAATCTAAGTTTTACTGAAGATTACTCAGACCCTTTAATATTGAAGTATTTTATATTAATGAGATTAATCTTACTTTAAGAACTTTAAGTATCTGGTCAGTCGTTTATCTTTGTTTTGTATAATCTTTTCAGAAAATAATATGCAAGTTCCATGTCAGATATCACATTATTTTATTAATTGGGAAGAAGGAAAATATCTCTTCTTTCAAGGGACTTACACTTGAAAAGTCACCACATACAGGAAATTTTGTATATGAATTTAAAGTTTTCAATTTCAGTTCTAGTTCCTTAGATTTTGTAGGAACTGGTGGGTAAGTAAGATAAAAGACAAATGGCTAGAAAGTGAGAGTGGTATAGGAGAAACTGATTCAACAGACTAACCTAGATTAAGAATTTTTTTTTTGTCTTTTCTCTAAAATACTTGTTGGACTGAGGTTTTGCAAGATACATACTTATTTGTATCTAAACAGGTTTTTACAGAATAAATATAATACTTGCTGCATCAAAGTCTTCTGAAATTGATTCTCTGTGGTGTTTGGGATGTTATAGGATCTATTAGTGGAGAGAAGTGGAGTGTGCTACTGTAATATCCTCTGATTAATGGGAGTGCTCTGCAATTTTAAAATTATTGTTACTTTCTGGTCATGATCTGATACAGTTTGTTCTTCTTTCACAATTTCCTAACAATTTGAGACTTAATTGCTCATTTCTACTCACTTGTCAACCCTGTCTCCTTTAATGATTATAGTCTCTAGTTTTGAAAGTTTGACGCTGGAGAGTTGCAGTACACATCAGAACATAGTTTTTCAAGTTCAACCTGTAACCATTCTGGACAAATGTCTCTATTTCAGATGGAGCAACTGTCAGATGAAGAAGTTGACCATGGTGTTGAAGAAGACAGTGATAAGGAAGATCAGGACCTGGACAAAATGTTTGGAGCCTGGCTGGGGGAGCTGGACAAACTCACTCAGGTTGGAAGTAGTGCTTGAGAAGCTGCTTGAGGATTTGAAGTCATCACTGTGTGCTGACAGTTTGCTGTGTAGACATAAGGATATGGATATAGGTTACATTTTAAAATACTGCTAGAAAGGAAAAATGTCCAAAACATTACCGGGTAAATGAATAGTAACTCTAGAACACAAGATGTTATCTTCTGTAGTTATTTTAAGGAGTTATTAAAAAAAGCTTGTGACAGAGTTTCAGTTCATCTAGAGGGATTACTTAAAATCTGTTTCCTAAATTGAGATTGCTGGCTAAAAAGTTTTGAAGCCTAAAATTTAAAAGTCTAAATTTTAGCAAATTCTATTCCATAGCTTAGTAAATATGAATACTTTTACAACATTGATAATATCCTCACATGCAAATATTTTCTATTCCATGATTTCAGAATACTGACAAAATTTCATTCCCTGCTGCATTTTAAAACAATGGCAAAGCTCTTTCATTTTGTTTTGTTGGATCTTGGATTTAAAACAAAAAGAATGCCCTTATCCTCCAAACCAGAACACTTCTTAGAATAAAAGGGTACACTGTTACTACCCAGTTAATACAGTATATTCAATATATGAAGATGGTTATGTTTATTAAAACAACTTTAACTTTATGAAAATGAGAACATTAGAACAAAACTTATTTTTATTCATCCTTTAGTAATATCTCTAGGAAGAACTTTTGTGTAAAATTGCTTAAGTATGAAATTCCTTAACTAGTAGAAAAGTAGGTGTAACGTGGGAACTTAAAGTGCTACTTTGTTCCTGTCTCTCTTTCTGTAGCAGTCTGGAATTGACATGATAAACTTTTCATGTAAATCTTGTCAGATCCTTTTGAAATGCAGACATGTTTGTGGCTATAATCTGTTAATGCTGAATTTTGAGGAAAATATTTTCAATCCTAATAGAATTTTGTAAGAATCATTCCCTTCATCTCCAGTCAGGAGAAATAACATTATTTATTGTGATAAAGGTCTTTTCTTATATCTGTAGTTGCCAATGCCAAACTATTTCAGTTTAATTCCTAAATTTTTTAAAAAGATGATTTTGGCATACAGATGATGCCAAGGCGATGCAGTTCTATGCTGAGGAGAAAAAGGAAAGAGGAAGCAAAGTAGAGGAAATAGACAGGATAATGCACGAAGGGAAGTATGTGAGGGCCAGCTGGCAAGGAGGTTTTTCCGGGACTGTGTGGTTTTATTGTCCATACTTGGGAAGGGGGCCAGAAAGAGAAAGGACAGGTGGGTATCAGTCCAGCTGCTCCTGGTGGAGGGGTAACTCCGTGCTACTCCACTGCAGATGCCATTTCTCCTAGTTTGGTACCTTGTATTCTTCTCTATATTTTAAATTCCCTGACATATAAATGTGAAGAGCCACTCACCAAAAAAGTTGGCTCCTAAACTAATGCTGTAACTGTGCTTTTTATTATATAAATCTGTCTTTAGAGAGAAAGCAGATTAAAACCATTGTGTAACGTGGCTCACTGCTAACAAGTTGCCCTTTAACACTTCAGAAATTTTCAAAAAATGTTTTACTTACTAAGTTAGTGGTAAAGTCAAGTCTCTATTTTATTTCATTATTTTAGTTCACTACAAAGTATCATCAGTGCTTCTATATAACACATACAATGTTAATCGGATTTTCAACTTTATATCATATCAGTTTTAAGTGGTTGGTGGATCTTTTGAAAGCATTTGTAAAATTTGTATGTATTTGCAGTTTTCTGGAAGAAAGTTCATAGCTTTTATTAAATTCTCAGTGACAGTAACACTCCCCCCCCACCAAGTTACAAACCACCCTACTAGATTAGCAATTTCTTGGCATCAAGGAGTATTTCTTACTATTTCCCTTATTGCCCCAGCACATGGACACAGCAGATATTGTTTATTTGAACTGATACATAGATTGACTTTCAACATGACCTCAATTATATTCAGGTTATTTTACAGAAAACATTACCTACCTATTACTCTTCATTCCCAGAGAGAAGGAGGATTACTGCTTAAATTGCAGCAGAAGAATTCAGTTTGAGGTTAAAGGAGAATTTCCAAAGTTTTGTGAAACTTTGAAATAAGGCCCTGAATGGTTGTGAATCTCCTTCATGATAGCTTTAAGAACTGGATGGACACTATCTGAATGGATTCATTTTATCTGAGACAAACGAATAAAGAAGATATCATTCGACTCTAATTCCATGATTCTACAATAGACTATCCAGCATTCTTTTTTATTTGATATTTATTTGATAATTATAAATAGAAATTAAAGTTTTAAAAGACTAATCCTAATATTTGCAAATTTATTTAAATAGACACTAAATAACTATTGACCCTTTTCCTGAATTTCTCTGTTGTTAACATCTTATTTTCCTTATTGTAGAAAGGTTAGAGAGAAAAAAGTGTCATTTAAAAAGGCAGCGAGATGACTGCCAGACAAGACACAGCACCCTGAAGTGCAGTATAATTCTAGACTCATCACAGGCAGTAGAACTGGGTTACAGTTTGCCCTCATCTTGACAGAGCTTGAAAAGAACAAGGATATTCCATCACTGAAGTCGTAGCCGCTCTCTGTTTAGATCTTGGGTCTCACTAATTTTGAGTCCAGAATTGTGCCTTATCGTCAGGGTACTTCATGCTAAGAATGAGGCTGTGCTGGACCAAAAACAAATCCCTTTGAGGAAAGAAATAACAGAATTCTCTGCATTGTTGCTTTCTGTTTCCTGTCTTACCATGCCCATGTTCATATGCCTAGCTTATTTTATAGTGAATTCATGTAACATGAGCTCAGTCACTATACTTGATGTATTTGGAAAGATATTTACTCCAAACTATGACAGTCTCAAGTGCCTTAAGCATATATCTGAAAATTGAAAAAACTATAAACAAAGTAATATGAAAACCAGTTATACTGTTCCTTAAGGCTATTATTTAGAACTTTGGTTTATTAGCTATTATATGACAGTAATTCACTTAACCATAAAGCAAACTTTATTCATCTTTTTTATATAACTGAAGCCTGAATTTAATATGACTTTTTTTTAAAAGAGTTTGGATTCTGACAAGCCCATGGAACCAGTAAAAAGATCTCCTCTTCGCCAGGAAACAAACATGGCCAATTTTTCTTATCGCTTCTCCATATACAACTTGAATGGTAAGATGTAATTGGAAATAAAATGTAAAATAGTATTCTAAGTTATACAATGTGGAAGCAATGCAGCACAGTTCTGAACAGCTCAGTATAAAAACTATATACATAACTTGACTGAGTTCATATATTTATTGATTTGTGCATTTTATTACTAATTCAAATGATCACAGAAAAAAACCAAACTGGCACATAACTTAAATAGTTTTCTAGTTGAGTTATTAATAATTAACAAAGTACATACTCAGATGGAACCCCACAACAAACTTAATTGCATTGTTGTATTTGCACTGGAATAAAGTCCAGTGAAATTAGTTGTTAGTAATTTTAAAATCAGCCCCTCTGGCCTTTATTTAATGTACTCTACCTGGTCACCTTTATAATATTTAGAATTCATATTCTACTCTGTAATTTTTTAATGCTCTTAGCTCTTTAGGTATTAACATCTCTGCCAGGGCACTGATCATATTAACACCTTAGAGCCTCTGGTATAAAGTTGTGTGGGGGATCTGATTAAAACCATGGAACAGTATACAATTTTTGTGTTATTTTTATCTTTTAACTCGTAATTTTATTCTCCTCTGATTACTGCAAATCTTAAAAGATGGACTATTTGCTTCTAAAAATTTCTCTTGAAATTTAAAACAAACAAAAAACTGTTGGAAATATTGTATTTGATAGGCTTTTAGGCCCATGAATGTTTTTACTTCTTCCCCCACATTCATTTACTGACTTACAATAGAATGTATAAATTCTGACTCGATGTGTCCTGGAAACTTCATGTATGTTGTTGATTGCAGAAGCTCTGAATCAGGGAGAAACTGTGGATCTGGATGCCCTGATGGCCGATCTTTGCTCGATAGAGCAGGAGCTCAGCAGTATCGGTGCAGGAAATAGTAAGCGTCAAATCACAGAAACAAAAGGCACTCAGAAGTTACCTGCTAGCCGACATTCATCAAAACATGGCACCTTGAAAGGACTGTCTTCTTCATCTAATAGGATAACTAAACCGTCACATGCCAACTACTCCCTGGATGACATCACTGCACAGTTAGAACAGGCCTCTTTGAGCATGGATGAGGCTGCCCAGCAATCTGTGCTAGAAGATACTAAGCCCTTAGTAACGAATCAGCACAGAAGAACGGCATCTGCAGGCACAGTGAGTGATGCTGAAGCACGCTCTGTTAGTAACTCCTCTCGTTCCAGCATCACTTCCGCAGCCTCCAGCATGGACTCTTTGGATATCGATAAAGTAGCACGCCCTCAAGAACTGGATTTGACACATCAGGGGCAGCCAATTACTGAGGTAATTAGATGTAACTTTTTTTTCCTGGTATTTTAGTATTAAAATAAGGAGGAGATGATATTTTTAAAAACGTAGTTTTAATTAACTTTTGCATTTTTTCTTCATTTAAAATTTGTCAAGGATACCTCTGAGCTAAGTTTAAAATTAGACTACTAAAGGAATATATTACCAGATATGGCAGTGTCACAAAGATGATTAAGAAGAGATTTCTCATTTCTTCATTTTTGTTCTTGTGACTATTTGAAGTCCTTGAATTAATGTCAGCTGTTTCACATGATTAAAAAACATGAAATGTGGTTTATATTTGATGACATTTTGCAAAGTTCTTACAGCTTTTAAGCTGATAGTAATTGCTTTTTATATATGCTTATTATAAAACAACTTAAGAAAAAGACTCATATCCACATCGTACTTCTCCGAGAGATTCTAGTTTTCAGAGTTTACTCATTTTTTTATCAGAGTCAGTGTGATGTAGTGGGAAGAGCCACTGGGCTTGGAATCAGAACACTTGGTTCGAAGTGTTTTCTTTGTCACCAACTACCCATAGGACCTTAAATGAGTTAGTCCACCTTTGTGAACAATTTCTCTTCAGTAAATTGGGGCTAATAGTACTTGGTCTACCTTCCTTATATGATGGTTCAGAAAATCAAAAGTGGTATAATATACATGAACAGATTTTTAAAAGATGAAGTTTTTCTGGATGTGATGGGGTGAGGCTAAGGAATGTATTTGTGATAAAATAAGTGTAGCCAAAGCTGAGTTCGGTGAAGGTGAATTCTTTATTGAGTTTTTTTTATCAAGGAGAAGACAATTTTGTTTTAGGATAGCAGCAAGAAGAAAGAAAATCAGTGGGGGCAAAATAAAGCCAGCCTTCCATTCAGTTTGTTTACAGTGGTCTCTAATACAGGGTAAAATAATCTATTTATCAATAATCATTACTAAGGTAAAATCTTGTAAAACAGTGTTTAAGGAATTGCAGAGAAATTTAAAATTTATACATACTATTCGACCTTGATTTTTCCCCCATTGATTTAATTTATTAGATTAATTTCCATCAGTCGGTAACTGTTGGTACCTACCCACGTACCTAGCTTTGTTCTAGGTGCTGTGGAGCACAAAAGAAGCATGAATCTTGGTAGTTTGGAGATACACTTGAGTCTTATTGTTTGTAAAGAAAGTTAGCAAATTATATCAACCTAAAGAGTAAACTTTCATTTATTTAAAATGAAGCTTACCTAATGGTATATATTCTATAGAGAATGTGAAAATGGATTTCTACCTTATGATACCTGGGGATTATATTTAGCACCAGGTACTTAGTATGCATCATTTATGTCTTTTAGATTTACCTGCTGAGATGAGCAATATTTTATTAGGGATGTGCTTTCCTGGTTATTTTGTGTTTTGTTGATATTCCTTCTTTCTAACCAGGTTATTTTGAGTTGGATCAAGATGCATGAGGACAGGTTATGAACTGATCATTAAGGATTTTCGTGTGTGTATGTGTGTGTGTTTCCACCTGTAAAATATACTCATAAAAGCTCAAACAATAAAAGAGCAAATAAAGTAAAAAGTGAAAAGTCCTGTCCCAGCAAACACTTCAACTGGTGTCTAGTGGTATCCATGGGCAAGGATGTAATGTGTTCAATGGTGTAATGTTTAATCTAAGACTTTAATATAAGGTTTGCTGAGTAAACCAGGAATAAAGCAGAGAAAGGAGTTAAAGTCTTCTCTGTCTAGCCTATTCTTTTGCCTTGCCTGGATGGGTAGAAAAGTGGTTTAACAAACCTGGAACTTGTTTCAGTATACTTTTTTCTGGACCTAGTCTGTTCTAATTTAAATCAAGAAAACCGAGGGAGGCTTGCTAGATCCCACATCCATGTATCAAATTGTCCCTACACTCACATATAATTTTTTTTTAAATATTTTAATTAGTTTTGCAGGCAGGGAGTTTAAAGAGTCAAATAGTTCTGTGAGATTTGTTACAAAAAAGTCTGCTACACACACACTCACGCCACACCTGACATAGTCTGCTCCCAGAGATAAGCACTTTCTTCTCCTTTAGCTGATTCTTAGGGTTTTAACCTCCATATCATTAAATCTATACTTATATTGCTGTATCTTGGTTTTTCGAGTTGTATGTATTATCTACTGACTTATCACTCTAGAAGATTAGGATTTAATGTTCTTTAGACAGCTCCCCTCACTTCTCCTCTCCTATTACCCCATCCTCCCAATATATTTTGGTTGGGTTATCATGACTATATACGTGCAATTTACTGCTAAACTCTATATACTTTTATTACATTTCTTTTGGGGACAACATTTTGTTTTTCCTGGAATTAATAATTGTCTTTAGATTTAAAAATATATAGTTGTTTTGGTATATTTATCACTATTTCAACTCTACACTTTCCCCCAGTTGATTAAATATCTTACTTGGTTCAAGTAAGATACAACACAAGAAAATTAATGTTCTGTTAATTTCATCTTCTTAAAATTCTTTTCTATCTTTTGTGGTCTACTGTAGATTCATTCTTAGGTCTTTTCTCTCAGGTGGGTGAGCTTCTCCAGAGAAGATTCTTCCAGTCCCCTGCATGGAGGGCATATCTCTGGCTTACAGCACTTTAGCAGCCCATTTGGGAAAGAAGACTTGGGATGTGGGGTGGTCTTTAATATTCAGCATGTGATCTTCCATTTAATCCTTCTAGGTCAAGTCTCAGCCATCAGCACTATTGACATTTTGGGCTAGATAATTAATTCTTGTTTTAGGGAGCTGTTCTGTGCATTGTAGGATGTTCAGCAGCATCCCTGGCCTCTACCCAATAGGTGCCAGTAGTACACACACCCTCCAGTTGTGACAACTAGAAATGTCTCCAAACATTGCTACATGTTTCCTGGAAGGCAAAGTTGCCTCCGTGTGAGAATTACTGCTTTAAGAAGAAAAGACTTAATAGCAGGTGTGAGCCCTTTTTTCCATGGCAAATGACCTTGGGTTTTCCTTCTACCTACATTCTTTTACTGGAAACCTGATTGATAAATATAGAATGTTTCTCGGCCAGCCCAGTAGCGTAAATTTGTGAGTTCCGCTTTGGCAGCCCAGGGTTCGCCAGTTAGGATCCTGGGCACGGACCTACTCACAGCTCATCAAGCCATGCTGAGGCAGCGTCCCACATAGAAGAGCTACAACTCCACAACTATGAGGTACAACTATATACTGGGGCTTTGGAGAGAAAAAAGAAAAAAAGAGGAAGATTGGCATTAGTGCAGAGCCAATCTTCCTCAAAAAAAAAACCATATATATATGTACATATACACACATACACACACATATAGAATGTTTCCAGGTAATACTGTTTATTGTATATTGCCCCCTGATTGGTGAGTGCATATGGACCAGAAAGACTGTGAGTGAACTATAGAAGCCTATGGAAAGACTCAGACCTTGACTTCTGATGTGCAGTGTGTAACTCTTGTAAGCCCTGAAACTCATTGGCTGTTATAATGCGTGACTGGTTCTTGTGGAGCATGAAGTTTCCCTAAGCCAGGGTGATTTCTGTACTTACCCACACAATCTCTTTCGCTTACAATGGTGGGTCCAAAAAAGACCCCTGGTGGGCTGTATAGCTCCTTCTGAAGATAGCATGTCTCATGATAGCATGCTATCTTTGTCTTTCTGCAGAACTAAGTGAACTTGGTGCCAGGCTATGGTCTGTTGGGTCCTGTGAGTGAATATCAGTCTGAACCCGAGATTTGCTGGTGAGCGAATAAAGGAAGGAATCTGGGAATTAAATGCTTTCTTAAATATGCTTTCAACCAATCCTCCTTTAGTCCCACCTTCACTTCTGCTGCTTCTGGAGACTTCTGAGGTTACATAATGTAAATTGGGGTGCTCTTCTGCTTTTCTCCAGTGCTGGCTTAGCATTCAACTTTTCTTGGGCCTGCTGAGTTGGTTACCACTCAGCTGTGTGCTTTCTAGCTTCCAAAATTTTGTCATGTCTTCATGTGAGTTTGTCTTTAAACATACACACACACAAACAAAATTCTTTATTTTAGTGGGATTTGGGGAGGGAGTGGAGCTACCTCATTGGCCATTCACAGTCTCCTTCTCATGTTTACAGTCTCTTGACCTTGGAGTGTCCCAAGATGCAGTCCTCAGACTACCTTTGTATCTATATCCACTCCTTTTGTGATCTTATGCACTGACAACTCCCAAATTTTAATACTCTATTTTGTTTAATTAAAACACACTTTTCCCCTCACATTTTAATCCCTCTAAAACAATGGTTCTCAACCGGGAGCTGTTTTGTCTCCCAGGGGCATTCAGCAATGTCTGCATACATTTTTGGTTGTCGGTGATAGAAGAGTTCTACTGGCATCTAGTGGGTAGAGGCCAAAGGTGCTGGTAAAATCCTACGAGGCACAGGACAGCCCCGAGAACAAAGAACTGTCTGACCCAAAATAGTGTCAAGGTTGAGAAACCATGTTCTAAAATCAAGTGGCATCTGTCACTCACTGTCAGTGAGGTAGCAATTATGCTATGTTGTGTGAATCCTTCTGTTGACAGTTTCTGATAAAGATTAAAGTACCAGCATTAAATCATCTTAGGTTCAAGGAAATGCAAGTATCTTTAGCCAGTGTCTCTCCCCTGAACTCCAGGCTCATCCATCCTCTCTCTAATCAACATCTCTATTTGGATGTCTGATAGGTAGCTCAGGTTTAACTGGTCTCAACTGAAGCCCTGATCTTTTCTCCCAGACTTGCTCTTCTCCACAGTCTTCTCCATCTCAGTTAATGGCTATTGTGTCTTTCCAGTTCATCAAGCAAAATCCTCGGAGTCTTTGTCTACTTCTCTTTTTCTTTCCTCCCCGTTTCCAATCCAGCAGCACACTTTGTTGTCTTGACCTTTAGAATATACCCAGAATTTAATCACTTCTCAGCAGCTTCACTGCCACCAAGCCAACATCATCTTGATGGAGATTTTTGCAGTAGCCTCCCCTACTGGTCTTCCTGTATTTACCTTCCCCTTAACAGTCTATCCACACTGCAGTCAGAGTGGTCCTATTGAAAGGTGAGTCAGATCTTGCTCCTCCTCTTTTCAGACCCAAAGCCTTTGTATCTTACTCAGTATAAAACCAAAATCCCTACAATAGCCTGCAGGGCCTTACTGGGTCTGCTTTCCCATTGCCTCTGCCCCTATTTTCCTTCCTTCCCTCCCTCCCTTACTCTGCCAGCCATACTGCTTCCTAGTTGTTTGTTGCCAGCAGTCAGAGCCCACCTTGGAGCCTTTCACTTGTCCCCCTGCCTGGACACCCTTCCCCATGATAGACCTCTTACCACCCTTAGGGATTTGCCCAGATGTCACTTTCTCAGTGAGGCCTTCTTTGATCACCCTGTTTTAAAATCGAACTCCTCTTCCTCTGCCCAGTGATTACTTCTTAATTTCCATTTTCTGCTTTATATTTCTCTTTATTTTATCATTTAATATACTATATATTTTACTCTTTTGTTTTGCTCATGGAGCTTATATTCAAGTGGGAGGAGACAGATTTTTTATTTCTTTGATTCCTGATGTATCCTTAACACCTAGAATGTTATGTGGTTCATAAGAAGCACTCAGATATTTGAATGAACAAACAGATGCCTGTGTCCAATCCATCTTTGTCTAGAAGTCTACACTCTAAAATTATCAGCAATTATTTTCTTTCAAGACAGTGGATGGAGTGCCACAAGTGAAGCAGCATGTGAAAACTCTGATAGTGAAACTTTGTTTTTATAAATAGGTTTCTTAGAGGCAGCAGTTATACCTAACTGTTGTTAAAGAAATCCAGGACAGAGTAGTTACTTTCAGCCGAAGTTTAGTGACACAAATACTGGTGACAAGAATCAATCTGAGATTGGTACTATTTCATCTTGGGGATCTTGGGGATGAAATAGTGGTAGTCAAACTGCCAATCTAAAAATAAAATAATACTGTGGCTTATCTTTCTGCCTCCTTGCTCTCTGAAAGCCAACAGGGATAGGCACAGTACAGTTTCACATCAGGAAAAGTCTGTCTTTTCCCCCTGCCTTTCTCTTTCTTGACTTTTGTTGAAATACTGTGCTTCCAGAAACTTGCCATATGTTGTGTCCTTTAAGCCTCCCATTATCCCTTTGGTGTAGGAGCATCATTCCAAAGAAGAGATTAAGTAGGTCAAATAGCTGAGAAGTCTGTATATGAATTCCAAAACTACAACATTTGCCTTCCAATTTTTATCAATGTCTTAAAAATAAAGTGAAGCTGATTGTTAAAAATGATTATTTTCTGAATGTTAAAGAATGGTTTAGCATAAAAATATTTTCGATGGATAAACATAAAAATGAATTATAGGGGCCGCGCGGTGGCACAGCGGTTTAGTCCGCGCTTGGCAGCCCGGGGTTCGCCGGTTCGGATCCTGGGCGCCCGCCGACGCACTGCTTGTCAGCCATGCTGTGACGGCGTCCCATATAAAGTGGAGGAAGATGGACACGGATGTTAGCCCAGGGCCAGTCTTCCTCAGCAAAAAGGGGAGGATTGGCAACAGATGTTAGCTCAGGGCTGGTCTTCCTCACACACACACAAAAAAAATGAATTATAGAATGATTTGTCAGTATTCTTGTGAAATCCATCAGTAATGTTCATTTGCCAAGTTTTTAAAGTTAGAATTCATTGCAGTTGAAATAAATTCTAATAAGGGTTCTTGATAACTAGTGTAGAATAAATGTTCCAGCTGATTGACCAGCATCATTTTGGTACTTTTGTTCACATTAATTGATAAAACAGTACTTTTCAATAAGACAACAGTTTGCATATTCAAATGGTAGTTGCATGTTATAAATTTTATATAATAGAGTTTACTGATAAAAGGTTATTGCTGAAATACACTTCTATATTTATATTCTGGTGGGATTTAAACTTTAATGATTGCTCTGAATTTAGAATTTTATACATGAAAGTGTATTTTTAAAATAAATACTTTTAAAAGCTATTACTGTAGCTTATGGTAGATTCAAAAAGTTTTGCTGAATCTGAAGAATATTTGACGATTGTGTTATAAATATTATGATAGGAAAAAATTCCTAAGTATCTGAGCTGCTAAAACTTTTGAATGTTATAATTGTTTTCCTCATATGTAGAGGGCTTTTAAAAATGAAATCTTTTATGGACACACTGTTATAACTTGTGATATGCAACACAGCATATCATAGCTTCAATGCAATTCCTCTACTTCCTTTACCTTCCAGAACTATTTTAAGAATTAATGTGTGCAGAAATTTTAAAGTATTGGAAAGAAAACAGCAATTGTGTTTATTGTAGCATCAGGGGAAAACCCCGCTGGCATTGAAGTCCCAAATTATTCTTAGCAAACAACCTGTTGTTATGAAGTATTAACTGGGTGGGAGCACAGGGCTTTCTGGAACTTCGAGGCCTACTTGTCTGAAAGATTGGGGTTATTAACTGATTTCTCTTAAAGTTCTAGTGGCTATATTGCTACATCTCACTGAAATATATACACATGTACCAACTGGGTGTTTAATTCCGGATTTCCCTGGCCTAGTGAGGTTAATAACAGAGAAGGAATAAGTATCAGATGAAAGACGAGCTGAAAATCTGATGAAAGCCAGGGGGATGTCTAGTTCTCACTCACAAACCCTTTTCATTTTCAAACACACCACCCCAGTCAACACTGACATATGTGCTCTGATTCTCATTGTATTTCTTAGAAATCTGTGCAATTCTTCCTCTCTGAAGAAGTGAAAAAGCATCTTTATTTGGTTTTAGATCTGTTTTGTTTTTCTTGTCTGTTTTGTGTTGTGGAGGGCTAATAGACGACTTTTTTTTTGAGCAAGAATAGGAATATATTCATCTGTTTTTAAAATAATAGGGACTATAAAATATAAAACAAATTGTTTTAAAAGTGTTCAAACATTTACTGGCTGTATAATGGCCAGTAAAAGCAGAGAAATAAAGAGAAGAGGGAGAAAAATAGAAAATAATAGCAGCTGCTGTATTGAGTGCTTTCTTATTGTGTTGGGCCTTGTGCTTTACATGTTGAAACACACTTAGCACCGTGCCTGTGGGATAGGCACCATTACCTCTATTTTACAATGGAGGGAACTGAGGCAGAGAGCGACTAAACAACTTTCCTAAGGATCTGAATCCAGACGATCTGGTTGTAGAGCTCATAGCACAACACCTGCTGCCTCATCACAGAATTGATGGGGAATCAAGACAAGGCTAGATTAGCCAGTGCGCTCAGATCCAGACCTAGAGACAGAACTTCATGGGCGGGAGGAAAAGGCAGAGAGATTTCTGCAGTAACATCCCCATCTTGTGGTGTTTTAGTGTATTCCTGAAGACATTGTTAAAATTTAACTCTTTCTTAGCTCTAATCTAAATGAATTGAGGCTTAAGTAAAATTCAGATGAGAGCTAGTGGTTTCCCACTCTTGTCAACAGTAGTAATGTTATCATCACTCGTTTAATTTTTATAGCAACCTTTGGAGATAAATGCTGTTATTACCCCATTTTACACACGGGGAAACAGGTTAAATAAGCTCATAGTGACATTGCCAGTAAATGGCTGAGCTGGGGCTGGAACCTGGGCACTCGGCCCTAGGGTCTGCATTCTTACATCATGCTATGCTTAGTTTTAATATTTGTGAGAATGCATACATGTGTCAGTAAAAGACGAATGTAAATCTGTTTTATTGAAACACTAATGTGCATTCACAAACCTCCACTTCCTTTTTCCAGTTGTAATCTAAGGTGTTGATCATCAAAAGGAAGTGTTTTATTTTGTAACCATGACTGGTACCGGGCCATTTCTTGATTATGGTTTGGCTCCTGTGTTCAGATCAATGCTTTTCTGTACTTGCCCCCTGCAAAGATTATGGCTCGTAAATGGTACTTCATTTTAACGTGTTACAGATTCAGTTCAATAAAGTAGTGATCCGTAACTTACTTTGCAGAGATTTGTGGAGAGTTTTTGAGAGATTACTGGAAAATTTGATAGCTTTGTAACAAATGAAAGTTTTTGGAACTGAGAATGTGTAGAGCAAATTTCTGTGGAGAATTGACCCTCCAATTCATTTATCTTACATGTTTTGAGCACGGCTTTTAGATTTATGAAAGTAGTGATGAAGAGTAAGTAAAAATTAGATTTGAGGGAGCTAATTTTTTTGTAGGAAAGTATTTAAATATTTTGTGGAGATGGAACCTAATTAACATTAGATAAACTGTTGGTATCATTCCATAATCCCTTTTCATCTTTATTAATGTAACAGCGTTTAATCTTTGTTTGCGTATGTGCTGTTTTCTATTGTTTTTGTCACTTCACATACATATATTCATTTTTGGTAAGGATGTGTTGAATTTTAATAACTATAATATTCCATCATACTGTTTAACATGGTACATAGGCAGTCATCTCTTGTTGAACCCTTTAGATTTAGATTTTTTTAAAAAATTAACCAATAAACATTTGGAAATATGATGGGAGCTTGTGTGAGATTAAGTCTAGAGAGCATAGATTTTTAAAAACTTTTTATTTTGAAATAATGTCAAACTCACAAAAACTTAAAAGAATGGTACAAAGAACTCATGAAACTCATTACTCAGATTCACTAATTTTTAACATTTTGCCACATTTACTTTATCATTCTTTTTATGTATACATTTTTCCCTCAACTATTTGAAAGTTGGTTGCATTTACCATGCCTCTTTAGTCCTTAATACTTCAGACTTTATTTCTAAGAATGAGTCTATTGGCAACATAGATTTGATTGGCCTCCCATTGATGTAGTGATTGACACAATGCTGTAGAATATGTTTAATGAGAAAATGTAGAGAGGGAAATGCAAACACAGTCTTACCTGGCCCAGCATGTGGCATGAAGGCCAGGAAGAAACAGTTATTCATACATTCCATAAATAGTTGAGCGCCTAGGCACTGTGCTGGGCTGTCAAGGATAAAACTGTGAATGTAATACCAATGTCCTTATGAGGTTATAACTCACTGTATGAGGAGAGGGGTGTCAGCACAGACAGCCATACCTGCAGTTTCAGTACACATGAGGTGAGCACTATGATAGGAAAGACAGAAAACCTTCTTGGTTGAAAGGTCATTGATGACTTTGAGAATGAATTACAGAATGCATTACAACTCAGAGGAAAGGTTTGGAGAAGATGGATGCTGTATTACAGGGAATTAAGGGATAAGTGGAAGAGGTACGCTATAGCTGAATTCAGGAAATTTGGCAGTGAAATGGAGAAAATAATAGTTTAACAAAAGGAGGGTACCCAGAAGAATTTTTTTTTCTGTTCTTCCCACCCTCATTAAGCTGGAGTAGTTGAGGGTCAGAGACTGAGATATTAGAGGGGGGAATGAGTGAGATCGAGGACATGCTTAGCTCTGGAGGGGAAAAAAGTATATTTATTCAGATATCTAGAGAGAAGGATGAAAATCTGAGTGTAGTTATAGGACACATTTTGGTGATGAAGATCCTCCTGATAGATGTATGTGATTTTCTTAGTGATGGGGGGAAGTGAGGTCATATGAAGAGTTGGAAGGGTGAAATGAGAAGCTGGGAGAACTTTGAAACTATTTAGAACGAGCTTTGAGGAAATGACTTAGGGAGTGAGGAAAAAAGATTAAGAGTACTGCCAAATAGCAGTCAAGGCCCAACTGAGGTCCGGAAGCACACGGTGTTTCTGCATAGTTCTCCCACAGAGCTCTGCTGTCCAGAAGTAGCATGAGGTTATCCTTAAATTATCAAGGATTAGGATCATCTGGTTCTTACCTTTTTTATTTTTGCATAGTATAATGAAAGGTGCATGCAACTTTTCACTACTATTTTGTTTCAACGATTCATTTCAGTGATCTTTTTCTCTTCCTGCATGATAATGAAAACTTCCCTTTTCCACTCCTTTACCTATCATTTTCTTCCTGCATTTTCACAGCATGCTATTTCTCTGAGATGTCCCAGCAAGCAGGCCAAGCATCATATTGACTTCACAGAAGAACAGGCTGAGCTGACACCTGTAAGTTCTATAAACATGTCCATGGGACTACGTAAATATCAGTGAAGAGAAATGCATTCTTAAGAACTCCTGATGATTAAACCTTTTCATATACCTCAATTTTTCAAATAAAAATTAAACCAAGCTTAAAAATAAGTGAGCAAAAATAGATAAGCAGCCGTATGATAGAGTACCATTGAATAGTAATACTCATGGCAAGATTATATAGGTGGTAGCATATCTGATATACAGAAATTTTGTATTGGAACCTGAAATGACATGCTTGCTTTTTTATTCTGAAGCTAAGAAATTTTGTAAATTTCTTAAGATAGTAACAAATTGAGCTGTTCTTCAGAATGGAGATATCAAGTAGAATGACTCTTCTGCACTGATGCTTAGCTGAAAACCTAATTTCTTTCTTTAAAAATGTATCCTCTGGCCAGTGTTTGACGAATGTGGATGCTTCAGAGCCATGCTGTTCCACAGGGTAGCCACTAGCCACATATGGCTAGTAAGCACTTGAAATATGGTTAATCCAAAATGAGATGTGCTATAAAGATAAAATACCCATTGGATTTGAAAACTTAGTCTGAAAAAAAGAATGTGAAATATCTCATTAATATTTTTTGTATCGATAACTAGTTGAAATTGTAATACTTTGGATAGTTTCAGTTAAATAAAAGATAATATTAGTTTATTTTACCATTTTCTTTTTACTTTTTCTTTCATGTGGTTACTAGAAAATTTTAAATTACATTTGTGGCTTGTATTATATTTCCATTGGACAGTGCTGCTTCAGAGTCATCTGTGAAGCATAAAACACCCCAAATCCCTGACCCCCATCCAACTGAATCAGATTCCCTCAGACCTTCCCTCCTTCCCTTCTCCATTCCTCCCTCCCTTCCTTACTTCCTATCCTTTAAAAATACTGGTAGTAACCCAGTGGATTGACTTCACGACCCACTCATGGGTTGTATCCTGCATAGTGAAAAACAATTCTCCACCCTCCACTCCACTATACTCCCTACACCCTCCTTACACTCGTAAGCATCAACCGCACTGACTGTAATACTTGCATTGTCATCTTGTTTCTTCTGCCCAAGCAGCAGTTCTCCATCCTTTCAGTCCCAATACCCCCATTTAATAACAGTTTGTAAAACTATCTATAGTATCCCAAATGAAATTCATAGATAATATAACTTACCTACATACCTATTGTTTTTTTGGTGAGGAAGACCAGCCCTGAGCTAACATCCATTGTTAATCTTCCTCTTTTTTGCTGAGGAAGACTGGCCCTGGGCTAACATCCGTGCCCATCTTCCTCTACTTTATATGGGACGCCGCCACAGCATGGCTGACAGGCAGTGCGTCAGCAGGCCCCCCAGGATCCAAACCGGCGAACCCTGGGCTGCCAAGTGCGAACTAAACCGCTGCGCCACTGGGCCGGCCCCTACACACCTATTTTTTAAATGAATTTAATGCCCTAACACCTAGTATGAAGGAGAAATAACCAAAAAGTAATTATAATATATAGTATCTATCTCAGTTTTTAAATGCTTGGCCACCACTCTATTAAAAGACACAATGAAGTGGTCAAATCCTACACTTATAATTAAGAACTTTGGATTTAAGAGAAGTGAGAAGGTCAGAAGTCATTTTTTACAAGAAGTACAGGAAAAAAAAAATCAGAAGTATGGGTGGACCCAGAATTAAAATGTGTTATGATAAATAATAACAGACAAAACATACCTGTATATGGTGATAGAAAAAGGGAAATAACCTTAACTGAAGTAGGAATAATGTGCTAAGACAATTTATAGACTGTCAAAGGAAAGAAAATGGGGAAGTACAAAATTCTTGCAAATGAGAAGAATCTTATTTATAATGATAGTGACAAAATCATTCCCTGCCTTATAACATGGGATGAGGTAGAGATAAAATTATTTTAATACTTGATTTTTTTATAATATAGCTGTCTCATTGTGCTATAAATATTTTAAATAAGACAATAGTGTGAAATATTTTTAAATAATCTTTATTAATGAAGCTCAGTGAAATTCCTGCATTTCATGTCTTTTCATTAATTTAATAGTATTTAGTTCTTAATTTTGTTAAAAGGAATTTCAAATCTCTCCTGTCATTTATTTGCATGTGAAAGAGTGCTGCCACTGATACTGCCAGTTTGGTTATTGGCAACTCTTACTTCAAGCCAGGTTTCCATTGGTGAAATGACTTTCCAACATAATGAATAACTCTTGGTAAATTCTGAATAAGAGAAAGTGCAGACTTCCCTCCATTTATTGGACATGGTAAATAGCTTTCCTGGAAGAGTCATTGAATATTAGTTATACAAAAATCTTTGTGTTTTATGTGTAAAATAGTTAGGTTCTAAGCTCAGATTGTTATAAACAGGATTCCCTAGCTGTATGATTTTCCATATGAGGACATTAAAAATTCCTTTGTGATGTGGGACTTTTGTTGTTATTATGTGACATTGTTGCATGCCTGCCAGGTGTCTAGTACTTCTGACTTACCCTCCCAGTAAATACCAGTAATGTCCCCCTCCTCTTCATTGTGACAACCAAAAGTATCCCCAGCGTTTTCTGAAATGCCTCCTGGAGGGCAGGCAGTGCCACTCCCTTTGAGAACTGCTGATACCTCTATTTGCTCTGTCTCTACCCCCACCTCTTACCCTCCAGGACTCTAAGCTTTTTCAGAACCACTTTCCTGAGCCCCTAATTTGGGGTGAGGTACTGCACCTCCTCCTTGCTCCCAGACTGCTTCACACACTGATCTGTAGGTGTCGGTTACCTCCCTGTTAGACTCGAAACTCCGTGCAAGCAAGGAATGCCAATCTTGGCCACCTTCACATCTCAGTGCCTGGCATGGTTCCAGGCTCAAAGTTGAAACCTAATCAGTAGTTGAAAAAAGAAAGGGAAAAATGGAAGAGAGAAGGAAAATGGGCTTAATAAGCCAGTGAAATGGATTAAAAATGAAAGAAGATAAAGAAGGCCTATTTGAAGGAAGCTGTGTGTAGTCTGTTACCAGCAGCATGTGCCGAGACTGAGGCTGATGTAACGACGTGCCCAAACCACTGCCTTACTTCTCAGTCCCCCACTGCAACCACTCTCGCCCCTCTTGCACCTCTACCATAACCAGTTCTCCTGCACGTCCACGTGCAGAATTCCTTTCTGAGGAATTCTAGAGCAATGTATGACTGGTGCCAGTGGAGGAAGATACAATGAAGTAAGGCATTTGTTGAAGAAAGGAATTTGCTGCTTCTGGTTTCTAGATTTTTGTTTTTTCTGCTACAAATATGTGTAGCTTAGAGGAACCATGAAGACCTGGCCTCCCTCTCTCTAGTGATTAAGCAGTGAATAGCTATGTAACTGTCCCAAACACACGGTAGTTTATGACCGTGGTCACCTATTGTTTGTGGTCTCATTTTTTAGATGTGGCATATTTTTGGGTCACCTACCTAAATGATTATCCACTTTTTATTTTAAGCTTTTTAAGCCTTTTAATATTTTTAAATGAATAACTTCAAAGTCTTTAAACAAATAGTTAGATATCACTGTTTCTTACTGATCAGATTGTAGATTTTTTTGGTGATTCGAAGTCTTGAGGTAATTTGAGTTTGAGGACTGATTGAGTAAATCTTGTAGGATTTTTTTTTAAGTTTAAACTTGAATTGAATGTCTAGAATTATATTTTCCAAATATAATTTGGAATATAGTTTGTTTTGATGGCCTGAAGCAGATTTAGTCTTTAAAATTTGAAATATAATTATCTGAATATAGATATTCTACTCATTTTGGGGGATCTTTTTCTGAGAAAGTAACTTTTATGAGTAAGATAAATAGTAGGTTTTCAGGAAATTATTTTATGTATGTTTTACACAGTTGTATAAGAATACATTTTTTTCCCATTACATGTGACTAGCAAAAAAACAAATGGGAGTAATGAAATGAAAGTTACAGTTGCTCTTTTTAGTTGTCCTTCCTAATTTTCCCCCTGGTCTTAGCTGATTGTTAACCTCAAATTAAACTGAATTTTCAGAAATTTCTGCTTACCTAGTGTCATTACGGATGCGCTAACTAATCTTTACCTTCAAGAGGATTACCATCTAGGTAAATGAGGACCTAGGTGTAATTGTCTCTCTTGTTATTGTTTGACCTTGTTAGTGCTAATCTTGATGAATATGTCCAATTTTTTTTTTTAACCTTAGATTTCTTTCTTTGTTGTTGTTTTCCAGGAGTGGATGAAAGGGGCAGATATGCTTGTAATGTTCATCTTGCCTTAAAACAAAGCCAAAAAAATATAAGCAATGAAATACCATGTAGCAAACTCAACTCCACATAGTGTTGTAGATATGAACAAAGTTTACATAAATATCATTTTCTGTAACAGTGTTTCTAATCTTGAAGTATATGTTTTATTATCTGTGACAATGAACTTTGAGAGTGGTCTAGTACTTGTTTACATGTGTTTCTTTCCAAAGAATTTGTTTCTCAGGAATAACTTGGTTACAGGTAGATTTATAAAATATAACATTATAGAATATTTTCTGTAACTCCACTCAGCTGTGCTATGCATTGTTTTAAATGGTGGTTAGTAACTACATGGCATTAAAAAATAAATACTAACTTAGAGTTATTTAAGGACAGGCAAGTCTGAATTACATATATGTCAAAACAGCTGCAATCTGTACCATATGAGTTTAAGTATGATTGCATAATCTTATCTTACAACATTGTACTAAAAAGTTATTAAGGAGGAAGAGAATAGTTAGAGACCACGTTATTCACAAATCATTTTTATGAAAATATATTAATTGCTTGAATTAATTTAACCAATTTAAAGGAACAATATTTCTTAATATTTTGTTCATATTACTCATTTGCTATGTAAGTCCTTTACTGTACAACACAGTCCTATTAGTATTCTGATATAATGAGTGAATTAATAAAATTTTACTGAAAACAGGTGATATCCATTAGGCAAAATGTTTTTCCTCTTGGTGTGGCTATCATTGAAATAGTTAGAAATACTTGCAGAAGTTTTAAAAATGATGTAGTCTTATTCTGTTTTCATAAAAATATACTATTTAAAGCTATGTAGTTCTTGTATAGGCTTTAACAGGGGGAAGGAATATATCTGGTCGTCGGTCTTCGACACCTGTTTATTTGTGCTGTGTGCACGGCCCTCACCAGTACTGCCTGGCTGTGCTCTCCGCAGTGTCCCATCCATTTTCCCAGAGGGAGGGATCAGCAGGAGTGGGCTAGGACACGCTTGCTGGCATAGACGGTGTCTTTGCCTCCCCTCTTCTTTTTTTTTAAATTTTCTTTTGGACACATTTCACTGAGTTTAGGAAAAGGATATGAGATTAATGATAAAGAATCCTTCTTTGTCTACTTTATATTTTAAACACATAAAACCTCCACTGACTTCTATTCCCTTTTTTGTTTTTCTCTCTCTTTTCTGCACAAGCATTCCTATCTGGACAGGGAAACCTCCCTTCTTCTGAGAAACATTGCAGGAAAACCTCCCCATTTGCTGACCAAGGTGACACTTCTTCTTTCCACCTGCATGTAAATATTTATGCTGTATGGGTAGAATATAGTTTCTGGTTTTGATTGTGCTCTCAGATTTCTCAGATTGTGCTTTCTTATTTCTTTGTCCTTAATAGAGGTATTTTTTTCTCTTACTGAAGGTAATTATTTACTGATCTTAATGACTGTCAGAAAATATTGAGAGTAGAAAATATTTTCAGTAATTTTACACTAGTTTTTAACTTTTGTAAATACCTGACAGTCTTCCCCAAGTACATTGCACTTTCTCTAGTTTAACGTTGTATTTCACTTTAAAGTCTAAAAATCATTGCTTTAATTTTAACTTTTGCTACTAATGGTTATCCATGCTGTGTTTCCTTAGCAAACTTTTCTAATTTTGTTTATGTTATCAACACCCTGTTTAATTAAAACATTTATTTATAAAACAGAATCTTACTTTACATTAATTAGCTTAATCAAATTGGAAGAGAAGCCTGCAATTTTAATTTCTCAGGTCTGTGCCCCCACAATGGTTTGAATTGGTTCAGCTGGATTTCCATTGGGCTGGTATTTTACATCAATTTAAAAATCTTTCCGCCACTGTCATCATTAACTAAGGAATAACAGAATAGGGAAGCTGAATAGCTTCCTGCCTCTTTTCAAGTCATGTTTTTATTTCGTTATCTTATTTAAATAATGTTCAATTCAAGAATATCAGTCTTGGTTATAGGTAGTTTCTGAAAGATATGCGTAGTAACTATGGGTAATGCCTCTTAGTTATTATTGTATCTGAGGGTTTTTAAAAAAAATTCATTTGTTCTTAATCTTATAAAATTGTGAAAGAAGATGATAAAGCTAAAATTAAAATCTTCCTGAGAAGCAGCTTAAAGAGAAAATCCAAGAGGAAGCAGTGAAACCCCTTCTCTTGCTTGAGTTTCTCTCTTTAAGGTAGACTGAGGAATGGGGTAGAGGCATCTTAGAGATAAGGGAAGTATAGGATGTCTAAGCAGATAGCCAGGTACTTAAAACCATAGCAGAGTTCTTTCCTTTCCCTCAGCTCTTCCTTCTCTGTTTCTCTCTCCCTGGAGTCCACACTCACAGCTTCCGCTAGGATCTCTGTTCCAGGTCAGATCTTATTCCCTGAGGGCAGCACGTTTCCAGACGGCTGTCAGGCGTTTCCTGGACACTTACCAGCACCTCCAGGTGGAAAGAATAAGTAGTTAGTCACTTTATTACTGCTTGTGTGCTCTTAGAAAGATTCATCTTTCTGGGCCTTAGTTCGTCCGTACGGTGGATGTAATAATGGTATTGGCCTTGCATTATTGAGAATTAAGTGAGAGACCAGGTGTAACAGACCTCCTGGTGTGTGGCAAGTTTTAGGTGCTCAGTTAATGTTAGTTCTCTTCTTAGTGAGTCTATAATTTTAGGATTTCTTCAGGGGGAGTAAACTAGTTGTTACTATTATTATTTGGCTCTAAGCAGTTTATAGAAAAGATGAATTCATGGACATTAAACTGTTATCACTCCAAGTTTTCTTTGAATCATTTTAATTTACATAAACCTTTTATGTTTGTAATATGTGAAATAAACTAGATCCCAAAGAAACTGCTAACTACCCTTTAGCTTCTTGATTTCATTTGGATTTGTTTTGAATCCACAAAGCTTTAATAATTTCTTTGTTGAAGAAATTAGCAACTGTAACATCTCTTAGCAACTGTAACTCTTTCTGTAAGTATTCTAATTTTTACACTGAAGAGACTGCTCTAACGCTTTGTAACCACAGCATTGGCTTTCATTTAATCCTAAGATCTTTACAGAGTTTTGTCCTTTATGTAAATGTGAGGAGGTTTGGCATTTGATGGTTATTGATAGCCACACAGGAGTTTTTCAGGTAGAAAATGGGTTGTCTCTTGCTCTTTTGAGAGAAGGGATAGGAGAGAAAGTAAAGTTGTTATATGTATGAGGTGTCTTTTACTTATGTTTAGGGTGGTTGTGGGACAAACAATGTGAAGAAAGGGATGGTCAGAAGATAAGGGGCAGAACACTGAAGACCTGAGTTTGTCAGCTTTAACCAAAAGAAGAGAACAGGAGATGAATAAAGCTTTGTTCTTTGTATTAAACTTGGGCTGCAGACATTGAACACAGGTTTGCATTGCCTTTATAAATACACTGTAGATGTCTTCTAAGTACATAATCTAAACACATCAACAAAGATTTATTGATCTTTCCTGTATTGCACAACACTCTATGAGCTTAAAACAATTTCTTCCTTTCCTAGGTGGCTATGGTTAAAAGATATGATTATAGCTTAAATGAGTAGATAAAAATTAACTTTCTGAGGAAGAGCTTATTATCCACAGGAAACAAAATACTATGAATCTTGCAATTTTATATAGATATTTTTATTTCCAGTTTTACTCCAGTGATGATATTCAGACTCTAAAGAAAGTTAGAGGTATCTTGATCAATTCTTCAAATTTTTTCTTTTCAAAAATTTCTTTCTTCAAAAAGCTTCTAGCAGGGATTATCCTTGTTAATAAACTAGAAAAGAATAAACTAAGATTTGCCTAGGTTGAAATTAAGCACATAGCTCTTAAATTTGAATTTGACACAGTTTTAACATAAAACAATTTATGCAGTTACTGAAGAGTAGTATTTTGAGCAAATGGAAGAATAGCTGAATTTGGATGTTAAAATAGCCCCAGCTAGCTGTACGTAAAAGTAGTTTCTTATTGATGGCTAAGAAATCTAATTGGTTTAATGTATGTTAATTCGTTGCATGGATCTCTTGTTTATTTAATCCTTTCTTCCACTGTGTCGACTTTTTTCCTCTTAGCCTGTGGAACAGAAACTGATCTGGGAGTTTAAGATAATGCTATAACTGAATGACTTTTTATGTCAATGCTTCAAGAGATTGCACTAGTTTTATTCTGTTGTATTTGGCAAATAATATGCTAAAATGGGAGTATGTTTTTATATTTACAACCAATATCAAAATGTAATATTCAAATTCATATGTTCTTTTTTTGGATAAACTTTAATTTTTAGAACAGTTTCAGGTTCACAGTAAAATTGGGGGGAAGATACAGAGATTTCCGTATACTCCCTGCCCCCACACATGCATAGCTTCCCCATTATCAACATTCCCCACCAGGGTGGTACATTTGTTACAACTGATGAACCTACGTTGACACTTCGTTATCACCCAGGGTCTGGAGTTTAGATTAGGGTTCACTCTGGGTGTTGTGTATTCTATGAGTTTGGACAAACAGATGATGACCTGTATCTGCCATGAGAGTATCATATAGAATCCTTTCGCTCTCGCAAAAGTCCTGTGTTCCACCTATTCGTCCCTCCTTCTCCCCAAGCCCTGGCAATCACTAATCTTTTTACTGTCTCCATAGTTTTGCCTTTTCCAGAATGTCATGTAGTTGGAATCATAGAGGATGTAGCCTTTTCAGATTGGCTTCTTTCACTTAGTAATATGCATAAGTTTTCTCCATGACTTTTCAATGGCTTGATAGCTCATTTCTTTTTAGCAGTGAATAATATTCCATTGGCTGGATGTAGTACAGTTTATCCATTCACCTACTAAAGGATTTCTTGGTTGCTTCCGAGTTTTGGCAATTATAAATAAAGTTGCTATAAACATCTGTGTGCAGGTTTTTGGGTGGAGATAAGTTTTCAACCGATTTGTGTAGATATTAAGGAGCATAATTGCTGGATTGTATCAATAGAGCATGTTTAGTTTTGTAAGAAACCACGAAACTGTCTTCCAAAGTTGCTGTACCATTTTGCATTCCCATCAGCAATGAATAAGAGTTTCTGTTGCTCCACAACCTCACCAGCATTTGGCGTTTTCAGTGTTTTGCCTTTTGGCCATTCTAATAGGTGTGTACTGGTGTCTTGTTGTTTTAATTTGCAATTCCCTAATGACATTTGATATTTAGCATCTTTTCATAGGCTTGTTTGCCTTCGGTATATCTTCTTTGGTGAGTTGTCTGTTCAGGTCTTCTGCCCATTTTTTAATTAGATTGTTCATTTTCTTGTTGTTTTAAGGGTTCTTTGTATATTTTGGATAATAGTCCTTTATCAGGTATGTCTGATAAATATTTTGCAAATATTTTCTCCTAGTCTACAGCTTGTCTTCTCATTCTCTTGAATATTCTTTTTTTCTTAAAAATGTTTTTTGGCTTTGAGGACATATTCTAAACTTTTTTTTTCTTCTGCAGATTAGTTATAATATCATAGAAGAATTTGGCCTTTTAGAAGTTCATGTTTATATTTCAAATACACAAAGCATTGGTTCTACATGGATAGGATAGGATGATTTTAGTCTTTTAATCAAAGGAATATATCTATAATAGTTTAAGAAAATCAAGTCTTATCTTACCCCTCTCCATTGTTAAAATAAAGTTCTTTGTTCTCTGTCTAATTGGGTTTACAGATAGTATTTCCAGACCTTGGTTATTATGTTAATTCACTGGCTCCTTTTGTTGAAAAGGATCAGATTTCTGGCAAACAAGCCCACTATCTTCCTACTTGTTTTCTTCTCTGTTCCACAGAGGAGTAAATACTAAGCTTGAAATGAGAGGAGACAGCTTAGAGTATGAAATGGAAAGAGAAGCAGTTCAGAAACAAGAAAGCCAACAGAATTTAAGAAAACAGAGAATAAATCTATTAAATGAATTGAGTTTTGGGTTTTTTGCCCTGGAAGCTTTAGCTTTTTAATGAAGAATAACAAACACATGGATTATGGTTTTAATCACAATCCAGAGCAAATAAAGTTTGGCTGATATAATTAGGTTTTTCTTTTGCCTTGGTTTTTTTTTTTTAAGTCTTAAATAAAGGAATATATGAGAGGGAATTTTATATTTTTCTTAGATATTTTTCAGAGTAATCAAAAGCTTTGAATTAGCAAGTAATCCTTTATAAGCAAAGGTTTACTTATGTGAGTCTTTTCAACTGGAAATTAACGCTACAGTGTACTATGGCCTATTGCTGGAAAGTACAAGTAAGTACTTGTGTTGCAGTGCTGTTTGTTGGGAAAAAATAGACAAGTGGTTTCAGTATATTCTAGTTCTTGATAATTTCACTGCTGCTTATAATTGAAATCTTATAAAGTAGAAGTTACAAGAAATTAAATATTTGGAAAATTTGGCATTTAAAAAAATTTTATCCATGAATTAATAGAAACAAATTTGAGTTTACTGACATGAGATGTTGATTAAATTGTGTGATTTTTCCAAAGCAGAGTAAAACCTCGAATATAATGCAGCCCCCTCTGTTTGTACTGGTATACTAATGAAAACACACCTACCGTTTTTTAAAGGATTTTTATATGGTTGCAAAGAAATAAATTGATACTGTTTTTTGCTATTTCCATGACAATGATACATTTTCAATATAACAGAATGAAATGTTAATATGCAAAAAAATTGCCCATATTTTGGAGGGGGTATAAATTCAGAGTGGAGGGATTGCGCGTGTGTAACAAACTGGCAGGCCCGCAGACAGCCCATTAGACGCTCATGTTTCCCTGACCCCAGAACCTGAAATTCATCTGCTTCAGATTGACAGATGAAACTCATTTATTTGCTACAGCACAGATTCCTTTTTCTCTAGAATATGGAATCTAATCTTATTATAAGAGGTCTTCAAGATCTTGATCAAGAGATCTTAAAAATGCTCCTTTATAATATGTTTGCTCTCACTTTATGAACAGGGTTATTTTTAAAATGTGTTTTATGTAAGCATGTGAAGTTATATTCTTAATGAAATTCAATGTTAGCAACATCGTTAAGGATAAAAGGACTTCTCAAAAATTCTCGTTATTTTAGTGTTAGTTTATCTGAAGTGCTTTGTGTTCACAGGAAGAACAGGCAGCAAAGTTGAAAGCTGAGAAGATCAGAGTTGCCCTAGAGAAAATTAAAGAGGCACAAGTGAAAAAGGTGATATTTGAGCTTTTCCTGAAAGGTTTGGGATTTTTATCAGTTTTACAGATTTATAAAAAATGGCCTTATTTATATAACATACCTCTAAGATACTTGGAGAGGTAGAGGGGTATTTCTTCCTAATATATTTTTCACGTCTATTTTTTGTGGATAAAATGCATTATAAAAGAAATAACTTCCTGGTTTTCAATTCTCCTAAAAGAGCAAAACAAAATAGTCTTATTATTATAATCTTAGCTGTTATAATTTTAAAAATGCTTTAAAATTTTTTAGGTATGTTATTTGATACCTAATTTTAGAGTATCTTTCTTGCATAATAAAGTCATTATTTGTGTTTTAATTGATATTTAAGGACATTACTCAGAACATTACTTGCTATTGGAAGAAATTTCTAGAATGCCTATTTTTTGGTTTGTATTTAATTGCCTTTCTACCTGTTACAGCTGGTGATTAGAGTCCATATGTCTGACGATAGTTCTAAGACAATGATGGTGGATGAGAGGCAGACAGTGAGACAAGTGCTGGATAACCTGATGGACAAATCCCATTGCGGGTATAGTTCAGACTGGTCGCTGGTGGAAACCGTCTCTGAGTTACAAATGGGTTAGTAATATCCTTGCTTTAATTACTTTTTAATTTCTATGTAATTCCAACAGTTTTCATGTTGATAAAAGCACCTTGAGACATCTTTATATTTTTTTTTTCTATAATATAACCTTGGCTTTTTTACATTATTCTTTTTCAAGTATTTTGAGATATCTTTGAATACAAGATCATTTCCAGTTCACTTCGGGTTTTCTTATGGCTAGAACAAAGTTTTCTTTTTTTTTAAGTAATAAAATACTCTTTCCCTTCAAATAGAACTACATGGATCAATACATTTACTAAAGACCGTTATATTTATTCACATTTGCATTGAAGTCTTTACACCAGCATTTGATTTCAGGGGAAACATAAAGCACATCTTTCTTGTTTTTGGCTAGATGTGCTAAGTCTTGTTTTATGATTTGTGGTTTGGTATGGTATTTTCTAATTTAAAAAATTCCTCATTCTTTATACCATTATTGACTCTTTTAAAATGTTTTGTTTTTGTAATATCAGTTAGGTGATTACAGAAACTAACCAACTGCAGATTGCAATAATTATTTTATTAGGCTTTATTGAATCAGTAATCAATTTCAACTTTCAATTTTATTTTAAAAATGTATTTGCAGGCCAGCCCTGGTGGCTAGTGGTTACATTCAGTGCGCTCCGCTTCGGCAGCCTGGGTTTGGTTTCCAGGCACAGACCTACACCACTCGTCTGTTAGCAGCCATGCTGTGACGGCAGCTCACATACAAAATAGAGAAAGATTGGCAACAAATGTTAGCTCAGAGCAAATCTTCCTCAGCAAAAAAAAATTTATTTGCATTGCTCTCACTACCTATTATATCTTTAAATATTTCATATCAGTTTCCAGAGAAATAAAGATTTAATCATTAACCCCTTTCTCTCAGAACGCAAATACACAACCCTCAAAAGTAAACTATAAGTTATTAGAAGTTTATTAACATTTATAAAAATGTTTTCTTACAATACTCATTTATAACTATTCTTAGAGAATTAGGAAGGTTTGAGTTCATAGATGTAGCATCATGATACACAGAAGATGTTTGGATGCGAGTTTTTGGAATATTGCCATGGCCATAGGTTAAAGATCCATCTATGTAGTATTTCTTTATGATCTTTTATATAATTGACTATAGTGTCTTCAGTAACTGTTATTTAATCATATATGGCAAAGTGCTTCAAAGTTAATATATGGTCATTCAGTACTTGTTGAATGAATAGAAAAAGAGAAGGGACTAAGAGCCAAAAATAAGATGGTGGAAACACCTTATGATAAATGTAAATTATTCAGTTAAACAGCAAAGATTATTAGAAAGGATGAATAGACAAAATCTGCCATTTGCTGTTAACAAAAGACCTATTACCTAAAGACACAGAAAGGTTGAAAGTAAAGGAATGTGAAAAGACACTAACCAAAAGAAAGATAACTATGTTCATATCAGACAAAATAAACTTTAAGCAGAACGCATTACTAGAGGTAAAGAGAACCAACATCTTCACCAGGAAGATATAATCATTCTAAATTTTATTAAATAATAGCACTAAAATGTATAAAGCAAAAGTTGACAGAACTACCAGGAGAAATTCGCAAGTCAGCCTTCATAGTAGAACCTTTTCACCTAAGAACCTTTTCAATGATCAATATAATCAAGCAGACAAAAAAGGATATAAGAGGTTTGAGAAATAATTTGTTTGATCTAATAGATGTATTTAGAACACTAATAACAGGAAAATACACGTTCTTTTCAAGTAGAAATGGAATATTTCCAAAAAGTGATTCAATTATGAGGCCATAAGCAACTCATGAAATTTTAAAAGATCAGTGTCTAGAATATGTTCTTTGACCATATGTTCAATATATAGGACATGTTCTTTGATTCCTAATTTGGAAATTAGAAAACACGTCCATGTTTAAAATTAGACAAAACCCATGGATCAAAGAAGAAATCATCTTGGAAAGTTTAAAAAAGACAAGAATTGAATACTATTGGAAATACTTTATATCAGCATTTATGAAGTGCAACTAACATGTTGGGTTTTTTTTTAAGGGTGGGATGGGAAAAGGCTGAAGGCTGAAGAAGACCTATAAATCGAAGATCTAGATTCTAGTCCTAATTCTTCCATGTAGCAGCCGTGTGACCTTGCTGAAGTCACTTCACACCACTAGGGCATGTTTCCTTATTTGAAAAAAGAGGGAGGACCAGATAACCTCTAAGGGCCAAGGGCTGCAGTGTTGGTTAAGATTCTATGGTTCTGCTGTGAATTACTTCACAGGGTTTCATGTGTTTGATGCAGTGCTGATGAATATTGATGAGATACTGATATTTTATTTTGGGACAGAGAGAATATTTGAAGACCATGAAAACTTGGTTGAAAATCTTCTTAACTGGACAAGAGATAGCCAGAACAAGCTTATATTTATGGAGCGTATAGAAAAATATGCACTTTTCAAAAACCCACAGGTGAGACTGAATAACTTATAGAGGTCAGGATTTTTAAATGTTCATCTTACATCATTCTATTACTGCTAAGTTAATAGAGTTAGAAACTGGCAACCATGTGGCTGGAGCATTGTGACTGCAAAACCCCATGGGAGCATTTCCACTGCTGAGGTGGAGAGTCGTCTGGGGCCCAGGTATCAGGCCTCCAAGAGGTCACCAGTCCCACAGAGGCAGCTGGGGTGAGCCCTTGGGGAAGCAGAAGTAACTCCAGGGAGTTTCTGCTCTCTGTAATCCAGAGCTCTGTTGAACCCAGCTATTTATTTGGTGAGTTTGTCATCCATGGGAAAAGTACTTACATATTCAAGTTTCTCTACTTCAGCCATTTATCCAGTTAACACTTTAGTTTGATTTCTTTTTTTAATTTTTTTTTTTTTTTAGTCTCAGTGACCTTGATTATAAATGGTTCCACATTCTAATATATGTTACCTTGATTTATTTGGCATCTTTGCTTATTCCAAAATAATGTTTGAGTTAATACTTCCTAATACCCAATTATTTTATAAAAATTAATAGGTGAGAGAAAACAACCCCACTCTTAAAAGTACTGATGAGGAAAAATAGTAGCCATGTTGGAGGTGTTGAATAGTTATCCCTCAGACAGATTAAGCAGGACCTGTCTTTACTGGATATTTTTAGTGAAGAATGCACATACCAACAGATCTTTTTATGGGAGATTGTGAAAAAATTTTTCAGAAGGCTGATAATTAGAAATCAGATTATAGTTGAGTCAAGCAAATGAGATTATTATCAGAGAATTTGGGATTTCCTCTTTAAAAGCCAGAATGTACACAAAATTTTCTGCATCTGGATCAGTTACGCTCAGCATATTTTAAGGAAATTTGCCTTACTCATACTTAATAATCTGTAAACCTTTCAGGTCCTGTAAGTGTAGCTTTCTTTCATTAGATGTACCACAACATGCTTGCCAGCTGTTGCATGTAATATCACCTCAGGATTTGGGGGAGGGCAGTTTGGGGAATAGTTCAGAGTAAATGGATAGTTGAGGAGGAGGCCAGTGTTAGGCATTTTAGTGAGGATACCTATGCACAGGTTGCTTTTCAAAGGAGGGTTCCTCTCCCCGTGCACAGGCAGAAATTGACAGAGTTGCTGTGCCTCTAGAAGAAATTGTATGTGTACCTGTGCCAAGGGAATTATAGAGTAGGTTTATCCTTCAACTTTCATTTATTCATTTTTCCAGAATTATCTTCTGGGGAAAAAGGAAACAGCTGAGATGGCAGATAGAAACAAAGAAGTGCTGTTGGAGGTATGACACTTCCCTCCCTCCTCCACCTTTTTCTTGCACATTATAATATTAAATATGAAGCACCTTTCTGAGGTCAAATATGTGTTAATGCTTTATATTTATAATTACGGTTATAACTAGAGAAGCCTATACTCCTCCATAACCTGACGGAGAGAGTTCAACTGTGTGAACATTAGGCCACTGAAGAACCTTGTAAAAACTATTATTTTGCCAAGCAATATACGAGTGCACTAAAAGGAGTCACGAGCTTTTAGGGGCTGACGAGTGGGAGAAAAGGCTTGCTCGATGAAGGATGCGATTGTGCTGTTTTATCTGCTTGCCCAGAGAGAAATCTAAGTATAGTTACCTGTTTACAAAATATTTCAAGCCTTAGCCTTAAATAATTCAAATAATTTTAAAAATTATAATGATTATTATAAAACAATTCAAACATTTTTGAATTTTGGGCTTTTGCTGATTTTAGAAAACTAAGATCAAAGAAATTAGTATGTTTGAAAACCTGAATAAACTTTTACTTAGCAACAAGTCTATTAGGAAAATGAAGATAAGCACTCAGTTTTTCATAGCGATACTAGCTACAATTAAGAAAAATCCTCTTGGGGCCAGCCCGGTGGTGTAGCGGTTAAGTTCATGCTTTGGCAGCCTGGAGTTTGCGAGTTCGGATCCTGGGCACCCGCCGATGCACTGCTTGTCAGCCATGCTGTGGCAGTGTCCCATATAAAGTAGAGGAATATGGGCACGGATGTTAGCCCAGGGCCAGTCTTCCTCAGCAAATAAAAGAGGAGAATTGGCAACGGATGTTAGCTCAGGGCTGGTCTTCCTCACACACACACATACAAAAATCCTCTTTATAAGTCCTAATTTATATTTCGGAGAGAGAAATTAATTAAGGCTCAAAATGTCCTATGTTAATGTTTAGTGAGGATTTCTATTTTTCTTTTACCAAATACATGATAGATAAAATTAAATTTAAAAAAATCTAAATATAGACTGGAATTCAAAATTTTGAGTTTGTTTACACTTTTTTCAGCCTAGTATTAAATATTTAAAAAAAATAAATGCCCTCTTTGCTTTAGAATCATATAAATTGATGGTTTTTAAATTGTGAAAGTTTAATCATTCACATAGCATGTTGCTTTCTTTAAAATATATTCCTATTCACCTTGACAGCTAATCTAAATATGATATTAATTTGGAGAAAAATTGAGTCTAATGCTTATGTTAGGTCTGACACTTTTATTACTTAGTATAACTATGCTGTTTACAGGTGCATTTAGGTACTGTCATAGGCAACTCAGCTGACATTTCACCTTAGTTTCTTCAAAACAGTGTTTGGTAAAAGTTTGTAGGGATTGCCAAATAAATTTCTGAAATAAATCCATATTATGTTTAGAATAGAAAGTTCTAATTGTGGTGAAATTAGCAGCATGGTTTTAATACAGAACCATTTTGGCTTCATTACAGTGTCATGCATTTCACAGGGGTAAACACAACTTTGTTCTGAGAATCCAAGGATTATATATCTTTCCAAATCATCTTCTTACTTTAGGAATGTTTCTGTGGAAGTTCTGTAACTGTACCAGAAATTGAAGGCATCCTATGGTTGAAGGATGATGGCAAGAAGTCCTGGAAGAAGCGTTATTTTCTCCTAAGAGCGTCTGGTATCTACTATGTCCCGAAAGGAAAAGCAAAGGTGTGTCCCTTCTGCCAGCTTCTGAGCTTCCTCGCTGTGCTCATTGATTTCAGTTTGTCACGAATATGCTGACAGGGTCAGTCCAGGCTCTGACTTGTTTCAGCTCAGGTGGGACACAGAATATTGCTCTGTTTATATGATCCACTGAAAGTGTCCACTCTCTGGCCATTAGTGGCGCCATCTCGATTCTCTTACCAAGTTTGAAATCATACTTTTATTTAATATTTTTGGAACTTCTGCCAGAGTAGTTTTTGCTTGTTCTTGTTTGGGGAGAATAGCTTTCTGGGCTTGTAGGTGTTTCAGCCTTGTTAGTACTATGCTTCTGCTGAGGGCCCCTTGGTAGCTGTCACTTCTGTGGTTACTGGGGCCAGCACTGTTTAAGCTCTTTACAGTATCATCTCATCCAGTCTTGACCACCATCCCGAGAGGTACAGATTGTTGCCCCTGTTTAACTGGTGAGGAGACCCTGATCTGAGAATCATCGTACTTGAGGTATACATTGCAGGCATTTTCTAACTATGACATTTTCTTGTTCTTTCCAGAGAGCTCTATTATACTGTGTTGTATTTAATATAATATACTATATCTAGAGTCTCTTTAAAATGCCACCCTTTCCAAGCAAGTCAGTGTTCATTGTGAAAGGCAAGACAGTAAGTGAAATGGACTGCCTTTTTTGTTGCATCGTGGATTAAAGAAGAAACAGAGAGAATCTCACTGTCTTGTCTTCTGCAAGATAGCAATAATTTCTACTTGGTAAAGTTTGGTTCTCAACTAGAAACTGTTACCAGGTATGCTATTTGCTTGTTTACACTTGACTGTTAATTCAGTCTTTTGTGTGTTTTTATCTTAGGTCTCTCGGGATCTGGTGTGCTTTCTCCAGCTGGATCACGTCAACGTGTACTATGGACAGGACTATCGGAACAAGTACAAAGCTCCTACAGACTATTGCCTGGTGCTAAAGGTAAACTTGTCTCTCTTTTTAGAATGTTAATTGGTGTTAGACACAGAGCGGGTTATTGGACATTTTAGAATAGTTTGGCTCTCTATCGAGTATACTATTTTTGCTTTTTTCTGTAGGTTTTTAAAGGAATGGTGAGGATGGTAAGGAAAAGAAGCTTGTGCTCTACCACAGCTGACCCTTAGCTCAGTGGCCCTCATTAGATTGATGCTACTAAGACATGGATACTGGATTGTAAGCTTTGAGTCATAGTATATAAAATAGATTATAGTATAAATTTGAGACTTTCATTTAATAGCAGGCTTATTTTAGGAAAACTTAGATCAGAGCCAAAAGTGGGACATAGGTATTTTGTGTGTTTTGTTCTTTTCCTTTACTTACTCAGCAGGACCATCAGAGGGCACTGTGCCCAAGTTCAAAGTAGACTGGCTCTCAAATGGTCCAGAAATAATTTTTGTCTCTCTTTTTCCCCTGAACCATAACCCTGATAGCCCACCCATGTATTATGACCCGTCTGAGCTGTTCTTAGTGAGTTTTGAGGGAAACTCCTTTTGAGGGAAAATCCACACTTTTGAGCTTTTCACACTGATTATGTCTGTACTTTTGGGAACTGACATTTTTAGTGAATTTTTAGTAATCATAATTATAGGTGTTGATAAACACAACATTAAAAAAGTCAGGGTAATTATGGATGATTTCTTATTGGCTCCTTCTTAGTAACCCTTTGGTAACTACTTAGGTCTTAATATCATTGTTTGATTTTGCTTTTCTCTGAGAAGTGTCAGTTGGGTTTGGGGGTGGTGTTTGTCTAGAGTTTTAGGGTTGAGTTTTGATTGCTTTGACAAAATTAGGTGTATTGTAATAGTAACCCTTCATTAAATAACCCTTTCTTGAAGAAGACCACTGTATCATTTAGGCCATAGCAGCAAATAATTTTTAAAAAGTCAGTACAAAGTAGCTTAATCCAGCAGTTTTCAAAATGAGGTCCAAGGTTCCCTGGGAGTCCCTGAGACCCTGTAATATCAAAAGAAATACCCCATATAAATGAAAGTTATTTGGGGGTTTCATAACATGAAGACAATAAGAGTTGGTTATTTCAGTGCCACAAGGTTGTCAGTGAGAACCAAATTCTCTCCATCTTTCCCTGTTCCATCTTCTGCATACCAGCTCAGAGAATACTCGGAATACTGAGAGAATCCTCAGGCCACCTCACCTCACAGTCACAGGTGGCCACTGCAGCTCTGGGGTCACATGTAGACCCAGCAGCAGAAGAGGGACCTAGTGGCTGTGTGGCCCAGTGGAGTTAAAATACCTTAAGTCTGTTCTGGCACTTGCATTTTGAGCCAAGGTCAAGTCGGTCACCTCCCATGCAGGCCTCAGCTGAAGAGTACACGGGGTTGTGAAAACTCAATCTGAGGTTGCAGCTGAAAAGCTGCTTGTTCCCTGGAGGGCACCTGCTTTGGGTGGAGGCGCCTGCAGGGCCGTCTCAGCCCCGAGCAAGGAGCCCCGCTGCAGCAGTGTGAGTGCCCTCCTGTGTCCCAGGTGCTGGGCCCTGTGCTTCGTCCACCCCACCCATTGTTCACCTCCAGAGGAGCTCTGAGAGCCTGACCAGAGGCTCTTCCGTTTGGAGTCTTCTGAGCCCATGATTTCAGTGGATTCAAAGTAAAATCATTCTCTGCCCTTTTCATAGTCTTACAGATTAAGAATTCTACTGACTTTGCTAACCTTGGTGGACTTTTTTTCTTTGAAATATAGAAGATGTATTTGGGAATTTCCCATCATGTGAAGGATTTTTTTAACTTGGACATCTTGATCTAAAATTTAACACACGTTTCTTTCTAGCTTATTTTGTAAAAATACTTATGGGTCATTTTATTTGGGCTTATGGCCATGTAAGAGATATAAATTATTTGGCCATTACTCTGATGGCCTGTAACTTGTCAGGATATGTTGAAGCTTTGATAGTGTTTGTTTATTTCTCTTAGTTCTCCAGGGGACTTAGTTGGATTTTGCTTTAATGTTGTAGCACCCACAGATCCAGAAGAAATCTCAGTACATCAAATACCTTTGTTGTGACGATGTGAGGACCCTGCACCAGTGGGTCAATGGCATCCGCATCGCAAAGGTGGGTTTTCTTTCGGTTTGACGATGAAATAATGAGGTGTTTAATGATATGGCTTTGATTGTCGTGACAATTGTTCTGATTGTTTCATGTTCATGATTTGCCAATGTCTAGTTTTCTCAGGCCTAAGTTTCATGTTTTAAATCTTTTTTCCTTGGTGATGGAATAACAATTCGTATCCAAGGAATAATACTGCTGGTAAAGCTTGTGTAGCATCAAAGTGATTTATTTTGGCTTTGGAGAATGCATTATGTGATTTTTATATAGCAGAGTTTAGCCTAAACAAAAAGAAATTTTTCAAAAATTAAATTGCCTTGGGATGGGGGAAGGAATGAATAGGTGCAGCACAGGAGTTTTAGGGAAGTGAAAATATTCGTAGTCTGCATGATACTACAATGGGGGATGTATGTCGTTACACATTTGTCCCAACCCATAGGATGTTTACCACCAACAGTGAACCTAGGGTAACTATGGACTTCAAGTGATGTGATGTGTCAGTGTAGGTTCACTGATTGTAACACAGGTACCACTCTAGTGGGGGATGTTGATAGTGGGGGAGGCTGTGCATATTTAGAGGCTGGGGGTATATGGGAAATGTCTGTACCTTCCTCTCAGTTTTACTGTGAACCTAAAACTGCTCTAAAAAAAAAAAGAGCCTTAAAAAAATTTTTTTAAGGATATCTTAAAGATGATTATACATAATGCTTGAAGGAATATTTATGCCTATTAAGTAACAGAAAATAAAATTTATAGCCATAAAATCAAAGTTGCTTTAGGAATAAATGAAAAAAAAATCTTTATATTGATAATGAACATAATCAGAATCAAGTGTTAACTTCTTGCTGCCTTTCTAAAAATAAGGAAAGATAAGAGTAGATTATAACTTACTGGTGTTAAAAGAATTTTTGAAATATTACAGGTATTAATTTTAATACAAACTGTGAATCAGTATAGAGAAATGTGTCCTCCTTTCCTATTCCATCCATCTATGTTGTACCCAGTAAAGTTCAGATGTCATCATTTCCTGCCCTCTGTTTAGTATGGGAAGCAGCTCTACCTGAACTATCAAGAAGCCTTGAAGAGGACAGAGACGGCTTATGATTGGACTTCCTTATCCAGCTCCAGCATTAAATCAGGGTCCAGTTCTTCCAGCATCCCAGGTAGTGTGAATGCCCAAGCACTGTTTACTACCAATATGAAGGGCTCACTCTAGAGGTTGATGGTAGACCTGGTTGCCTCAGCATGATTTTTAAAAACCAGAGCCATAACTAATTTCTAAATTATAAAAAATTAGGTATATGTGCTTTTTTGTCGTTAGAGGGGATAATATCATGGGCTAGTTCACAAATGTATTTGAAATGGAAAAGCATTATATATAGAGTTGTAAAGCCAGGAGTTTTGCTATATAAAGTTTATTTAAAACTCACACTGCTGAAAAACAACTGCGGGTGCATAACTGGGGGTAGAAAGTTGCTTGGAGAGCTTCTCTGTACTTAGAATCCACGATGAAACTGCCCACCTTCCCCACAGGTTTCCTGACATTTCAGTAGAGTGGAAATAACTAGAATTAGTTCACTACCAGTTAGGGAAGCTGTTTACGTCATCAAACTTTCTAAAATTTTCAAAGGAAATCAGTGATACTCCAAAGGTGCTTATTTTCAGATTCCCCACATCCTAACAAGTATGCTGTGATCACATTTTAAGATAAAGGCTTCTTTCCCTTCAGAATGTCCCATGAATGATACCTGTGTCACCTAAAAGCAGAATTTTTTGTTTGTTCTGACATCACATGTTATGAAAGGAATAATTACTTTAAGAAGTATTTTATTAAAAAGCTGTATGATGTGATTTCATCCCTAAATAAGTAAGAAAAACAAATTTAGAATGTGTATTTCAGGGGTTAGCATGCATACATATATTTCCTGGTTCTGTTCACTGAGAGGAGCTAGGAGCAGTGATCCCAGTAGCAATAATAATGAGTGCCTGGATCTTGGTTTCTAATACTATTTTCCAAAAAAGAAAAAAGGAACCAGGGCTCTTGAGGAAATGACTGATTCTAGGGCTGTGGCAGAGAATCTAGATGATGAGCCTGGAGCATCTTGTAATGCCAGAAATGAAGGAAATGCTCCAGAAAACACAAGGATGAGAGTATGGAAAAGGGACACGGGAGGCAACCTGAGAGCTTCCAACGGCCAAAATTGGAACACTTTGAGCAACAATACAACACAAGATTATAACCCAAATTATAAGATAGCCATCAGTCCATGCTGATATAAATTATTGAATAAATAAATGGGGAGGAAGAGACAAACCTTTCATACTGAAGATTTCTCAGTATTTCATGCAGACACTCTGCCCTCAGGAGGTGGAGCTTAACCCCCTTAAGTCTGGACTGCGCAGGGGGCTTACTTCCAAAGAGCACGTTGGGGGAGGTAACTACAATGGAGACACCTGACCAATGACCTCGGCCAAGTCAATGTCATAGTAATAAGTTATACCGACAGCATGTACCCTTGATACAATGTGATGAGACTGGCGTTTTCCCTTTCTTGGTCTTCCTCCCCAAATCCCACAACCTTGGTCTAATCAAGAGAAAAATATCAGACAAATCAAAAGCAAGGAAAGTCTGAGAAACTATCATAGGAGACATGACAGCCAACTGTAATGTGGGATCCTGGATCAGAAAATGGACGTTATGGAAAACTAGTGAAATCTGAATAAAGTTTCGAGTTTAATTAATAGTAATGTATCATCTATAGTATCATCAATACTATCATCAATAGTAACTAAGTATCGGTTCCTTAGTTGTGACAAACGTACCGCAGTAGTGGAGCATGTTAATAATGAGGTAAACTGGGTGCTAAGTATGCAGGAACTCTGTGCTAACTTTGCAACTTTTCTGTAAATCTTAAACTATTCTAAAATAAAACATTTATTAAAATGGGAAGAAACCTTTGAGATAATAGATTAGGAAAGACAAGGTAATAGTATGTTGCAAGTAGGATTTTAGAAAAAGAAATTAAGGGAAAGATTGAGAAAAAAAGATGCATAACATCTTTTAAAATTTGTATAGCACATAGCAATTCAAGTTCTCCCACAAGCTATCTTATGAAGTGGTTAGTGCCTTTTCCTGCTCCAGCACCATCTGTCCGTATACAGTGTGTAAAGTATTAGGCAGACTTTTTAATGTAAATCATAAAATCATATTTGTTCATGCTGAAGAGAGTTCAAGGAGTCACATGTTCCAGACTCTTGTCTTATAAGCTGTTGTCCTAGATATTAATTAAATAGGGGTGAAGCTGTAACTTTTAAAAACCACTCAGCTACTGAAGGATCAAGACAGAAGAAAACAGAGTAGGGTTTCATCCGATGTTGCTTATATGTTTGCCCTGAGGATATTGTCTTAACTTTATCCATCTATTATCCGTAATAGTTTGTGGCTGTTATCTCTGCACTGCTCTGGCTAACTTGGCTGGACTTGCTCAATATTGCAATCTCCTAATCCCAGAGTGATTGCGTGGGACTGGCTTTACCCTTTGCGTCTCCACCTGGTGCCAGGCATTGAGTTAGGTGCTTCCGCATGCTTCTCTCACCTGACTTGGAGTCCAGTAAAATAATCTTCCCAGTCCTTCACCCTGGATGTCAATTGAAGATGCACTGTACCCTCAGCCGTTCCCAGCTCCCTTGAAGATGCCTTGTGGGGGGCTGCAGTGGGGCTGCTGCCTTGTGGTGCCAATACCTGAATCCCGAGAAAACACACTTCTCACTTGGGAGTCAAATTCTAAGTACTGTTTGTTGCCGGGGAAAAGGAAGCAATCACCATGTATAGATCTGAATTCCTCAGCGAGAACTCTCTGGATGGCCTGGAGCCAGCGTGGTATATAAGAAGATGGATTCTCAATGTAATGAAGCCATGATTGAAAAAAAATTCACTTCTCTATTGATGGTTCATTAATTCTGTTATTTGCTAGGAACTGATTTCTTACAAGACCGGTTGTCAGGATACCAATAATGTTATATGAACCTTTTATTGTAATTATCAGTCTCGTAGTGAACTATTTAAAAAGAATCGAGATTCCCCATTAGCCTTAAGATAAGGGAAGTTTTCTCGTGGAAAAGACAGGCTGTGTTACATGAAATGAGTTGAGTAAAATTAACTTGTGGCTGTTTCTACATGGTATCTGGTTTTGTGTAAAAGATCCATCTAAACATACATATACACACTGTCAGAAGACTGACTTATTTAATCTTATTTTTGAAAATCTGTTTTGAACAGAGTCTCAGTCAAATCACTCTAATCAGTCTGATAGTGGAGTGTCAGACACCCAGCCGGCAGGACACGCCCGCTCCCAGAGCGTCGTGAGCTCCATCTTCTCCGAGGCCTGGAAACGAGGCACACAGTTGGAAGAATCCAGCAAGGTAACACACCTGTGTTCATTTATACAGAAACGTCTGTGCTGCTCCCTGGGTTTACGCTGTTGCTGTTTTGTTGCTTTATCAGGAGTCTTTCTTGGCCCTCTTTCAGTATTCTTTCTTTGACTTGCCTCAGCATTGGCTCTAATGACCTAAGATCTTAAAAAAATGAGCAGTTTAACTCCTTTATCAGTGGCTCAGAATGTTAAGAAATAACCATTTCCTCCTTTCCACCCTTAATCAGTTTGGATGGAGCAACAACATGTAGTGCCAATGCCCTAATTTTGTTCCAGAGAAGCTGCTAATGGTTGATTATTTTTTTATTCGTTATTAACTTATTCAGACTCACTCCTTTATCTTTTCTTTTATGCTTTTTGGCATTTCTCTGCACTTTGAATTTTCTCAAATTATAGTTTATGTGAAAGACTAAATTCAAATTAATCTTAAAATTTTGGATCCCTGAGCCTTGCATAGTAGACTGTTCAGTGATACTGAAGGACGAGTGTAATTATCGCAAGACTTTTTAGAAAAACAGAGAGGTTTCTTTAGCCTGGTTGAAGGACACTGTATCAAATTGCCTCTGAAGTTCTGTGGGCAAGGGTGTGTCCTTGCTCCTTCACCCTCAGCAGCAGGAGCTCAGCCATCACTGAGGGACCAGTGGCACCCCTGGCCTGACCATTTTGTTAATGATCATTTTGATTTTTTTGGTTGTTCTTTGGTCTGAATCACTTATACATGTACATTCACCAGCAAGAATTAAATGGATATTTTCCCTCAGTTAATTCCTTTATTTGCATATATGGTTGATTAACTGGCCCTCGGGAGGGTGGAGAGGCATTAGCAGCCCAATGTGGGGTAGAACACTTTTTTTTAGAAATAAGTATTTGAGAATTGGTTCTAATGACCTAAATTCTCAAGACACTGACAGTTTGTTTAATTCCCTTTTCAGAGGTTCAGACTTGTAAGAAAGAATTCTCTCTCCCTCCGTCCACTTCAGTATCTGGTGCTAATCCTCTGGGTGTGTTGTGGAGAAGCAGGTTTCCACAATTCAGATGTCTAAAGAAGAGTCCTTCACCTTACTGAATTTTTAATGGTGTTATCTGCATGCACTTTAGAGAACTACCCCACCATTACGGGGAACACCGAGGGCCACATGCTCTGTGATTGAGCAGCATGGTCTGTCTTCGCCTATGGTGTCAGAAAGAGCACAAGCCCCACACGCAGCAGGGACGTTGTGTTTGAGTATTGATCTCTTGTGTGTTTCTTCTCCTGTTACCTCAGTCTCAGGTGCCAAATGAGAAGGCCAGCACAGCTAAGGTCTGCACCCCTGCAGCAGCCAAGACAGGGTCAAGTTAAGGTCAGGGGATGTTCTTTGGAAACACATTAACTTGGGTGACTCCTGTAACCAGATCTTGTAGACTAATGCTTTGACTTTGATGTGCAATTTTTAAAGAAACATGTGAATGTCCTGATGGGCATTAGAATTCAGCCCTGCAGTGAGCCTTCTAGTCTACTAACCTAAGCATTCTCCGTGCTAATTAGAGATCATTCATAATTGGAAACAAATGGTTTATCTTGGATACTCACAGTTTGTTCAAAGAGCCTTAAAGATGTACCCAAAGTTATTAAACCAAGGGTCCTTCCTTGGCTCTTTCAAAAGTACTTGAACCACATTCATGCGTGAGTAGCTGAAATAAATGACCAGATGTGGTCATTTGGGCCATGCCAGTAGGTGCCCACATGGGCTGGTCAGCAGGGTGTTGGCAAGTCAAGCTCCCATTTCTTGATACATTTCCTTTACTCTAGCCTTCCAAAGTTCTCTCTCATTTTCTTCTGGCTTTCTCTATATATTTATGATCTTTTGCTGTAATGTTTGTGAAGCATTTCTTTATGTATTTTCCAGTAAAACAAATGTCAAGAATGCCCCCCCCCCCTTTACCTGCATTGCTGGACTTCTGTGCATGTTGGATGCAAGTGTGTGTGTCAGGCTCGTTCATTCCTGTGTGACTGTGCACGCCTGCTGCTGTTCTTACACTCACATGTCAGCTCACTAGCATCAGAAGCCACCCTGTTCTTCACAAGGCCCCCCAGCAGCACTCCTGAACCCCGTGTGGAGTCTGCTTGATGTGGATGCACTCGTGGCCTGAAAGGTGCGCTGGAGCCTCCCATCTCCCTGCCGGGCGGGTGGCCCAGGCCCAGAAGCCCTCAGGAGAGTTCCCACTCGGGGCAGGTGTGACACCAAAGGTCAGAAATCAGACTGTCCATCACCACTCAAGCAGCTTTTGCAACACGACCTTTTCCCTAGACTGTCAGGCAGTCTGGCAATTTGAGAATATTGTGGGTAGAGAATGTTCTCTGTGCCCCTGTTGCCCCGAGGTCAGATTTTAGCCTTCCTTTGTCATCTTTATCATCACAGCTGCTGCATCCTTTCACCATGTCCCTGTCTTGCTGTTTAGTTTTACACAGTCATAGCACCTCTGTAACTGTTTTCTCTCTCCCACCTCTTCCGTACTTCTTTTAGGCCAGAATGGAGTCCATGAATCGGCCCTACACTTCACTGATGCCCCCTTTATCCCCACAACCTAAGCTGGTTACCCCCTACACTGCCTCCCAGCCCTCTCCGCCTCTCCCCCCACCGCCCCCACCGCCTCCTCCTCCCCCTCCACCGCCTCCCCCACCGCCCCCTCCCCTGCCCAGCCAGTCTGCACCCTCGGCCGGCCCTGCGGCCCCCATGTTCGTCAAGTACAGCACGATCACCAGGCTGCAGAACGCGTCTCAGCATGCGGGGCCCCTGTTTAGGCCTCCGCCGCCCTCCGTGCTGCAGCCTCTGTCCTCCACCCCACAGTCAGGGAAGCCTCAGCTTCTGGTGCCCCCCAACGGGGTTGTGCCCCCACCGCCGCCCCCACCCCCGCCGCCCACCCCGGGCTCGGCCATGGCCCAGCTGAAACCGGCGCCCTGTGCCCCCTCCCTTCCGCAGTTCGGCCCCCCTGCCCCGCCACTGAAGATTCACCACGTTCAGCATGTTACTCAAGCGGCTCCTCCAACACCCCCCCAACCTCCTCCCATCCCTGCAACCCTCCCTCCCCAGGCCCCCCCAAAACCCCTTGTGACCGTGCCCCCGCCAACCAGCACCAAGACTCTGCCACCCGTTGGGGCACAAGCTGTGCTACCGACACCTACTCCTCCAATCCCTCCAGCAAAAAAGCAGCCAGCTTTTCCTGCTTCTCACATCCCTCCCTCCCCCCCCGCCCCTCTCAGTCCAGTCCCCCCACCCACGCTACCCAAGCAGCAGAGCTTTTGTGCAAAACCGCCCCCCTCTCCGCTGTCCCCGGCGCCCTCGGCTGTGAAGCAGGTAGCCAGCCAGTTCCCGCCCCCCCCAGCCCCTCCCCCGGGGGAGCCCCAGGCCCCGAGGCCCGCCCCCGCGAGCGCAGCCCCCCAGTCCCCTCCTGCCGTGAAGGCCAAACCCAAGTGGCAGCCGGGCGCCATCCCTGTCCCTTCTCCGGACTTCCCTCCTCCTCCTCCCGAGAGCAGCCTGGTGTTCCCCCCTCCGCCCGCGGCCCCGGCGCCGCCGCCGCCGGCTACACCCGCAGCTGCTCCCGCCCCTGACAAAAGCGGGTCTCCAGGCAAAAAGAGCGGGAAGACGGCCAGCCCGGGGGGGAGGAGGCCGCCCCCGACGCCGCAGCGGAACTCCAGCATCAAGTCCAGCGGCGGCGCCGAGCTCCCCGAGCCCAAGAGACCCTCCGTGGACAGTCTGGTCAGCAAGTTTGCGTCGCCAGCAGAACCCTCAGGGTCTCCCAGCAGGGAGGCCCCCTCGCCGCCTGCAGCGCCCCCCAAGCCCGGGAAACTCAGTCTGTCCGGAGTGAACCTGCCCGGCGTCCTCCAAGGCAGCGCGTCCGCGAAGGCGTCGGTGCTGCGCGGGCGCGGGCAGGACTCGGTGGTGGAGTTCCCGTCCCCGCCGTCGGACTCGGACTTCCCGCCGCCTCCGCCGGAGCTCGAGCTCCCGCCGCCCCCGGTGGAGGTCCCGGCCGTGTTCTCGGGAAGCACCTCTCCGAAGGTGGCCGTTGTCAACCCTCAGCCACAGCCGTGGTCCAAGGCGCCGGTGAAGAAGGCGCCCCCGCCCACGCGCCCCAAGCGCAACGACAGCACCCGCCTCACGTGCGCGGAGCCCCCCGAGCAGCCGGCGGCCGCGGCCGTGCCCACCTCGCCCAAGGCCGGCCTCGGTGTCCAGCCCGCCTTCCTGGCCGACCTCAACAGGACCCTGCAGCGCAAGTCCATCACCCGGCACGGCTCCCTCTCCTCCGCGCGCGTGTCCAGGGCGGAACCCACGGCCACTATGGATGACATGGCCTTGCCCCCGCCGCCCCCCGAGCTGCTTTCCGACCCGCAGAAAGCTGCTTACGGAGGCAGTCACATCTCAGGCTATGCAACACTGCGGAGAGGGCCCCCCCCGGCGCCCCCCAAAAGAGACCAGAACACCAAGCTCTCCAGAGACTGGTAGCCGCCTTAGGACTTTACTCCCATGGTATCTCTAATCAGCCCCACAATCAGCTCACCTGATCATCTGAATTCAGGTGTTCAGAGCCTCCTGGTGTGATGTCATTCAGGTAGTGTCCAGCCGTATGTGTGTACGCGTGCGTGTACACGCATAGCTATACATAGTGTGTGTGTATATGTATATATATGTATACATATATGTATGTGTATATGTATATATATAGCTGAGAGTGATTCTATTTATTCCTTTTCTCTCCTAATCTGAAAGTGGGTTTTGTGTATTTTGGGTGGAAGAGGCATGGAAGGGGATGTGTGTCCCGTCCCATATGATTTCTATTATGTCAATGTGGATTGGACCAAAACCTTTTAATGACGACTTTAGAAGCGTCCACGTGCGGCCTACCTGTGCATGTTGTGTATTATATATTAAGGAATAGATGTATAATGTGCTGTTTCTCAGTTTGAGAAGACAACCAGAATGTTTGGCGTACCTGTGGGCTTTTGTGTTGGTTTTCTCACCAGTTGGCTGAAGTTAGAACTGCTTGACTGACACTTCATGACTGTTCATAAAGGGCACTTTAAGTCAGGAAGGTCTCGGCCTCGGAGAACGGGTCAGTAGCGCAGGGGGTGCCCACGGGCACTCTGTACGTGGTCGTGCACAGAAAGGAGCTCCATGGGGTGACAACCATTAGAGCTGCAGTCCTGCTGCAGCGCCCCGCCCGGTCTGGGAAGAGTTCTGTCACAGGTAAGCTCTGCCCACAACGCACGGATCACTGAGTGCTGTGATGCTGGACAGCTTTCTGTCCTTTTCAGGAGCTTTGTGAAGCTTCGTCGAGCGTGGCTTCACGATCCTCGCTTTGGTTTATCGTGAGAGAACAACCAACACGACGAGGGCCCTGGAATGCTGTCTCGGTGTGTCTCTGGGTCATGAGTTATCCTCTGACAGCGTGTGCTCTAGGGGGTGTTATCAGATACCTGTAGACAACCGCCCTCTCAAATGTACGCATCCTGTGTCTGATACGGTGCATCGTTGCGGAAAACAGAATCACCTTCTGAAATGCATCTTTTTTGTGTATTGCTCTCTAGAAGGACAGGTGATTAGAACAAAACTGTGCAGGTGTCATTAATCAGGTTAATACAAAGAATTCATTTAAGTATGGAGGGAAAAAAGCAAATGAGGTTTTGGACAATTTCATCCATGAGGAGCACATGAGGATCCTTGCTTGTTTAGCCTGGTTGTGGAGATCTGTCTGGTGACCAGATGTTCTGGTGTGGTTGTCTAGTCCAAGTACAGTCAGTGACATTACATAACGTGCATGTGCAAGTTGGTACAACATGGAACCATGTTCTTAATGGCACACTATAATTCTGTATGCTTCACGTTACACTTCATATGGTTTTTTTCCTGTGAATTTTCCTTGGTATATGAGAGAAATGTGTACATCTCATCAATTTATGATGATAAATTGACCATTAGGAATAAAATGCAATCTCAGAGCTGCTCTTAAACAATAGAATAAAAACTAGCCATCCCAGCAGTGATAAATGAACACATCTTGTAATGAAAGTCTGTGCCTGTTGTGAATAAGGGTTACCAAGGAAAAAGTCATGGCAATACAGGGGGGCAGACAGAAAATAACTCAAGACTAAGGGGAGGTTGTACTGCGTACACGGCCGTCCCTGTAACCCACTCTCCAGGAGGGTCTGCATCCGAGAAGATAGTGGCACCTCTCCCCGCCGTCTCCAGGATCTGGCTCAGCATATTCATGTGGTCATGGAGCAATAAGAATATATACCATTGTGCATTGTTTAAAGCCCTGCTTCTTTAAGACACTTTTTGGATCTTTCTATTGTTCACAAAGTTTTGTGTGCTCGATATTCTTAGGCTTATGAAGTGACCTTTAACACATCTGCATTATTTAAGCATGCACAGCAATGTGGGTTGCTTTTGAGTCACATTTGCATCCCGATTGCCAGTTCCACTGTGACTCAGGAGTACAGTACTTTCCCGTAGTCTTCTGCCTGCAGCTTTCTATTTTAAGGATCACCCTTATTTGTGGGGTAGAGTTATTAAGAATACGAATCCAATGATATAAATATGCATCACGAGGGTTTTATGTTGTGGTGGCAGTGTTTAATATGAGTGGACTTCAGCTTTCCTTGAGGAAAAAGAACAATGTGTACCCTCCATCCTCCTGCACCCGTGATTTGAGCCCTAAGTTACAGCCTTTGTGTTTCCAGTGTGGGATTTCCTGGGACTTCTTGCTCATGTCAGTCCTGATAGCCATCCTGAACCGATGCTTTAGTGTCTCCTTCTCCTGAGATAGCAGACGTCCTTTAGAACACTAGGGACACCAAGGAGAGAGCAGGGCCAGAGGAGGGACCATGTCATGTTTACCCCAATCCGGTGGCTTGTCTGACAACAGGCTGTTTCCATTTCTCCAAAGACGGAAAAGGCTATTAACTTAGTTTTTTTCCTTTATGTGTGAAACAACTGCATCAAAAAACCCCAAAATGATATTTTAGATTTTACTTCTAAGTGTTTTACTCCCTAGTGGGTTTTTTTTATTTGAATTTTTGTTGGGATGTGATTTTGTGGGGGGTTTGAGACTACTCTGTTATTTCTTTAGCTGTTCTCTTTCTCTGGTGTTCATGAAAACACCTACTGCCACATGACACTAGGACTGTGCCTTCTGTCACTGCCTTCTGCTCAGCAGCTCACCCAGCGGTGCTGCTTCAGGTCAAAGGGGGAAACCCACAGTTGACTTGGCTGAACTGAAAGGTGAACAGCACGGATGGACTTTTCCTGCTCCTCAGGGTGGTGCAGACATGTGCCTGTTCGAGCTTGTGACACCCTCAACTGTAATAATTAACTTTGATAATTTTAAAATTTGATCACCCTACGCTTAAAGTTTTGGCACCAACTCCGAAGGGCAGCAGAGCCTCTTCTGTTAATAAAGCCACCGCCATCAGGCTGAGAGGTGGTGACAGGAATGTTAACAGCTTAGCTCTGACAACTCAAGTACATTCATTGTTTTCCTTAGCTGCTATCATTCTCACTTGGGAAGAGTATTCTTAAGGGTTTTTACAGACACCCACTTAACTGTAAATTGGATTTTTTAAATTTCTGGAACTTTTTAAAATGAGGATTACTGACTCCTAAGAAAAGTTACAGGAAATGATTTTCATCAGAAAATTTCAAACCAAGTAATGTGGACACAGTGGTGTCTTACAGTCCTCTAAACAAGGTGCTCCTGCCCACGTGGGCACATTCTGCCACGGGCTCCAACCATCTAGAGTCCCCCTCTGTAATTCAGCTGACTTGCCACTGAAGCCAGTGCTTAGTTTATCAGCCTGTTCATCTAAACAAGATTAGGGGATCATGAGTAATACTTCAGTAGGGCGACGACTCTGAGATAAGGTTAACAGGAGCCATGCGTCCAATTAGAGTCTCAGAAGCTGCTATTCGGGGAGAACACAACTGCCAATAAGCTTGTGTCAAGGATGCAGGTTATAAACCAACGTGAAAGAAATTTCAGGTAATGGTGTGATTGGTTTGACTTGACTATCGGGTCCCCAACAGAACCTCTTGTCACCTTTTTTCCTAAGCTAAGAGCAATTTTGTTACAAACACAAGGTGATTTTAAAGAAGTAAAAAACCTTTTCCTAGTTTATATGTTATACCAAACTTTTTCACATACCTTCAGAGTTAACAAATTGTAACTGATGTAATCTCACAGATATTCAAGTTTAGACCAATGAAACCTGTATGACCCTGTATGATTACTTGCTTTAAATAAAATAGGTATAATAAGTTGGTTTTATACACTTGATGAGAAGATGTCTCTTTCTTTTTTTTTGTGTGTGTGTGAGGAAGACCAGCCCCGAGCTAACATCCGTCGCCAATCCTCCTTTTTTGCTGAGGAAGACTGGCCCTGGGCTAACATCTGTGCCTGTCTTTCCTCTACTTTATATGGGACGCCGCCACGGCATGGCTGACAAGCAGTGCGTCAGCCGGCGCCCGGGATCCAAACTCATGAACCCAAGGCTGCCAAAGTGCGAACTAAACCGCTGCACAACCAGGCTGGCCCCAGAGAGGATGGCTATTTCTAAAAAGCACTTTAGGTTACAAGTACCTTTTGGCACTTGGAGTTTTGTTTTCTACACTTCACATCATTTGTATAAAGCAGGTTATCCCTAACCCTGTAGGGATGCATGATCTGCTCCAGAGGGAGATGCAAACAGAACAGAATTCAACATCCCACTATCTTTTAAGATGTATTTTCCTTTAAAAATTCAATAGAAGAACATTTCTACACCTTTACCAGTCTATCCCTGAAAGTAAACAAGTGCTCAGTTCTTAACTGCGCCCTTGGAAGGTCTATATGTAAAAGAAATCTGGAATTTAACTGTAGAATAAACTTGAATAAAAATAAGCAAAACGATATAAATACTTGAAGGAAAAAAATCTCCAGTTGGTTTTCTCTTTGCTTGCTGAAGTAGTAAACCATTTAGAAGAGAAAACAGTATCTGCTCTAATCCCCAGTGCCTTGAACTCTCTTGGAGGATAGCATTAAAAAAAAATTCAACAAGCAAAGTCTGAGGTGCTAGTGAAAGAGAAGGTATTCCTAGTTTGCGCAGAAACAGAATAAGGGACTGTCTCACGGGAGATGGCTTCATCTACCTACACGAGGTCTGGCCGCTTTCTACCAAAGACACTGAGAGAAGGGGGTCGAGTCTGGGTGGTGGCGACACTGCATGGCTAACAGGTGGCTAAGTGCACAAGTGAGGATGCTGATCATGATGGCTCCTAGTACCCAGCTCATAACTGCTGGTGCCTCAACCTCTTAGGCAGAACATGCTTGCAGCACTTACTTAAAAAAAAAAAATCTTAGCATTTGGAAGCTGTCCATTGTTTAATTTATTGTAACCTAATACCAAAAACTGCCATTTTTCATGATTCCCACCTCCTATATTTTTTTCTCTACTTGTAAATAATCCCTCCTAGAAAATAAGCATTAACTGGAATGTTTCACATGATTTTGCTTAATTTTATTATCAGCCATTAGTGAACTTTTATAGAATTGTACATTTATAAATGTCATTAGCTTGTGCTAAATGTAAAAACATTGTTTACTGTTTTAAAGGAAAATTGCACATTATATTTAACTAACTGGGATTGTTCCCTCTCCCCTTTTCTTTAAAAAATGGAGTCAAGGCTCACACTGACATGTAGGCTGTGGGCGCTTTGCCATAAATAGATGATACAATGTAGGAATATACTTTTTTTTTTAAAGCATGAAAAAGGCAAAAGGAACTGCATTGTCAAGTACCCGACAGAGGACACTGTTCAAAGGATCGTGCACAGCTCGCTCGGGAAGGATGAACTGACCATGTTTCTTTCAGCTTTGTTGCTGTCATGTTCTGCTTCAGTGTGCGCTCTCATCTCATGATGTGCCTTGCTCCCTGATTGTGCAAACCTATCTATATAGAGATATATACGAGAGAGATATTCAGTACTACTGACTACGTTTTGTTCTACTGCTGGATTGTTATTTTCAAGTTACTCTTGCCAGCTCCTGTCCGTGAACTATTGTAACGGCTTAGGACAGTAGTTACACAGTGTAAACTTGTTTTCAGTTACGAGTTTTCATTATGTCAACTTACCCAATCCTCAATAAAAAGAATACATAGATTTCACGTAAACTTGGGACTGCACTTGACTGTTTGTGGATCGGCACCATTAAGAACCTGGCTTTGCTGTTGATGTTGGGGTACCCAAAACAGGCTGTGCAGTAAGAACAGACTGTGAAGGTAAATAAACTACAGTGTGATGTGTTCAACTGGTTAACCTTTAAGTAATTAATAGTTTATACCAACAGACTAGGGAGCTTTGGTTATTAAATACATTAGCAATTAAGAAGTGATGATAACTTCTTCTAAGATTTTTTTCTTTAAACGAAGTACAACTAAGTACAAACTAGTACCAAGAGGGATTTGTGTGCTGGACTGCCACGTCACAGGAGGTATTCACAAATCACTTTATCATTTATCAAACTGGAGCACAAAATAGAAGCTCTCCTTTCTATATATCGGAAGAAGTATATGTATTTCGGGGGAATTGATCAGAAAAACCTCACGTTCACTTACAGCAAAAATAAGGATAGAAAATTATTTAGAGCAGCTGCCCAGAGGGAAAAAAACTTCAGAGACAAAACCTGTTTAAGGCTCAACATTTTAAATATCTGAAGTTTTTAAGACTTCAGTCATAAAGGGCAGTTCCTGGTTTAGAGCAACAGGGCAGGATTCTCGCCAACACGTTAAACCGACACCACCTGAGAAGAGAGGTGACTCACATAAACACATTCACACGACACTTGGGTATACTTTGTAGGATTTTATTTAGGTCAAGTTCTTAGTACACAGCAACAATTAATTCCAAATACGATTTCAAAAGTAAAAGTGAATGTTGCCCCGCCCATCTGGAGGTGGTTTAATGGCACACACAAGAAACACTGCTGAACGACTGCTCCCTCGAGTCCTCCTGCATGGTGTTCACTCGACTCCTGACACAGCCTCCCTCCAGGAGCTCCAAGCACAACCGGCCAGATCACACACCGTTTACATTCCTTTTTGTAAACCATTTTGTTAAGAAAAAAGATGCATGTACACAAAATATGATAAAAACTGCTTTTCCATAGAATTCTGAAGTTGCAAAAGACATTTCCATTTTAATGTGAAAATAAGCTTTTTGTTTTTTTTTTTCTTTTTTTACAAAAACCATCAAGATACTTAGCAAGGATCATCTATTCACAGCTAGGCCCTGTCATTTCATTTGTCAATTTTTTTAAGAATTATGAGATTCTCAATAAGAAATTGGAAGGAAGATCAGCATAAAGTAAACATAAGGTCACGCGCACGCCTCCTCCGCTGAAGATGCGGTCTAAGGCTCTCAAATATGGCTGTTTGCTGCGCTGTGCTCCCGCCAGTGGTGAAATTACACCGTTTCTACCTACACCTTATGGAAAAGGGCGTTTGTACTGAGTGTAGTTTTTGAAGGGCTAAAATGAAGATTATTTTCACTAATTAAGGTTGCACTTAGTACACTCCTTTAAACAAGTTTGAATACTCAGATGGTATTATCAACACATAGCATATCTTTTCAAGTATCTTCCTCAAGACCTCAAGTAGAACTCTAAACTGTTAAAGAAACATACAGCACATTCAGTAAAGACAGTTGTAGAAAGAGGACCAGGCGTGAAGTCAGGAACTCTACTGTTATTAACTAGCTGTTACCTGAAACGAAACATCTAACCTCATCAGTAAAATGAGACTGAACTAAAATTTCTAAAAATCTCATCTAGCTCTAAAATTCTATGTGAAAATCACATGAGGGAAATCACCTTAATACCAGTCAGAAGTTCCTGGCCAAAGAGGTTCAGAAGTGAACAGATGGGAAGTGATTCAGATCCCCGTTCTAGGTGAAGACTTGTCAGTCATGTGCCAATGCCTCCACCAAACCCTTTTCAAAAGGAAAGGTGGCCTTCAGGACATGCCATGCTCTCTCCAGAGAGGAGAAAAGGTAATAAAAAACAAAAGAACAGTTCTTACTGCAGAAAGGTCACTGGCTAACAGAAAATGAACACAAAATGAGAAATGCAAACTACCTTCATTTTGATGCCTCACAAACAGAAAAATCTTAAGTAATCATCTTTAATCAATGTGAGACTGCTAAGACGCACGGCTACCTCACAGACCACTGTGAAGATGCATACAACATTCTCTCTAGCTGAGTGATAAACAGCAGCAGGAGGGGGAAAGAAAACATCTCCCCCAGTGACTCAGGAAAACACCCAAAGTAGCAGGCCCTTGCCAATCCTAAGATGGGAACAGCAGGTGCCCCTGAGGGGGAGAGAGAGCAAGTAGCCAAAAGATGGAAAATACTAAGCAAGACATCTGGAAAGATTCCTATTTATTCCAAACACAGCAGGCTGGACCACTCAGGTCTAGATTTTGACAAGTTGACACTATTTTGGTTTTCAATTTACTGCTGTGGCCATAAGGTCAACGACAACAAGAAAGTGTATTTTCATTCATACTCCCATGGCCTTTCAAACAGTAATATCAAAAAAAAGGAACAACTCTTAAGTCACTCCTTTTTCCTTAGAAAAAGGGGGTGGACACACAAGTCAAAAAGAAACACCTGAGGGGGAAAAAAATCTCCCCTTCCATTAGATTCCCTCTATCCTGATAAAATGGTTGCTTACTGGTTAGCAGATTTTAGACTTGGATCATCTTTGCCATAATATTATGCAGCATGTAAGACTTCCGCTTTCATTTGGAATTCCTACTTGTAGTTTATAAAAAGATAAATGGGGAAAACTTACAATAAAACAAGAAATACTACCCTCACAGACTATTAATAGCATGCAATCTATGAAATATTACATACATTAAAAGTCTCCAATTAGTGTAGGTCTGGCCCATCATCATTACATAGTATCCTCCCAAGACAATATATAGAATTCCAAACTGTACAAAAATTTAAAATATGCAGAAAATCCAAGAGGTGGTGTTTTTCAAACAAAAAAAAAATCACACACACATTAGTACTAAGGAATATAGAAAAGATCAGCTGACCCACGGATCCCCACGCTGCAGGTCCTCAGGATGAAGGACCTCACCAGGGTCTTCTGCACGCCCCAGTCCAGCAGGGGTCCAGCAGGCAAGCAGAACGCCAGCAACTTTCTGCACAGTTGTCTTCTCTGCTTCTGTAGGTGTGAGCTGTGAAAACTATTTGTTGAATTTCAAAATACCCTCTGCCTTATTAATCCACTAAGCTTTCTCAGAAAAAGCATTTTTAAATAAATAATTGGAACATCTAATTTCAAAACAGTCTTCCTAGTTATACACCAACACTAGGAAGAGCTGATCTATCCAGGTATGGTCTAGGTGGGTCTGTAGTGAAGCTGAAGGCTCAGAGGACACTCAGGGCCATTACTCTGAAGGAAAACAGGGAATACAGGATGTTGACATGACCTAACAAAAGCGTGACCTGGAATGTGTACTGGAGGCAAGTTAATGAAATCTAAATTCAAAGTGTTAGAGAAATCTAAAAGCAAAATAGTTAACTTGCAATGTGTGGGGGAAAAAACCCTGCCACTTAAAAACAAATTGTTGAGAAGGGAACTCTATCTGGGCGTCAGTTAAATGGTGATGAAGGTCTGTGCTCAGATAAGAGATTCACAAGTGGAATGAACTTCTGCCTCCACCACCGGAGTCCCCTCCCACACCACACTGTCCACCTTTCAGTCGCGTTCCTGTGTCTGCACCATCCATCCCGCTGAAGCCCACGTGTGAGATAGTCAGCCGCTGCTCTCCCCTTCACCCGCTCGGGGAAGGCACCTGGCCACGCTCTCTTCTGGCCAAATCCCTGGGCCTGACTGGCCGGTTCATCACCACAGCGCTCACCTGCCGAGCAGCAAGCCCTCGCCGGTTCTTGCAGTATTTCTAACACTGATTACAGAAGTGATGATTAAAGCCATGTGCCTTACAAAGGGCACAGAATTTGAAGCTTTAATTACGCAGATAAAAAAAATACTTTGTATTGTTTCAAGTACGTTAATTTTTATCTGTGTGATTGGATAAGTATTTGGCCTGACACCACTTACCCCATAATTCACAGTCTGAGGTATAAGGTTCAAATTCTTACCAAAAGCAGCTACTTCACAGGCCAATCACACAAAATCAGGGGAGTACTGACCTTTTCTAAAGTTTAGAGAGTCAACAACTCGGCGGCAGCTAACACTGGCTATCAGTAACATTCAGAGAGCACAGCAGCAAGCCTTTCATTTCAGTGACCGTCCAGAGACTTGAAAATAACTGCTGTTTTCCAAAAAACAATAATGTTTTTCTAAATAGTGAAAAAGCAAAGAAATAATTGGTCTGACCTCCAAGATCCTACTCCTCAAAACAGCGCCTAAGGCAAGGGTGCAGGAGCCCGCGGAGCAAGAAGGCTCTGCTGACAGGGCCGTGTCCGCAGACCCTCGGGCACCTTCACGTCTAGCTCTGCCGGCCCACTCCCGCATGGGGACCGGGAACTGGCGCACACCACACACGTCCGCGGACCCCGGGCGTCAGCAGCAGCAGCACAATGAAACTGAACTGCAGGTGTTAACCACCCTTAGCACGTCTGGGGACTCATTTCACATCCTCCTCATCTACAGACCGAGCAACGTGAAGGGATGCAAGTCAGGTCAGCGTGACTCCTCCGGTGCACTCCAGTACCGAGAGGACGCGGAACTGACAGTGTTAAAGAGGAAACAAGCCATCTGAAACAAGGATAAAAATGGTTACCTATGGTATTTCAATACTGGTTCCGTCCTCCTCACACAGGGAAGAAGTGTGGGGCCGGGTGGGCACTGGGCCACGAGGCTCACCCTTGCACAGGCACTGAAGACCGTCCCATGCCACAGACCACAGGAGGAGAAATCCCAAGGGTGCACAGTATTCCTGAGAGATCCCAGATTTTTCCTGAATCAGTCTTAACCTGATTTGTTTTATATCGTTACGCTGTTACACCTCTGACATATTTAGAAATAGTCACTTTATTTCAATCCAAACAGCTCAGCATAGTACAAGTGATGGCAGAAAGATGCATTTGTTCAGACTCGGCTTGCTTTTTTGTTTGTTTTAATACTGGGGCATAAACTTAAAAAACGTAAGTAGTTTTTGTCATTTGTATCCTTCATTCATTTCACTGAAGGGGAATCTCCAGGGCCTTTTGATAATTTGGGAAGACCTGACTGTTCCTGTGAGGGCAATCCAGCCCTGTGGAGCTTTACTCAGAATAATGCATGATAGACTCAACATAATTCCCAGGAAAGAGCCCAGTCACTCCATTCATAACTCCCTCATACCAACCATCGTCATTCTTCTTGATGACATAAATAATGGCTCCTTCCTGAAAGGACAGCTCATCTTCCTTGTCTTTTGTATAATCATAAATTGCCACAACTAGAGGGAAAAAAAATAGGATGTGAAAGGAAAGAATGACATTCCTAGAAAGACAGAACCAAATAAATGAATATTCATCCTTTCCCAACTTCTGCAGCACTTCAAACACAGTGACTTTCCAAACACAGAGGAAAAGAATTTTTTTCTAATACCCAGTCCTATACAACGGAATCCATCTTGGGGAGGTAAGGTTCAAAACAATGTAAATGGCAAACAATCACATTTAGTCAAACTTACCCTTCAACAGCCTGTGGAAAAATACCTCAGTGAAGAGAGACACAATCCCAGAATTGGGAAAGACAGCTATTTCTTTAGTTGAGCGTGTGTTGAAGCACCATACTGTGTAAAAACACATATCCTTAAACACTAGAATTATACTAGTGCAGGGAGATGCACTATGAGAGGAGGCAAGTGAGACAGACAGGGAAGAGCAGGTTTATACCTCCTTTCCAACACTTTCCAGAGCCCACGCCCATGCACCGAGTTAGAAGAGTGGTTGAATTCCCACAAGCTGTGTGTGTGAACAATAGGAATCTACTACACATACTCTTTCAAAACACATGCCGCATTATGCTACCAATTTAACATAACCACAATAACAGCCTAAAAGTGTTAGACGACCTGTTAAGATACCTGTAAGCTCTCCTGGGTTTCACTGCTTAAATCACTTGGTAACTGGGGCCTTTCAAGGATATCTGGGACAATGTCCAGGGCCCAAGTATTACATCTATCTCAACAGTTTAGTTAAATTGGGATACCCTACAACTTGCTCAAATCCACTTGGAGATTTATCTTTTTTATAAGAGAGCCTCTGTACCTTTAATTTAACCCCTCAGAATTTCACTCAATAAATCTTCATCTACCCATCATTCTGAGAAGCATATACTCACTGTTAGTTTCTCATGCAACCTTACTCCTCACATAAATAAATAAGAAACAGAAACTAAAACAGGGACTTTTGATGTAGTGCAACTTGCCCCAGTTAATTTGTGTTTCTGGCCTACTTTAGCAAAAATTAAACAGCTTTCTTAAACTCTGAATATTTGCCATTATAGTGATCTATTAAGGATGCCAGAAAATACTTTAGAGAGGCCTAGGAAGAGTGTGGTGTGTACTTCTCAACATATAACCAAACACCTAAATACAAATATAATTAAATGACATACGAGCTTAACTATAAATGTAAGAGAAAACAAGATATTTATTTAGTAGTTCCAGTCAACCTAATATTTTTTACTTTCTTTTACAGTTGATAATATTCTTGAGGCTTAAGAAATGCAAACCCATTGAAAAGTAATTCAGAGAAGAATATTCCCAAGTCCTGTTAATTCTGCCTCCTAAAGCTCTCAAGTCCACACACTTCCGCATCATCGCAGTGACAGCCCGGTCGGTGCAGTGGTCTGTAAAGGGGAACATGCATCACTGAGGTACTGGAAGACGTTCTCAGCAATGTGAGTGACAGATGATTTTGCAGAGACTCTTTCTAGATTCTCCACTGGTATAAATACTGCTTCCTAAAACTGACCTGCTTGAGATGATACGTCAGTCAGGCATCAGTCATGGAAGTTCTTACTTCCTCCTCTACTTCACAGAAGTGCAGTGCGGCACTATCTTAAAGAGCAGAACACCTCTGGATGCCAATGGGACCATTCGAAACACGGCTGTGGTGTTCCGAAAGAGAAGTACTCCACCAACTAACCCACAACCTTTTTGCAAATTAGGTGGCTCCCATTCCATGGCTTTTAACAAAATTTAAGAAAGACTTTAATGGAGTTATCAGCTGACACATCATAAAGCATGATTTTTAAAGACAGAACATTATTTGATATCTGGCAAATAACTGTGAAGGAGTTAAAAGAATTGAGTGACAGAGCCATGTGACAAATACTTCCATTTGCATCTACTTATTTATGTGAACAAGGTTTCCAGCACCACTGCCTCAGTGGGGCCCTTGTCTCTTGCTCAGAAAGGTATCCAACCTGGTCTTCCCAACTCCTACTTTTTCTTCCTTTCTAATGCACCCTACACTATTATCAGGTATCTTAAAAAAAAAAAAAAGTTAAATGTAAGTACATGGGAACTTATCATTAGCCCACCTAAAAGTCTTCCACAATTTCCCTCTACCATCAGATTAAGAAAAAAATTCCCAACACCTGACAGCCTGGTATTCAAAACCTCTCGCCACTAATTACAACTCACTGCCCTCCTGCACTCATCTCCCACCCCACCTGCTCCCTAAACCCACCCACGCCCGAACAGCCAAGCCCTCTGACCCAGAGGAGTCCCTCGGCCTGGATGGCCCTTCCTATCCCTCCTCTGCCTGTGAAACACCTACCCATCATTCAAGGCACACCACAAATGCCATGTCCTCTGAGAAGCTTTCTGGAATCCCCAGAGAGAATTAATGGCACTACTCATTTTTTGACAATCGTTAGTGGAGCATCCATGCTGATTTTTAGAGATATAAAGATCAATAAGATAAGGAACTGTCACAGTCTTGTGAGGACAGAAATGTTATCTGATAAATTACCATGCATTCTTTATACTTCTACTAAGAAGTTATGTCATTGAGCTGAAAGAACACGAGAACAGATGGCTTGATAGAAGGAAGGGATATAAAATGGGCTCTGACAAAGAAGTTGAAGTTTGCCAGGAAGAGTTTACCCCTAGTAAACGGTACAGCTAAGACTCAGTCCCAGAGCCACCCAAGCTCAGGGTCAGGACAGTGGTGAAGAATGTGTGCTCTGGAGCTACACCACCTAGTTCAAATCCCAACCTACCACTTACCGGTTTACACAACATACAGAACTCTCCTAAGCTGCTTTTTACTCAATTGTACAATGGGACTCATAACAGTGCTAACACCTCAAAGCACTGTTCTATTAACTGGGGCGATGCACATATGGTACATAGTCCAGGGCCTTCTCTATGGTAAACATTCTATATAAATGTTAGCTATGTTTATTATCATTAATAACTATTATGATATTTTCTATTATATTCTGTAGCATTATAAATTATTTCTGAACCTCAATTTCCTAGTTTGCAAAAATGGGCAGACTAATTGCCTTACACATGTAATATAAGTCTTGCATTATGCCAGGCACATATTAAATACATGAAAATATCTGTTCTCTACCCAAGTTAAATCAAGATACTTACATATACACATTATCTCCACTTGGCTAGTATGGGTAGTTACCAAGGGTTAAGATAAACCTTCTCCTATGGCAGCGGCTCTCAACCTTGGAATTATCTGAGGAACTTTTAAAAATGCTGCTGCCTGGGTCCCATGTCCAGAGATTCTGATTTAATAGGTCTGGAGGTGCAGACATACTAACCGCTCCCTAGGTGACTCTAATATGCAGGGAGGGTTGAGAACCAGGTCCAAAGGTATAAGACAGCAAAATGAGTCATTATGCAAGCCCTAATATTCAAGCACAAACAAAAAGGCAATCATAAGCTGAAGAGAGTTGGTTATTTTTGTTTTTGTTTTGCCAGAAAGAGTAAGCAAGAGCTTATTTGATTTTCATGTTTTCAAAGGCTTGAACTTAACAGAGACAAACCAAATTTTGAAAAACATCTTAGGGAGCAATTCAGGCATATTCTTTTACATTTTAAAGAGTTGCATGGAATGAAAACAAACTTACTTTCCTCTCTTACAGATCTCTCCAGAATTTTACATCATGTTCACAGAAGAGATTTTTAGAAAGCAAAACTTTTCATTGTGCTTTTCTCTTAAGGAATAACTGAGCTGATTTTCCAGAACTCGTTTTTTAGTTCTCCTAGTTTTTTGTAGATTCGCTAGGATTTTCTACATACAAGATCATATATTCTGCAAATGAAGATTATTTGATATTGTCCCACATATCTGTTGTTCTGTTTTTGGTTTTTCTCCAGGCCTCATTCTGAACACTTTCTATTGTCATATCATCAAGATTGCTGGTCTTTTCTTCTGAAGTGTCACTTCAGATAACGTATTTTTCATCTCCAGAAATTCTATGTGGGTTTCTCTTTCTCTTTTTTCAAAAAATATCTTCTACTTCTTGCTCACGTTCATGGTTTCCTCTACCTTCCTGGACATCTGTGGCATTTACAATAGCTATAGAACACCCTTGTCTGGTAATTCCATCATCTCGGTCATTTCTGGGTCTGTTTCTACTGACTGACTGTTTTCTTAGTTATGAGTTATATTTTCCTGCCTTTTTACATGCCTTGTAATTTTTGACTGCCTGCTGGACGCTAGACACTGAATCCCAATTTTTGGTGCACTGGATTCTGTTGACTCCTTTGAACAGTGCTGGATTTTGTCCCAGAGCTCAGTGAAGTCACTTGAAATCAGTTGGATGCTTTCAAGGTGTGCATGTGAGCATCTGTTGGGGCAGTCCAGAGCAAACTGTAGTCTCTAAGGGCTAATTTGGCCCCACTACAAGAGGACACACTTCCGAGGCCTCTTCTCAATGCCTTGAGTTTTATAAGACCTTTCTACTCTGGCTGGTGTGGGGACATGAACTATTCCCAGGCCTGCCATTTCTAAGAATTTTTTTGCCTGCTCCTTTCTGGTTGTCCTTTCTCAATCTCAGGTAGTTTGTTCACACACGTGTACAGGTCAGCACTCAAAGACTTGAGGGGACACTTCTGCAGATCCCCAGAGCTCTGGCCTCTGTCTTTATTTAGGTACCTCTTCTCTGGGGCCCCCCAAAGTCCCTCCGGGGCTCTTGATCTTCTCTATCCAGGAAGACCTCCAGCCTCTGTCTGGGTCCCACCTCCTGGCACTGTGGCCTGGAAACTGCCTCCAGGTAGCAAAGCTAGGGCAGTCAAGGCTCAGTGTTTGAGTTCCTCTCTCTGGGGTCAGAGTCCACCGCTGACTGTTGTTCAATGTCTGAAAACCATTATTTTTCATATTTTTTTCTGGATTCATTCCTGTTTTAGGAGGGAGGGTAAACCTGATTCCTGATTATTGTTGCTCTACCTTGGCCAGAAGTGGAAGTATTTGTTTAAAAAAAAAAAAAAAAAGCTCCCCAGGTGATTCTAATGTGTGGTCAGGTTTGAAACCCAATGAGTTAATAGCTTTGATTTTCTTAACAGAAAATGTCCTTCAAGACAGCACACATTTTTTCTGAGCTGATTAGGCTTGATGAGATTTGGAAGCCTGCGTCTCAAAAGTGCCATGTCACGGTTAGCTAATATATTAAGGGAAACTTTTCACTAAAAGAAATGCCCAATACTACTTTGCAAAGAAACTGAGAAACCATTAGTCTTTTTTTTTGGAAGATTGGCCCTGCACTAACATCTCTTGCCAATCTTCCTCCTTTTTTTTCCTTTTTTCTCCCCAAAGCCCCAGTCACATAGTCGTGTATCATAGCTGTACATCCTCTAGTTGCTCTATGTGGGACGCCGCCTCAGCATGGTTTGATGAGCGGTGAGTAAGTCCACGCCCAGGATCTGAACCTGCGAACCCCAGGCCGCCAAAATGGAATGCACGAACTTAACCACTACACCACTGGGCCAGCCGCAAAACCATTATTCTTTGGAAGAAAGTTATATGGAGATACTTAAACTGAAATATCTGATATCTGATATAAGACGCCACAAAAAAGTGCTTTAAAGCGTGGGGGTAGGGATAACTTAATAATTTGGGAAAATCCTCTTTCTGAGGCATTCCAGAAAAACCCTGTTTTTTTAATTTTTGTCTTACAGAAACTATCTGTTAAAACATACAGGTTATACAAGGAAAACTTTGTCAGTAAAAAATAAACAAGATATGGGGCTGGCCCTGCGGCATAGCAGTTAAGTTTGTGCGCTCCACTTCAGTGGCCCGGGGTTTCGGAGGTTCGGATCCTGGGCGCGGACAGACGCACTGCCTGTCAGCCATGCCGTGGCGGCGTCCCATATAAAGTAGAGGAAGATGGCCACGGATGTTAGCCCAGGGCCAGTCTTCCTCAGAGAAAAAGAGGAAGATTGGCAACAGATGTTAGCTCAGGCCTAGTCTCCTTCACAAAAAAAAGTAAATATATAAGAAAATAAACAAGATTCTCTTCAGTACCAGTAAATTTCATTTCTATGTAGAGGTTTCTTTCCATCCCTCCAGATATCCCTCTGAAACTTACCCTTTTCCAAATAAGACCTTGGAGCCCATGGCGGGTCCTCTTCAGCATAAGGATCACTATACTCAACCACAGCTGCTTCCTCCTCTTCATAATCTTCTGGGGGAGGAGGGGGAGGGGGGGATTCATCAAAGACCGGTTCTTCCACAGGTGGTGGTGGAGGTGGTGTATCTGAAACTAAGAGTGTATCAAGCTGATAACAAAATTACGCATTATGCAAAGTTCAGTATTTCCTATCAGAGCTTCTATGTTCATGGAATATAACCTAGACTTGAAAATAATAATCTTTCAAAAAATGAGTGGGCAAGAGCAGTCTCCTCATCAACTATAATGTCCCCAATCTCCAAGCTTGACTTTCTCCTCCACTCGGGTTAGTGCTGATGGAAGCTGAGTAAAGTTTAGCCAAAATGATGATTATTAACTGAGACTCTGGAAGCTATTTATGCTAACACATAATCCTTTCCTTCAAAGAGATCAGTACAATATACTTTGGCTTTACATTATATCCAAGTTGGAGTGGTTATCAGAAATATTAATAATTTGGACATTTAAAACCATATTTAATTTATAACAAATTAGAATGAGTCTAGTGAATAGTTCAATTTTAATAATCAGCTATGTTCCTCTCAATGATTTTTTTTTAAATACCATTTTACCAAATTAGCAGAGTGGAAATCACAAACAACTTTGGGTAAGATGTTGTGTGTTTTTTTTAATATATACAGAATTTCAATTAATTCAGACTAATTTATGATCCAGAATATCTTCAGGCTAAATATCAAAGAGTGATTTAAAATATTTACAATGTCTCCTTATAGAGACCTGCTTCCACAGCTCAGGTATCAGTAATATCAAAAAGATTCTCTCCAAACTCAGGGAACTCCAGGCTTTCAAAATGCTTGGAACAGACCTGAGCACAGCTTCACAAGCCCAGTTTTAATGAACAGCATTAATTCTTATTTATGAGGCAGCAGGACCATTTCCATGAAATTCTCTGAGCAATCCTGTTTATCTTCTATTTATTATCTAAGCCTACTGATTGAATCAAATGGATTTTAGAAGATTCTGACACCTGGTGAGGATCGGCCATATCTACATCACACTCTGTCCTGTCCCAGTATTCTCCCCATCTGCTGTGCCACTCTGTACTTACCAACTTATCTACCTTATGGACTTCAAAACTTTACTAATTAAAAATAATTCTTTTAGTCCTAATAAGTTTTTTAAATAAAAGATAGATGATTCTAGCATATATTTCATGACAAATTACACCTGGTTGGTGTAAGAATCCACAATATATCCTGTTCACATTCATAAGGTAAAGAGATTGACTTTCAACAACCACACAAAAACATAGACCCAAAGGAACTTTGTCTTTCAAAACAATTACCTTGAGAAATTACACTTCAAAATTACTCAAAGATGCTGCCATTGATTCATTTTCACCTTTTCTTATAACTGTCTCAGAATCAATTTAATAAGACTAACAAAAGCTACCATTTTTTTTATAACTTTTTTTTTATGGGGGTCATACTGGCTTTTAACATTGTGTAAATTTCAGGTGTACATTATTATATTTCAGTTTCTGTATAGACTGCATCATGTTCACCACCAACAGTCTAGTTTTTTGTCTGTCACCATACACATGTGCCCCTTTATCCCTTTTGCCCTCCCCCGACCCGCTTTTCCTCTGGTAACCACTAATCTGTTCTCCTTATCTATGTGTTTATCTTCCACATTTGAGTGAAATCAAAAACTATTTGTCTTTGTCTATTTGACTTATTTTGATAAGCTATCATTTTTTACTTAAAATGTTCCAATTACTCAGCTAGCACTTTACAATACATTATTTCATTCAATCTTTACCTTGGGAGGTGGTGTTTTTAATCCTCATTTTATGGATGTGGAAACTGGCTTTCCAAGATTAAGTAGTCCTACGGTAAGTGGAAGAGCAGGAATTTGAACTCTAATGCCTGTTACCTTAAAAGCTACACTACTATGGGATGAGATCAGTTCAATAACTTTAAAGTCATCTTTCATTATTATTCATTCAACAAACATCAACTGAAAGCCTACTATGGCTAGCTACTATGCTCAGCACTGGGAATAGAGCAGTGGGCAAAAGTCATGGAGATATGGACAACCAAACTTTCATTTATAATTAAGTATAGTAAGTGCTTTAAGTCATTAAGGAAAACATAGCAGTAGACCGAACCTCTTACATGGGTCAGGAAAGGCCTCCTGAAATCTGAAGGATGAGTAAGAGTTAATGGCCGGGGTGGGATGGGGTAGGGGTGGATATTTCATGACAGATGTAAAGAAAAAAAATAAATACAAAGGTAGGAAAGCAGGAACCCTTCAAAGAACTGACCAGAGTTCTGTAGAAAGAGGCATGAGGAAGCTGAAGAGGACTCAGCAGGAAGGCCCTGCAATATCTGAACTCTACCCGAAGAGCAACCAGGGCCAAAGATGGACTTTAAGAAGAAGAATAGGATCACAGCTGCACTAGCTAGCCCAGTATAACAGGTTCCAAATAATTCCAGACTTCTTCCAAACATCAAACTTAAATATCTGCTAGCACAGTGTATCTTCAACATAATGTACTTGAAAGCTATGAAGATAATTTTGTAACATGAGTATCTATCTTTCCAAGGTGAATACTTTGAAGAGGACAACATTCATCGGAGTGTGTAAGTCCTGGTATATCTGTAAAATCGGCCACAGTTCACCTCGTCTACAAAACTTCTTATTTTTATGCATTTTGTAGGTGAGAAGTGTAAATGCCTATGGAAAGAAATGAGAAAAGACTATCCCAAAAGGCAATCACACTGTGGTGAACACTGGAAGTGCTCATGAGCTACCTTCCAATAAACAGAAGTAAAATTGACTGTTTTCAGAAATTAGCAAATCGAGATGCACAGGCACCTGGAAGAGACACTGAGCCCTCAGGCCAGGAAGACTGGAGTATAACCAGTTAAACCAGGAAAAAAATGTGCCAATAAAGAGGGGGCATTCAGCCAGCTATGGAAGCCAAAACAAGGAGGAACTGAAGTGTCTGCTATGTGTCAAAGGCTTTTCTAAGTGCTGAGCAAACAGCCTGAGAGCAAAACAAGCAAAAATCCCTGCTCTCTCAGAGCTCACATTCTGGTGCCGGCAATGCCATGTACAAAGGGGCAGGAGTCCTAAGAAGAGAGTACCAATACTTCTATCCCACTGGTGAGGCCACCCCTGTTATGAGATGCATACACTGGGTACTTCAGCCTGGTGACATTAAATCTTTCATTAATGTAGTTCCTGAGTTCAGATTCCATGCCCATCATGCAACCTTATAATTGTGATGGGGCTCCTCGTGTAGACTGCGCACAAGAAGAGAATTCATCTATCATAAAGACTATGTTCACTGGCGTCTCTAACAGCAATTCCTCACTGAATGTTGATACAGGCCTCCTGCTTTGAGGACATCAGTCTCCTGAGCTTCCTTAATGCTCCCCTAGGAGAATATTCAATGTATCAAAAAAGTAGTTATCTGATCCTACATACAGCAGCATAAACTCATTGCCAATCTATAAGGTCTCCTGGGAGACAGACTGGCAATTTGGTCCCCTGGGACCCACCATGGCATGGTCATTTTTACACCTGGAATAACAGGACTGGAGGAGGATTCTTAGGACAGCCACAAAACTCTAAAAATCCAGTGATAAGAAACTGAACTACTACTTGTCTGAGCAACCCAGAGAAAAAGATGGGCTATCTGGTGATTAAAGAGCATCTCCTCAGTTAGATGTGACCTTTCTTTTCTTATGTGTGCCTTATTTTATATTATTTGTCTTATCTTCACTACCAGATTTTAAGTTGTTTGAAAGTAGAGAACTTCATCTTGATTATTTTATCATCCACACTAACTGCTCATAGAGTGACTTGTTCATAATATTCAAATTTCTTAAGTATCAGCAAATGAATTACTATTCAGCCAATCATATATGACATTTTATGCCTATAATCTGATCTACAGCATAAAGAAGACATAAACTTACTATTTTCTTGGACTCTGGCCACAAATCCCATTAAAGGTAACTGAGGAGTTACCTGTAGGATGGAGGGAGGAGGAGGAGCAAGAGATACTGCAAAAACAAAAAAGGTGTGGAGGACAAGGGGTAAGGGCAAGTTACATTAAAATGAAAGGATAATACAATAAAAGGAACACATAAGGAGGGAAATCACTGTGCACAAACATTTTATAAGCTATCTTAAGGATCCTCTTTTGAAAGATAATGCATTAACACACAAAACAAAGTATTAGGGGAGTTTTAATGAAGTTTTAAAAAATTACAACAGGAAGCATTTACCACATACACAAATCTATTCTAACACATAATGGCAAATTTATCTTTTCATTTCAATAATAACATGTCTTCTCAAAGAAAGTTTCTTCAGATTACCATGAATAATTTGGTTTTCTGGATTTTACCTTGAAGGTTACCAGTTAAATATTTGTCAATACAAGATAAAAAAACCATTACATCCCAACATCCTAAATTTATACTTTTCATTACTTCATTAACAGGCAAATTAACTGGTTCTTCATTCATTAATTAAACAAATATTTACTGACTTCCTACTAAGTGGCAAGCACTCTGCTAGGAGACTAATATTAAAACCATTCTCTGAGAGTCAGGTCTGTGTCACTATAATTTTTCATAATCCCAATTCATACCACTTGCTCCAGCCAGGTACATTTTCTCCCTGATCCTACAGAAAAATGCTAGCCTCATTCAAATCCTTCTTCTCTCCTCCCCAAGGTGTCTTTCCCTCTACCTCAAAGAACTGGTATAGTGCCTAGCACTAGTAAGCCTTCAACAAATGTTTAATATATGTAAATACATAAATAAGCCAAGTTGATGCCAAACAATTGCCCAAGATTAACTCTACAGTTATAGTGTCCTTCAGAATGGGTGTAAAGTTTGGTGTACATCTTCTTATAAACAGAGAACACCTTTACTAGCTCCAAATTACAGTTACAACTAATAACAGTAAAAGATGATTAAGAGTCACTGCCCTCAAAGAGATCACATTCTCACTGGGAACAGAAGACAAAATAATAACCTTAACCCAACAATACTTGTGGCAATTCCCCGGAGGATGTGGTGGTGGAGTGGTGTGATGGGGGTGGGGATGGTGCTCAGGAAGGCTACGCAGAAATGACTGCTGAGCAGCGACCTGAAGAAAGGGAGTTCAACAAGCAGACAAGGGTTGAGAGTGACAAGCTGAGAACCAAGTGAGGGGCAAAGGCTTGGAAGTGTAAAATACTATGACCAGTTCACAGACCAGAAATGTTTCCATATGGCTAACATAAGATACCCCAGGGAGAGGACCAAACCTGGAAAGGTGAGGGGTGGATATGAACCAGGGAAGGACCTTAGATGTTAGGTGAAACAGTGTTTAGTGGGAAGAGAATAGACTTTAAAGTCACCTAGCATCAAATACCTGATTCACCATGTCTTTGCTGTTGGAACAGCAAGTTAATTAACTTCTTTGAGCCTAATCATAAACGTGATAGGAAAAAGAGATAATGTAAAGCAACCTACTTTACAGAATGGTTGCAAAGATTAAAAAATATATATATATGCAGAACGCCTAACCCAGGCCTACCACAAAAACAATCAAGGCCATTGAAACAGACAGAAGAGGAGAGAACTCAGTAATAGTGTGGAAAGAGGGCTTGGTGGCTAAGGGTTCAGCTGGCACAGGAAGGAGAGCAACAGCTGAAGATGATTCTTAGATTTTTACCTTCATAGCTGTGAAGGTGGAGGTGCCGTTAACCACATTAACCCTGGCAGGTAGTATAGGGAAAGAAACCGGCTGGCGAGTAGGCGGGTCACGGAGAGACAAACATCTGATAAATGAGCTGCATGAAAGTGACTTAAGCATAAATATGAGAGGCAGCTGGAAAGTTTGGATTGAGTTTGTGAGAAAAATCAAGAGGTACAGGGCCATAGTGATCAGCGGAGAGAGAACAGCTGTGCTGTGGGTAAGTGCAGGGGAAACACACATAATCTGTAGACAGGAGTTAAGCAGATCATCCTGAAGAACACCTAGATTCAAGAGACAGAGTAGTACAGAAATTGGTACCTTTCTTTTGGTTAGGTTTTTCCCTAGTCATACTTCTTGGTAGTAAATCCTTAAGTTGTGTGTCTGTCTCCCACTCTCAGAGGCTTGGAACAAATGTTGATATGTTCAAAATACCCCGTGTTTCCAAACTTGTGGTAAAAAGAAGGCACAATGAACAGAGAAAGTAGCAGAGACTAAGCAGACAGAACTGAGAAACAGCAGTGGATAGCAACTGGCACTAGCAAAGTGGAGATCAGATGTATGTTCATATCAGATAAGATGAAATGCCCCTCTTCTGTTAGCACTCGTCCCAACCTCCTCTGTAACTGAAAAGTAGAGAATTTCCCACTTCAGTCATTGTTTCTCATCCAAATAAAAAAAACGACCTGGTACTTGGCTAAAAAAAGAATGATTAGGTGCTTAACTCAGAACAGTCTTTTCTGTAAGTAGGTTGAGTTGATAACTATTTTTTAAGATGCGTATGTTTTATTTCTCCTCTAGTTCTGAAAGTGAAAATCTGAAACCACAGTGGTTTTAAGAAGTCCACCAAGAGCAGCTCAGGTAAAAACCAATCCCAGATCTTCTTTAAATGAATTACTTTATAACAAAACAAGTTAGATTTTTTTCAAAACCAGTCTAAGGCATGTTAAAAAAACTCAGTTCCCAATAAAGTTTACAAAGGTTACCCCAAATTCTACCTTTTTTGCCCAGGGCAAAACTTTTATGTGAGTGTCCAAATTAATCCAGATACCACAGCCTTTTCTTTCTGGACCTTGTCAGATTTCACCTGACCAGAACTCCTGTGAACTGGAACGTCCTCCTTTAGACTAGATTTAGCTTCCTCAGAGTTGAGTTGAAAATGAACTCTTATTGGAGAATTTAGGCAGCATTTTGATGCCAAGAATGGTTTGCAATATTCATTTCTAGTCCTTGACATCTTGTGAATAGGCAAGAGCAGGAAGTAACTATAAAATTGTTTTTACTCCTTTAGCTAAGATGATTCCTCACATGACAAGACTCTTTCCCTACAGCCACCAAAAGGTCTCCAAACTTAGATTCAGTGGTGTTACGTCCACAATACACAACAATGCAGTTAATGTGAAGAGACAGGCTCACCAAGTGACTGGAGTTTATAGAGATCTTAAGTAGAACAAACAGCTATAAGAACTACAGCTTATGTGCACACAGAAGCATGTAGACAGATAAGCAGTAAAAAGCTCTGCAAGCAAACCAAACTTAGAAGATGCATCTGTGCTGATGAACAACATGCAGACCTTCCAAGCACGACCTTCCTAGTTATTTATAAAATCCTTTGGAACATAATCTTTGAAGCTTAGTGTTTTAAAATGTCCAATTCAAAGAGTTTTGAAAAAAAATTAGGCTTTTTTACATGTTATTTTTATAGCTTGATAAACAGAAAATCAGATAAACACTCTAAATACTACTTTTAAAACCATTAAAGAATATCACCATTAGAGGCCATATATATTTGATAGCCCATTCAAGTTTAGTGCTTATATTTTACACTCCAGTGAGGGAAATAATTTAAGCAATTTACTTTAAGAGTGAAATATTGTCTAAACATGGATAGCAACTTAGAACAAGGAGTATTTAAAAGTGAACTTGATTAATCATACTCATAAGGGGAGCTTTTTTGATGGAAAAGAGTATAGTAACCAAATAATTATCAGTCCTGTAGTCTCAGAATGATGAAAAGAATTGCATCATTTTGTTACTCCTTTTCACGTAAACAAAATTACATGATGTTATGCCTAGAAAAAGTAGCAAATTAAGACTACAGTTTAAAAACATAGCTTGTGTTTAACCAGTGTAAGGGGTCTATTTGGTTTAAGTGGTCACCTGAGAATATACTTAACACTTTTCCATCCTTTCCTTGCTTTTTTGCTCTCCCTGAGAGGTAAACAGCCTCTAACAAACCCTACAGACTGCCTAAAACGAGGATTTAAAAACAGCTTCTTGCTACTACTCTTCACCACACTTTGCTAGAGCCCCCATCTGCACTCTTCTGGAGATTTACAGTACTACTTCTCTTTTGCAATATCACCAACCCAACATTGTTTTTTCATTGTTTCTTTTTAGTTGTTTTTAATAACATTCAGGGGTTAAACCCTGACATTTTCCCCGTGTAAAACACCATACTCACTCAGAAATTCCTCTACCTCATACAACTATACACAGTCACATTTCTTGGAACCAACGTTTCACTTCATGAATTAAATTTTTTTTAAGTCTCTGTTGTAAGAAAACATGAGCAGTAAAATGTAGGCCTTCTACTAAAGGCCTCACTACTTAAATACCACATTATTGATTCCTTGCTGCTATGAAATGAATGTTTATGTCCCTCCCCAAATCCATATGTTGTAATCGTAACCCCCAATGTGATATATTGCGGGGGGCTTTTGGGAGGTGATCAGGTCATGAGGCCTCATGAATAGTGTCCTTATAAAAAAGACCCTGGAGAGCTCTCTTTTTCCGCCATGTGAGGATACAACAAGACGACAGCAATCTGCAACCCAGAGGGGTTCTCACCAGAACTTGAGAATGTTAGCTCCCTGATCTCTGACTTCCAGCCTCCAGAACTGTGAGAAATACATTTCTGTTGCTTATAAGCCACCCAGTCTGTGGAACTTTATTATAGCAGCCCAAACAAAGACACTTACCAAACTAGGTTTATGTATGTAACTATATATGTACAAGTACACATATACAGAAAGAGAGAGATATATACTCTTTTTCATATTTATATTTAAAGTAAAAATTGTTAACTTGTGGGGCCAGCCCAGTGGCACTGTGGTTGAGTTCATGTGCTCCTCTTTGGTGGCCCAGGTCTCATGGGTTCAGATCCTGGCACGGACCTACACACCACTTACCAGGCCATGCTGTGGAGGTGTCCCACATACAAAATAGAGGAAGATTGGCAGAGATGTTAGCTCAGGGACAATCTTCCTCACCAAAAAAAAAAAAGAAAGAAAGAAAAAAATTGTTAACTTGTGGTTAACCCTATTTGTTGCAATGACCCTCCAGGCTGCTGACAAGAGGAATGATAAATCAGTATTCCTGTTTCTTTGGCTGGATTAGATTAAGAAACAACAAGAACCAAAAAGGTTTCAATTGTGCCCTGATCCAGGTGTTCCTTTCACTGACTTGTTTCTGAAATAATCTCATTAGAAAACAATTCTTGTGCTCCTAGGTCTTGGCACTGAACACTGGGTATTCCATATTTTAATTGCTATGTTATAATGCCCTATCAAACTCAAATCAAATACAGTGACAGTGCTGCTAGATTTACATCTCACAGAAAACCCCACTGAATTCACATCTGCATGAATCCCAACCCGTCAGCTCACTTCTTCAGAAGCATATATCCATGTCAAGCCTCCAATGATAAAAAGTAGGCTCATAAAACACACACCTGGGATCACTTTGCTAAATCAGGGAATTAGCTACTTGAGAAAGTACAACAAATTTTCTCATTTTAAATATGAAAAACAGGGACCATTGTAAGACCAGGGGGAGTAATACAAGAAACTTATATAATATTTGAAAGCGAATAAAATGAAGGAGCATCTAACAGCCATAGCACACTGGTTTGCAAAGCATTAAGTCTTGCAAAAAGAGCTTTTCAAAGAACATGACTTAGTAAAAAAAAAAAATTTTTTTGTTTAGAAAAAGCACTCTGATTAAACAACTAACAAAGCCAGTCACCCTCTTTAACCAGTTACCAAATCCCTGGAGAAGAAAGGCAGAATTTAATAGAGAATAGTACAGGGGGAAAAAAACCAAAAAACTAAATTGCCTGGCACATTACGCTGAGGGCTCAACAACCTCCACCACTTGACTTCTGCGAGTGAAAAATACTCTCATTAAAATACTCCATAGAGGAGTGACGTCAGCATCATGGCGGAGTGAGATTCCCTCTTTGAATCTCTGCCCCCTACGACACAACGAAAACATCATTCACATTCCAACAGAGCTCAATCAAACACCACGAAGGACTTCTGAGAAACCCCTGCTCCCATACATAGGACGGTGGAGGGGCGGGAAGCCCAGGAGGACGGGAGGAGAGGTAGGAGGTTGTACTCCCCCTCCCCAATCGATTGGCAAAGACAGCGCGGTTCGCAGACAGAGGGGGGAGGGGCGGCCCACAGCGGCGGGGGGGGGGGGGGAACTATCGCCATCCAGGTGCTCTCACAGACTGTCGCGAGATCCCCACTGGGAAGCGACGACGGACTGTTTAGGGGGTGTAGCAAACACCCTAAGAAAGCCAGAAAGGAAACCCCCGGGTCAAGCAGGAGAAAGAGAGGACCCCTCCCCCCACACACCCGGCGTTGCAGCATAATCCCTCCGGGGGCTGCAGCCGCCTCAGAGCAAACCGCTCGCGATCTCCATCTAGTGGCAGCAGGGGGAAACTGCAGGACCAAATTATCATGAGGGGAAAAAATAAGGATGTCCCCGTCGGATCCTTGCGACAATTTGCCAGGGCTACAGACCAAAAGGAAAATGACAAACACCCAGAAACCAACCCTGAAGGCACAGAATTTGATAAGCTGAATGACAGAGAATTCAAAATAGCTATCATAAACAAACTCAACGAAATACAAGAGAACACACAGAAACAAATCAACAAATTCAGGGATTTTGTCACAAAAGAGATTGAAACCCTAAAGAAAAACCAATCAGAATTATTGGAGATGAAAAACAAAATCAACGAGATAGTGGAAAAAATGGAGTCTTTAAAGAGCAGAACTGACAATATGGAGGAACGAATTAGCACTATTGAGGATAGCCACGCAGAAATGCTCCTGATAGAGGAGGAGAGAGAGCTAAGACTAAAAAGAAAGGAAGAAATCCTTCGAGAAATATCAGACTCAATGAGGAAAAGCAACATAAGGATAATAGGTATTCCAGAAGGAGAAGAAAGAGAAAAAGGAGCAGAGAGTTTGTTGAAAGAAATAATAGCTGAGAACTTCCCCAACCTAGGGAACGAGAGGGAAATAACAGTGAATGAAATCAATAGATCACCTAAATATATAAACAGGAATAAAAAATCATCTCTCCACATAGTAGCACACTTGAAGAATACCCGTGACAAGGAAATAATATTGAAGGCAGCTAAACAAAAAAACAAAATAACATACAAAGGAAACCCCATCAGGCTCTCAGCTGATTTCTCGACAGAAACTCTACAGGCTAGGAGAGACTGGAATGATATATTCAAAATCATGAAAGACAAAAACCTTCAGCCGAGAATACTTTATCCAGCAAAAATATCCTTCAAATATGATGGAGAAACAATAACTCTCCCTGATAAACAAAAGCTAAGAGAGTTCGTCACCACAAGACCCCCACTATAAGAAATGCTCAAGAAGGCCCTTAGGCCTGAAAAAAAACAAATGAGAAAGGGGATACAAAGATTTCAGCAAGGAGAAAAGCAAGACTAAACCAGAACAAAATACAGTTGGAAAACATCAAAAATTAATTCAAGCTCATCACTGGAAACACACATTCATGACACAATCTGGAATAAAGAGATAACAAATAAGGAGGGGAAGAGGTAAGGGATTGAATCGACCCAGCCTCAGGAAAAAGGAGGCATCTGAAAATGTACTTTCTTATCCAGGAGATCGCTTATATAAACCGCACGGTAACCACTAAACAAACAACCAGAAGAGAACCACACATGACAAATAAAGAGAAAACCAAGAGAATGAGCATGCAGAAATACCAAATTGAATTTGCACTCCGAAACACAAGGGACAAGAAACGAAGGAAATGCAAAAGAACCAGAAGATGAACAATAAAATAGCAACATTAAATGCTCATATATCAATAATCACTCTAAATGTAAATGGATTGAATTCTCCAATCAAAAGACACAGAGTGGCAGGATGGATTAAAAACCAAGATCCAACAATCTGCTGCCTCCAGGAAACACATCTCAGCTCTAAAGACAAACACAGACTCAAAATAAAAGGATGGAAAACAATACTCCAAGCTAATGGCAAACAAAAGAAAGCAGGAGTAGCCATACTTATATCAGACAAAGTAGACTTCAAGATAAAAAAGGTAATAAGAGACAAAGAAGGGCAATATATAATGATAAAAGGGATACTTCACCAAGAAGACATAACACTTATAAATATCTATGCACCCAACACAGGAGCACCAAAGTACATAAAACAACTGCGAAAAAACCTTAAAGGAGATATTAACAATAACACAATAATAGTAGGGGATCTTAATACCCCCCTTACATCAATAGATAGATCATCCAGACAAAAAGTCAATAAGGAAATAATGGACTTAAACGAGAAACTAGACGCAATGGATTTAATAGATATATACAGAGCACTCCACCCAAAAAAAGCAGAGTACACATTCTTCTCAAGTACACATGGAACATTCTCAAGGATAGACCATATATTAGGAAACAAGGCAAACCTCTATAAATTTAAGAAGATTGAAATCATGACAAACATCTTTTCTGATCATAATGCTGTGAAACTAGAAATCAACTGCAAGGAAAAAACTAGGAAAGGGACAAAGATGTGGAGACTAAACAACATGCTACTGAACAACCAATGGGTCGTTGATGAAATTAAAGGAGAAATCAAAAGCTATCTGGAGACAAATGAAAAGGAAAAGACACCATACCAACTCATATGGGATGCAGCAAAAGCAGTCCTGAGAGGGAAATTCATAGCAATACAAGACACAACTGTCCCATTTGCAACAACATGGAAGGACCTAGAGGGTATTATGTTAAGTGAAATAAGCCAGAGAGAGAAGGACAGACACTGCATGAACTCACTCATATATGGAATATAAGTGAACACACGGACAGAGAGAACTGATTGGTGGTTACCAAGGGGAAGGAGGGTGAGGGGGGCACAAGGGGTGAAGGGTTATATCCACAAGGTGACGGACAAACAAAAATGTACAACTAAAACCCCACAGTGTTATAAACTAAGACATCAATAAAAAAAAAATGGAAAGAAAAAAAAAATTCTTGTACCCTGAAAAAAATAAATAAATAAAAATAAAAACTGAATAAAAAAAAATAAAATAAAATACTCCATAGAGTAGGATCTTTTCTACTGTAACAGATCCTTTCAAGTATGTTAAAATCAGATTAACAAAGACAGTAGTATTGAAATACATATTTAAAACATTTAAATATGTGCTTTAACAGCCTTCAAATAAATTCCACCAGCAGGGTTCTCATAAGACCCATATTTTCGTATGCACATGTAAATAGCATGAACTACTCTTATATATACTTTCTGAATATCATGTACAAGTTGGTCCCCAAGCTGTAACAGTGAAGCATCTCTCAGCTCCATTATGGAACCAGCCCATTTTAGACTGAAACCATCATTTCAAAACTCTATGTAAGGATCAAAACTCTATGTAAGGATAAGGAAGAGCATAATGGCTATAAGCAATAATTGTCTAGACTTCCAAGAGGACCAGGGAGAGAGCTTATCTTCAGCAGAACTATGAAACAGCCCATGTCTAACAAATTAAAATTTAAAAATAAAAATGCATTTAGATACAAAATAGCACCTGTACAAATATGGGTTTGGAACACATGATTTAAAAGCAGAATGTAAGAAAAGCACAGGCAGATTTGTGAAAATTAAACTCAAAATGAGTTAAAGAGAATGGGACAGCCAAAGTCACCAGGTGTGATCAAAGATAGCAGTAAGAGAAGTATATTTCAGCTAAGGCAATTGGTAATCTCACTACAGTGTGCACAGGTTAGACTATAAATATGGCATTTACTTTATAAGAAGGACTCAGAACAGCAAAGAGGTTTGAATAAAGGAACAAGGAATTCACTCCACATTCAACAGTTACTGAGCACTATCTCCAAGATACAACTGTAAAAAAGACGGACAAGGTCTCAGGCTCTCATGCACTTTACACTACAATCTGGGCACCCTCCTCCCCAACAAAAGAGAAGACTTGGGAAGGTAGGAGAAAGATTTTTCAGTATCTGAAGTTAGGCAGGATAGTACAATAGAAAGAACATCGGATGACCTACGTTCAAATCCTAACTTGACCATCACCTCAGCCTCAGTTTCCTCACCTATAAATACAGATGAAAATGATCACATGATTATAAGAATCAAATGAGATAATAGATACAGAAGCATTCTTTAAACTGCATTTGTGTGGAAGGAGGATAAAATTTCTTCTGCAAGACTCCAAAGGATATAACAAGGTTTCACCAAAAGGTAGTAGCCACAGTAGATAAGACTTCAGCTCCATAAAATTCAGGGCTTTTCAAAGATGGAATGGGCCATTCTCTAATATTAGAGGTAATCACACACAGGCTTACTGGCCTCTTGGCAAAAATCCAGAAAAACACAGTAAGCTGAAAGAGCATGTCCACAGTACCCAGCAAGTCTAATATTTGCTCTTACCCTCTCTGGGGAAGAAGTAAAAATAATGATTATGTATAGTACTAAATACATGCCAGATTAATTTTTCTGTATGCATGATGCCACTCAAAGATGATTGTTATACCTGGATATAACAGTTTTCCCAGCACAGGAATGGTATGAGAACTAAATAAGACAGATTAACTGCCCAGCACAAAGAGCTTCAAAAATGCCATTTCCCTTTTCCTTCGCCACTTATAAACTTGTTCATGCACACTCAATTTTCATTATTTGCTATTCATAGAGCAGGGATATCTGATTAAACAAAAAGAAAATACTGTTCGCCACAATATTATTTTAAAAAGCAAATAATCACTAGCACATAAAAAAAGATTCTGTTCAGAAAAAATTAAGTTCCCCAACTTTGTATGGAAACTATGTATTGATTAAAAAAAAAAAGGAACTGGAAGATAGAATATTAGCAACCTTGTATTCATTCTTCCATTAATTCAACAGAATTAGGTACTAACCACCTATCGTGTGCTAGTCATTTGTAATTAAAGGTTTTTCTCTGTAACTGAAAATTTTTATTTTGCTATGTTCTATAGAATGCAAAAGAAAATCTAACCTGGATTCTGGCTATAAAAAGGTCCTCCATTCATCTGATTCTGAAGGCTTGTTTGTGAAGTTATGGAAGGAGGGCGTCTATAGGGCAATGAGCCCCCTATAGTTGGGGGAGTATGGCGAGAGGCAGGTCTATTCATGCTGTAAAACTGAACAGGATGACCTGGAAAGGGGACAGAACATAAATTTGTCATTAAAAGAAAATTATCTCAGATAATGAAATACTTCAGGCACAATGACTCAATCTTAGTAAGATTATTAAAAATAACAATGTTTAGCTAAGTCAATTGCCATGTGACAAACATAATGCAAGGTAACAGTTATTGCTCAGCTGACATCACATCAAAGTGCAAAAGCAGGACAGTAGATAAATAAAATTATGATTAGGTTTGGAAAAGCTACATCTACACAGACTACTAATTAATATTATTTTATCAAATTAATAATTTGATAGGGTTTCAAAATTATCACAATTAAAATTTATGGCTCACTTCCTCCCCCCAAAACCAGCCACTCAACACTGAAAACTAAACTATACAAGATAAGAATAACATTTGGGAAAGCAAAAGAAAAAGTGTTTGACACAGTCTTATTCCAAAATAATAATAGTAAATTTAAGGAAGCAAAGCAATCTGCTTAATGGAAAACATAAAATACTTCAGCAAAAGGTTAAGTGACATAATTCCAAATCAAACACATCTTTATTCAATCGAAAATATCCATCTCTAAAGCTAGACTATTTTGTCTTAAAAATTAGAGTTTAGGAAATTTGCAATGATGAAAAAAAGCTAAGATACAAAAAGTGAATCAAAATATATTTTATTTTTAATATGATCCTTGAACCTGTACATATTTATCAGCAATTTCACTATATTTTGCTCTCTGAGAGTGTTTCAACAGCTAATGCCAACTGAAGACACTCTTTCCTAATCCATCCAATTTCCTAATGCAATCCAGTTCTTAAGTTTTATCCTGACTTCACCCCCAGTTAAAATCATTCAGCTGAGGGCCTACTGTTACAGACAGACCAACCGACCAACCACTAGAGGCACCTATGAGAGAGCATGCCAGGGAAAGGATAAGGGGAAGAGGAAGGAGGAGGAGAAAGGGAAGGAGAAAGGGCAAGGGAAGAAGGAAGGGAAGAGAAGAGGCAAAAAGAGAAAAAAACACTTGACAATTTTTCATCTTATCAATATTGTAAAATGGTTTTTACAATGACTAAAATTGGTCTTCAGGAACTCCATAAATTTATCAAACTTAGATTTCACATAGACTCATATAAAGAATATTATAAAAGCCCTCAAGAACTGCTAGACCGTTTAATCTTCTTATATATGACAGTATCAAAACTTAAAAATCAATTCTGTTGTATAAAATCTTGAGTATTCAAGATTACAGATAATCCACTATCAAGTCTCTGTAACCATGACAAAAATGTAAAAACACATAAACTAATAAAGGCACATTTTAACATTTGAATCACCAGATACAAACACATTATTGGCATTTTGGTAATTAATCTATAACACTAGTACAAACTTATGATCATCAAGTTAAAAACATCTGATAATTAACACCATTATGAATTTTATATAGTCAGATCTAGTCTAAAATTTCACTAAGTCCTAGGTGATTCAAAGACACTACATAAAAGAGACTCTATTCATACCATTAATAAGGCATTTACTTTTGAGTTAAAAACAAAACTAAACTACAGTTTAATTACCACAGACCTAACTATAAAACCTAAAACTAAAAACTTATAGAAAAAAACAGGACAAAACCTTTAGGACCTTGTGTAGGGTAAAGAGTTTGTAAATATGACACCAAAAGCACAATCCATAAAAGAAAAACAAAATCAATGAACTGGACTTGATCAAAATGAAAAACTTCTGCTCTTCAAAAGACACAATTAATAGAATGAAAAGATAAGTCACAAATGGGAGAAAATATCTGCAAATCACATAATTGATAAAAGACATATTCAGAATATGAAAGAACTCGATAAGAAAATAAAAAGGTGTGTGGGGAGAAGCAGAACATTTGAACAGACATTTCACCGAAGAAAAAGGACAGCAAATAAGCACGTGAAAAGATGTTTTACAGCATTAGTCATTAAGGAAATGCCAATTAAAACCACATGAGAAACTATTATAGACCTATTAGAAGGGCTAAATTAAAAAAAAAAAAACATAATGACAATACCAAGTGCTAACAAGCACGCAGAGCAACTGGGGGTGCAAAACTGTACAACCACTTTGGAAAACAATTTGGCCATTTCTTAAACATACAACCCAGCAATCCTACTCCCTAGGTATTTACTCAAATGAAATGAAAATGTGTGCTTACATAAAAGTCTGTGTGTGAGTGTTTTGGCAGTTTTATTCATAATCGCCCCAAACTGTAAATAATCCAAATGTCCCTCAACTGAGAAAGGGATAAACAAATTGTGGTACATCCATACAACAGAACACTACTCAGTAATAAAAAGGAACAAAATAATGAAACATGCAACAACATGGCTAAATCTCAAATGCACTGGGCCAAAAAGCCAGACCCAAAGGACTACATACCATATGCTTCCATTTAAATATATCCTTACGACAGATCAAGAGGTTGCCGAGGTCTACAAAAGAAGAATTGACTACAAACGGGGCATGAAAGAAATTTTGGGGATGATGGGATTGTTCTACACCCTGACTGTAGTTGTGGTTATATCACTGTACACATTTGTCAAATCTCAGAGAAATACACACTAAAAAGGGTAAATTTTACTGTACATCAATTATACTTTAACAACAAGGAAAAAAAAGCACTTGGTGATTCAAACACAACGTATAAAAGAGGTTACATTGATATAAATTGTTAATAAGACATTTACCTTGCTTTTTTGTTAAAAAAAACCCTATAATTATTCAGTCACACAACAAATGTTTATTCAGTGCAGACTATGAACCAGCAGCTGTTATTAAATTATAATTACTAAAATACTGACTCTCAGGTGGGGGTGATTTGTCCTTTCTGTCCCCACAACAGATTTCAAGACGTATTCCTCACTCCACTGACGCAGGAGTGTAACAAGATTCCTATATTTAACTTGCTAGTCTGGCCTAACAGAGTTGTACGCAGATCAAAAAACAACTCATGTTTACATTTACCCGCTGTAAACAGCTTTTCTTAAAAAGTGCTACTATAGAAGCTATCCCATAGAACACTATCCAAAATCCACTTAAAAATGGATTTTAAAATGTCTTTTAAAACATTTAAACATCTGGTTATAGCAGCAGAGCTGAATATATATTCTAGGAAGTACTTTATTGACAAGCTAAGATGATGTGTATCCAAACATACTTTTTTTTTTTTTTGCTGAGAAAGATTCGCCCTGAACTAACATCTGTTGCCAGTCTTCCTCTATTTTGTACGTGGGTCGCCACCACAGCATGGCTGGCAACAAGTGGTGTAGGTCCACTCCCAGGAACTGAACCTGGCCCGTTGAAGTGGAGCATGCCAAACTTAACCACTAGGCCACAGGGCCAGCTCCAAACGTACATTTTTATAAAAATAAAAACCTGTTTACTAATATCACTGTTAACTGTGCAAATATATTTTGCAGCAATTGAGCCTTTTTCTCCTTCCCCATCAAAAGAGATTGTAGGTTGCAATTTTAAATCACTAAAATACCAGTCAACCTTAAGTAACAAGCAAACTTGAAATTCTTAAAAAGTCCATTTTCTACGTGCTTCCAATGCTGCTATAATAAGCAGCAGATTCTGTTATAATAGACTTATAGAGACTTTCCAACTGTTATATCAAATATTTTCTATAAAATACACCTTAGAATTATTGTCATAGACTTTTTGTTAATGACTTAACCTATAATGAACAATATTTCTAAGGACAACTTCTCAAAACTGTATAGAAGATGGCTCCACACTAACAATACATAAAAATCTCTAATAAGTGAAATTGAAGCAATAAAAAAATGGATACTGGGGCCGGCCCGGTGGTGTAGTGGTTAAGTTCGCACGTTCCACTTCAGCAGCCCGGGGTTCACAGGTTTGGATCCTGGGCATGGACAGACGTACCGCTTGTCAAGCCATGCTGTGGCAGCATTCCATATAAAGTAGAGGAAGATGGGCAGAGATGTGAGCCCAGGGCCAGTCTTCCTCAGCAAAAAAGAGGAGGATTGGCAACAGATGTTAGCTCAGGGCTAGTCTTCCTCAAAAAAAAAAAAAGTATATTGGTGCTACAGAAAAATGTATAGGAAAGTTTACCTTGATTTCCTCAGGGTAAGACGAAATCTACTCTTTGGTCACATGCCATTTTCTAGTTAGTACATTATTCTTTAGATTTTTTTAATATACAAAGCCCAAATAAACAAAAATCATAAAGCCAGAGTTCCAGCTAAGAGAAGAGTCTGATGACCTGCCTGCCAAGGAATGAGCCAGTACTCACCTGCAGGGGGAGTGGAAGAAACGACAGGGGGAGTTGGAGAAGTGAAGCCATCGGCAAGGGTCTGGGCACCCCCAGCGGCAGCGTCTGGGGCAGTGGAGGAAGGGACAGTAGCAGGAGCAGGAGGGGCAGGGGCAGATGCAGAAGTAGCAGGAAGGGGAGGAGTACCAGCAGAGCCAGCAGGGGCTGAGGGAAAGAGGAGCAAGAGGCAGCATTAATGAGGCTGTCCCATTAGGCAGGATTAGAAAAGGCATTAGAGAACTTAATGTTAGATATTCAGTGCTTATCACTAACCGAAGAACAGAAGAGTGCTTAAAAAAAAATAGAATAAAGCTTATGTTAAAGGATTATTAGGTTTGCAGCAAATAATTCAAAATACTCAGGGTAACGTACAGATTTTTAAATTCATTAAAAGCGTTCCTTTTTACCTGATAGCCACTAGAAAACAACAGTATTCCATTTTGAATTACACAAATCAGAAAACAAACATATATTTCAGACACAAATATCTTATCAGGTAAAAAAGAATTTAGAAAAATGCAAATCTCTCTTTTGCATGATTTTTAAAAAGGTATTACCTATTTGTTATGATAAGTAACTTCAATATATAATATTCTACCCTTATGTCTTTTGTGTCATGCTTTTAAAACTAAATTTTAACTTTGCGTGTCCTCAGATTAAACAAGCACATTTTTCTGTTTCAGAGAAAAGAGTGTAGCATTTCAGAGAGTATTAAATTCCAACAGTCCACTAAATTCAACTGTTAACACTACTTTTCTATTTGTCCAAGCCTTTGTTACCAATACAGTTCTCACACTGAGTCCGCACCGTGTCTAAAGGCATGCACTGTCGTAACACTAGCTGGAATTAAACATACAGCTCATACCAAGGTGGTACCTGAAACCTCAAAGCACCAGCTGAGCCACAGCATCAAAGACACGAGACCAAATAACAGAGAAGTGTGTGACATAAACTTACAAATCACTTGGTTAAAAATAACAAACGCATAAAGATTTTCCAACATTTATGGAGTCCTAAAGGAAAAAACATCCTGATTATGAGGAAAGTCCACTGTAATTAAACCAGAAATGAAATGCAAGTTCAGAAGGACAAGTGGAGCCGGAGCACCGCCCATGTTTACCTGGAAAGACACTGGGAGGAGAGGGCGTAGGAACAGCGATGGGCACGCCCACACTCCCGCTTCCACTGTTCTCTCGACTGCTGCTGCGACTGCTCGGGTGGCTCCCACCGCTACTCCCGCTGCTGCTAAAGAAAGCAGAGCCGCCGGAACATGAGCACCGATACACAGCAAGAGAACACCAACACTTCTCAACACTTTCTGAAATCAGTATAACTACAAAAAGTTAATTCAAAAGCCCTCCACTTCAAATAGGAATTTCTTAATAAAGTAGGGGAAAAAACTGTGTTCAAAAAACTTGTTTTCACCACATTTTAATAAGCATGTATTAAAGAAATTAAGAAGAAAAAACTCTATAAATATAAGTGATAAACGATGGGGCTCAACACATAAGAATAATATTACTTTCTTTTACTCCAGTTTAATGCTTGTCTAAAGAAATGTCTTTTATAATAAAAACACAGTTTTCCTAAAGAGATTATTTATTTTATTTGTAATGATATCTTGATATACTATCCCATATTAATGTTTTATAGTGTTAGTTTTTCATCTGTAAAGTTCCACCAAAAAACAACTTGAAATTTCCCACATCTGGTCCATAATTCTTTTTTCAGGTCAACTACATGAATCTTGTGGAGAAGTTTGCACTTTGAGATGTCTGTTCTACTTCAACTTCCTGACTGCTCAAAGTTGCATCAGAACATGAGGAGAGAGAGGTGGAATCAGATGAGGTTTGGGAGAGTAGAGTGAGGAAAAGAACTCAGTGCTTGGAAAATGAGAAAAATTTAACTGAAGTTATCTGAACAAATTATGGTACTAGGACCATCACATTTTGTGCTGAGGTAGAGAAAATACCTGTAAGTTCGATTTCTTTGATTCACAGAAGCTGTCCTCACAGGGCTCTGCTGCGAGGGAGCCATATTACGGGTTGGGCTAGGTACGTAATCATTTGGTACCACTGGAGGACGCACTGGCTCCAGTGTGCGATAGGGGGAGTGCCGCCTACAAAAAGAAGAGCGTATGTATTTTGTGATTAGCAAGTTTCGGCACAATAAATTCAGAGTTGCCAGTAGTGAAACACAATTTGTACTCAGAGATAGGAAAATGTGCTGTAACACAACCCAGGTACCAATCTCAGTCTTTCCTTGAGTATCACTTCTCCACCATTAGGGTTTTGAGGAGTATTTGTTATTTTTCAGTCTCCAACCTCATTTCCCTGTGCTAATGCAATTTTGTTCATTCATTCTAAGAGCACGAAGATTCTCCCACCAGGTAAGCCAGTGTTGCCCAGACTCTCCTTTTCTTAGATGAGTTCAAATTCTTTTAGTAGCATGTCAAAGTCTTCCAGCTGCACTGCATGAATGCACTAATCATCTTCCTCACCCCTCTCTCCCTAACCAAGGATATTCAAAGATAGGGTAAATAAATCTAGAATTCGGCTCCACAACCCCCATACTGATAATTAATAGCAACCACAAAAATTCATTTCCCTTTCTATATAATAAATACATAGAAATTAAACTATATCCAATACACAGAAATCCACAATTTAATCTCATCTCCTTCCATTCTCACCTTACATCCTCCTCCAACTTACTCCTTGATCTCTCTCACCTTTTACCCTCCTTAGAGTCCAACATTTAAAAGGAAGAGAAAAAAAAAAAAGACCACTTAAGTCTACCTTATTTACTTTGAACTGTGAAGTACAAAACAGACTGGATTTTATTAACATTTCCCTCTTTTTCTCAAAATTTCCTTTTAAAGGAAAAAATGAGAAGAGTAAGAAAGAAAACATGATAGGAAGTAGGATGCACACTAGAATATTAGTGATTATTAAACTAGTTCTCATCTCTAAGTTTCCAAATTCTTTATGACAATGATAAACACTCAACTGACATGAAACTGACGTTTTGTAGATGAGATTCTGGTCTTTTAAATAAAAATTGGGATCTCAAGATGTGAAAATTAAAAAGCTTTCTTTTCCTGAAATTATGTTCCTCCCCTGACTTATGTATTTCTTAGTAATTCACTTCCCAAAAAGCTCCCAAGGTTCCTTCAAATACTGCTCTCCTGGGCTACTCAAGTTTTGGCTCACTGATTTCGGATGACGTCACCATCCACTCCACTACCCTCAAAATCTCTTTGTGTAAATACATATATACATTAATAATTAAAAATAAATGGGGGGGGGGCCGCCTGGTGGCGCAGCGGTTTAGTCTGCGCTTGGCAGCCCGGGGTTCGCCGGTTCGGATCCCGGGCGCCCGCTGACGCACTGCTTGTCAGCCACGCTGTGGCGGCGTCCCATATAAAGTGGAGGAAGATGGGCACGATGTTAGCCCAGGGCCAGTCTTCCTCAGCAAGAAGAGGAAGATTAGCAATGGATGTTAGCTCAAGGCTGGTCTTCCTCACCAAAAAAAAAAATAAATAAATAAAAAAAAATAAATGGGGGGCCGGCCCGGTGGCGCAGCGGTTTCGTCTGCGCTTGGCAGCCCAGGGTTCGCGGGTTCGGATCCCGGGCGCCCGCCGACGCACTGCCTGTCAGCCATGCAAGTGCCCCAGGGTTCGTGGGTTCGGATCCCGGGCGCCCGCCGACGCACTGCCTGTCAGCCATGCCGTGGCGGCGTCCCATATAAAGTAGAGGAAGATGGGCACAATGTTAGCCCAGGGCTAACATCAGCAAAAGAGGAGGATTAGCAACGGATGTTAGCTCAGGGCTGGTCTTCCTCACCAAAAAAAAAAAAAAAAATAGCTTTATATATATTCCTACTCACCGCTCATTAAGCCATGCTGGGGCAGGCGTCCCACATAAAGTAGAGGAAGATGGGCACAGACGTTAGCTCAGGGCCAATCTTCCTCAGCAAAAAAGAGGGGGATTAGCAGCGGATGTTAGCTAAGGGCTAATCTTCCTCAAAAAAAAATCAGGATGTATTTTTATCATATTTATAAAGTTTAGTGTATAAGCATAGCATTTAGCATTTGATTAAATATGATATTTGTGGTCATTTTAGTTTAAAAAATTGGCATCAGGCTTTCCATTTAGAATGTAATCCCTTATTTCTAAAACTGTTTTTATAAGAAAATAAAGTTTGATCTGCATCACTTCAAAATAAATAAATAAATAAATAAATAAAGGGCACTAGATGAGATATTGGGTCAAAGGAAGAAAAAAGAATGTAGACCCTTGGATTTAAAATACTAAAAAGAAGTTCAGGCATCTCTGAAATTATGATGTAACTATAAAATAGGAAACTGATTAATTTCTAACCAGACAATTTTTCCCAGACAATAAAAATGTTCTGTTTCATCCAAGAAAAGGCCCTTTGCTGACTGAGAACTATATATGAAGGCAATGATAAAGACAAGGTAAAAAACAAGGGGCAGAGGGACAAACTATGGTGGCTAGGCAAAGACGTGTGAAAAAGCCAGGCTGTGACCATCAACCACCTTGTGGTCCTCAGCAACTCTGGTCGCCAAGGATCCTGCAAAACCCTTGTTAATACACAAGAAAAACAAATACTGGTATATGAGTAAATCTTCAAAATTGGAGAGTAACAGAAAATTTTATTTTACTAGAGACTATAGTGGGTTATCTTGCTAACAATCTTGATTCAAAATCTAACAGAATCCATTAGACACTATACATGATAGAAATGTAGATATTCCACAGGAAAATAAAACAAATACTTCTTCTTGATCTGACTTTACTCTTACCCCTGCACAATTATACCCTACATGTCATCTACATTCTACCCTGAAGTTTAAATCTTATTTGATCTACTGGATTCTTTCCTCTCTAATCTAAGCAGACTTTTTCTGCCCACCCCAAATAAAATCATCTTATTCCTGCCTAGAACTCATTTTTTTCCTTTTATTTCCAACTATCCTAACTATAATTCCTCTTCCAACATTATCCTCCTTTATATCCCAACTCATCTTTGTCCTGTCCTGATCCCCAGGCTTGATTAGGTTTTTTGTTGTTGTTGTTGTTTTGGTGAGGGGGCCAAAAACCAGATTGTCAATTAAAAACTTTTTAAGCATATATCATAAAGCCAATGGTTGTCAAAGCATTTTGTCCATGTCTTATACATTTTTTAAAAATCCAATTTGTGGTACAGTGACTCTGAAAAGTTGATAGAGGACAAATATTACCCCCTTTTACAGATGAAAAAACTGAATTGCTGAGGTTGACCATGCAAGACCACAGAGCTGGAGGAGAGCTGAACCACAATTTTAGTCATCTGGCTTCTGGGCTATACTGTGCCCACCTGATCACAAATCCCGATCATGACGAACAAAGTTTTCATACTATGATGCTATAGGAGAAAAAAGTCAAGGTCTTCCATTAATTGACCATTTCTGCCAAAAGTCAAAGCTGTAGCCCAATTCTGTAGGCTGAATTAAAGCTCAATATTCTCATAACAACACAAGATATACAGCATTTTGTAATCTACACAGCCTTCTTCAGAAGAGTAGTCTGAATGAGAACAGTCAACTGTAATTTGAAAGACTAAAAATTTTCTGAAAATAGGAATTAGAGTAAAATTTATAATAAACCATGAACCGCTAGAATTTTACCTCAAATTTAAAATAATTTCTACACAAAATCTTTTTAAAGTATAAAGATGTTTCCCAGGAAAAGGAAAAGTTACAGACAAAAAAGATGCTCCTAGGAAGAAAATGTTCTCCTTTCAAATATTAAAAATTAGTTTAAATATATGAAGTGTTTAGTTTTCACACAACACTACATGAAATGGTTTTCAATCATTACTTAGTTACATACTCACCCAAGTGTCCCTTTCCCTGACATAGGGGGACTGGGGGGTTTCTGAGTTGGAGGTGTTGTACGCGGCAGCCCACCCATCTTCATATTCTGGGTACTCACCTAAAAAAATTTTGAGGAAAACTCAACTTGCATGCAGTGAAACAAAGTGGCACTTTTGGGAAATAATATTATGCTATTTAACAAAGGAGGGGAAGGTTTAAATAGGAAAAAAAATTAGAGGCCATGCATTTCATATGCAATTTCTAATCTACTATTATTCTACAGTTGTACTCAAAGGACTCTTCCTAACGTGTGCTTTTCAAATGATTATCAACTTGTATGCAAAGACTTTATTTGCCATTAGGCCATCACACCAACAGATCACTGGTTAGACTATTTAATACTACATTCAATTGAAATTAAATAGGATAACTATAAAAACTTTAGTTTTATTAGGAGTGACTCAATCAGAAACAATAATGCCTTTAAGCAATTCCTTGTTTTTTAGGTAGCAAATATATAACAAAAAACAAAATACGTGTTTCCCAAATAAAATATGCAACTATAGTTTTGATCCATTGTAACTAGAGAATATAAAATAAAGTTAAATCATATGACATACAGAAAAGATTTCACATTTTTAAATTGTGAATCAGCCTTACAATTCAGATTTCTTTAATGTTCTCCTATGAAGGAATCACCTACCTGAAAACTGCCAGAAGTTTAGGACTGTTCCTAACATCTGAAGCAGAAAGTTAGGGCTGGGGTATCCCATTCAACTGTGAGCAGCACAGGGGCCACTAGCAACATCCCAGCTCCAGTGGGAACAAGACCACTCAGGCCCGAAATGAAGATTATTCAGGCCTCAGAGCTAGGCCATGATGACTCACTATTCTATCCCCAACTGAAAATTCAAGTGTGAGAAAGCTGGATAATCTGGGAACAATGGATGCTATCAAAGGAGTATGTCAGCACTTATACAGAAAGCCCTAGAAATCTGGATATCTTAAGGAGCTAAGAGAAGTCACTCACAATTCAGTTCAAATGCAATCTCAAATTGTTTGAGATTACCAATGGAATAGAGTTAATGTTTACCATATAGGTTCATACTTGTCCCTATTTTAAGCCCCTAATATTTTGGATTGCTTAACACTTCAAAAAAGGATCTTAACTTTTCTAATAAGAAAATGTCTAGAGTATCCTAATTATACTTGTAAAATGAAACTGCACAACATTACACCATTGAAATCAGAATACATTTATAATTGTAACTGCAAAATATAAATTTTAAGAAAACAAATCATAATTGTATACAGAGTATTGAGGGTGTTAAAATTAAATCTGGCTTAAATGGAATTTTTAAAAATTCTAAAACACTATTTGTTATCTGAATAGACAAGAAATAAACTCTTCAAATGAATAGCCCAGTGAACAAGTTGCGTGTGATGTTAAAAGAATCTTTAATGACAAATGATACCTTTGAAATGTCAATATTTTTAAAGTGAAGTATTTATCTGTAATGCTTTTGCTGTTGCTTTTAAACAATAAATACAAAACAAACTGGTTATCAAGTAAGAATAAAGATTAACTTATCCTTGCCCTCCCCTCATTAATAAGCAGAGGGTACACTAAACATATCTTAAAATGGAAATGCCAGAAGTTTTAAAAAAATTAATCCACATTTGGGGAAAATTTTAGGAGTTATATGAGAAATAACCAATAGCTTTTAAAACTGTAAATTTTATGATACCAGAAGATTTTTTAAAGTAGTAACCAAAGTCCTTTAAGCTCAACCTTAAAAAACATAAAACCCAAAGTTACTTTAAGTGATGAGGGAGAAGTAGGTGAACCAAACACTAAACTACATCAATTTGCTAGAAACAGGAAGGAAAAGGAGCAGGGATAGAAAAAGAGTAAAAGAGAATTTTATTCTATACATGGAATAGCTCCAATACTTGAAAACAGCTTTCCAACTTTGCTTTGTCTAAGGTTTTAATATGTAAGGTGTTTTTGTTTAAATTGCAGTATCTTCTATAAGTCTTTTAATCTACCCCCAAAATAATATAAAATAAACAATCTATAAATTAAAATCCGGTCGATACTTCTATACATAAAACTTGATACATTTTATGATCAAATGATCATATTCGTTTGGTTAATGCAATTTGGATGAGTAATTTAGATCACTTAAAAAAACCAGCAAGTCCCTGTAGAATGTCCAAATAATGTATAATTTTATACTTCGCTGATACTGTACTATCTTTATATTAAGCTAAAAGAGTTTTTAATATTTCTTCAAGGTAGCTTTCCTTTGTGAAAAATGCTTCTATGCTAACTAAAACAATGCATATGCTATGCAGAGTATAAATACTGCCATCTAATTTGAGAAAAAGGGAAGAGAACAGGAATAATTGCCAAACAAAACAATTTCTTTACCATAAGTGGAATCTGTACTACAATTAAAGTTAAAAAACTATATTTAAAATCTAAAATAATTTGGTAAAAAAATACTTACTGGATAACCATCATGGCTCTAAAAACTATTTTGAGGGAAGTTTATAGGGGGAAACAACATTTCCTGACAAGTAGCAAACACATGACAAAACTGTGTGTGTGGTGAAGGGGAACTTAGCTAGAGAGAGTGTAAGTGAGTGGGTGTCTGTGTGTTCACACCACAAACTCAGGACAAAGAAAACATAGCAAGACTGCACCCACTTCATAATAGCAATTCCACGTGAAAGTTTTTAAAAAAATTGCAAACATAAGCAGAACTATCATCTGCACATAAATGTGTAGTCAATGATCCTGAATCATGAGTGGGAAGGCTCATTATACTTTTCAAAGTTTTATTTGGGAATTGGAATGAAACTCTGGTGGCTGACTGCAACAATAATTCAATTACATGGGTATTTTTTGATTCCATAAAGAGGAAAGTCATCACTGAGAGCTAAGTGAAGCAGGTGTTAGGCACAAGCAAGAACAGTAAGAAAGGTCCCCTGTTCCCCCTACCAGAAACAGAAGAAATGGTTCACTGAGGAGATGCAGGTTAGTTTGCGGCCACTGGCCTGTGACTAAGGAATGCAAAGAGGGGCTTTGGAAAGCTCTACAGCGGCACCAGTCAGGCCAGTTATGCCGCCTTCACGTTGTTTCTGTGGCGCTCCCACCTCTCCTGCTCCATCCTGTTTTGGTACATGCACTATCTCCTTGAACCTTGATATACTACATAATGTTCATTACAAATCTCAGTGTTTTCCAGGACTCTCTGAACTTCAGTGTTTTTTATAAAGCTGGCCAGCCAGGTATCTCTAGTTCATAGAGCATATCACTTCTACTACGAAGAAATCTCCAACGGACAGACGCCCTGCTGCAATGTACTAGTGGCAGACACATTCTAAAATGATACCTGTGGTATGTACATCCCTCATTTATCAACCACCTACCACACTACTAGGTAAAAGGGATAAAGGAATGTAAAAAATAAGGGGGACACAAAGGTCTATAGAACGATTTCTCTGGTTTTAAGGAACTTACAATATTATGAAATAAATAAGACTAACATGTTTAAAACAAAAAGGAATGTCTACAAATTATATAGAAATCCCCCCAAAAGAAATATCAATGTGAAAAGGAATAGCTACAGAACGTTTCATAGAGAAAAATCTGAGCAGGAGTGTTAACAAATTTAAAAAGAACAGGATTAAAATACACTAAGAGGAGTAGTATGTCTAGGTTGTGTCCGGACGTGGAGTAATGAGGATGTGCCCAAGCTGTGGCCAAGCACCTCTGGGCCTTCATTTGATGTCCCAGTCTTGTTCCCCATTAGTCCCATCCAGTATATAATTCTTTGGCTTCCTGGAGATCTCTATCCCCTCTCCTCAGAGAACATATGTTCCTACTTCAGTTCTCAGGGCTAGGATGAAAAGGAACAGGAGATCCTCTGAGGGAAATCAAAGCTGAAATCAGGAATTCAAGTATGAATTCAGGAGGAAGGTAAAATTTTTTGTAAGAGAGAATGGCAAAAAGCCTAAGGCGCCAAGAGTCCTAAAATACAAGAGTCCTCTGTAACCTACTACAGAGATCCGAGAGTACGAGATAAGGAGTAAGTGGGGAGAGAAACAAAGAAGGAAGAAGGGGAAGAAAAGAGGAATATAGATGGACGAACTTGAGTGATGGATGAATCTGCTTGATTCTGCAAATAGTTTCTGACAACTGGCTTTTGCCAAAACAGAATTGGTGGCTCAAGACTGAAACTAACAGGCAAAAACAGATGGGTGTCCCAAGGGTTGCTGTTATGGAGTTTTTCTTCCAAGCGTTGTGTCAAATAAATGCTTAAGATGAACCCTCGCCTGTACCTGAAAGCTAGAAATGTGAGGGGCAATTTATCATCCAAGTGTAGGGAATGACAAACATTTGTTCAAGATTGCACTCAAATGAAAAAGTTAGCCCATTTCTTACACAGGGATAAGTTATGGATCTTCAAGATCCCAAGAAAAATTTTCAAAAGTGTTATATACTTACTGTGTTAGCTGTAAAATAAACCCCTAAATCCTCCTCATTAATTACTTAGAATGTGCTTGTGCATCGTTCAACCAAAATAAAATACATTAACAGAAGTCTTTACTATTTTTGATTAAACTAATATACTTATTTAAAAAGTACTTAAGCTTAGCTTCATTAGTGACAACTTTACCACTTAAAACTCTTTTTACTATTAAAATAAAGGGTGGGGAAAGGATACGCCAGTTTAAGGTACATTCCACTTTTATATGACCTCAGGTACATATTAAAACACTGCCAATCTGGCATTCTATCCATTAGCTTTTTATGCCTTTTGTTGTAAAAATATCACATTGTTTTCAAAAGTCTTATGAATTAAAATCTACAATTTGTTCTCCTCAGTCAACTGAATAAAAAACAATTAACCCAAATTTCAGAAGAAAAGAACCATTAAACCCCAGCAGAACACACTGTACAAAATGTTAAAAATTCAACTCTTAAGCACAGAGGTCTCTTCTGAGTCCCAAAGTACGATCTTTGTTTATAATCTGTCTGAAGGGCATCAAAAGTCTGACAGCAACTGAAGTAAAGAAAGAGCCTCATGAAGAGCTGAAGAGTCGGTCAAAGAAGCAGATAATCCTATCAAACATCTGGAGACTTCTAGGGCACTTATATAATCCATAGGTCTCCAAGAAGCTCAGTTGGAAAACCATTGGACTAGTTTATTATTTGCAGTCCCTTCCAACTGTAACATTTTTTCTATAATTCTATTTTCTACCTTAATATATTCAATTATTCCATTAATCACCCTTCTAAAATCACTAATTGTTTTTTCACCATCATAAAGAGTAATGATTTGCTATATACTGAATATTTTTTTCTCTCTCCTTTGTTTTGGTTCACCCAAAATTATTAACTATGTGCCACAAGTTTATTGAGAAGATAGACATACAAAGAAGGATAGGAAGAAAGACAAGACAGAGCACTGGCACATTCCAGCTTCTAGGATGAGCTCAGGGTACTCTTCTCACCCTGTCAACTCTACCCCAATATAGTAGAAACACCTATATAGAGCTACAGGACTCAGCAGTGGAGCTTTTCGGTGCAAAGAGCAAAGATGTTAAGGAATTCTTATCCAAGTGTGATTTCCTTGTTAGATCTTTCTTTCTAGGAGCCTCTCACTTCCCACTCATTTTGGCCTCTCTCCCACATGGAACAGATCCCAAACCCAGGAAGGCGAAGAAGGAATCATAGTAAGGTTTGGAGGAAATTAGCCAAGCTGGTCTAAACTTTAAGGGAAAAGAACTGGTCCATTTCTGTGTTTTTTCTGCAGTTAATCTTTCTGTGCACTTCTGTCACTTTGGAGGTTAATACATCAATAGCCAAAATGTGAATATAGACGTTAGGGGTAAAGAGCCAAGGTAGCCACACAGACTGCTTCTGGTCTAGTTCTACCTACTTTATGCAAAAGGAATCTCCTCCTAATTCCACATGCCTCACTCACCAAGACTGAGGGCCTGGAGCCAATACTTCAATCAAGAAAACAAGAAGCACATTTGCCCGGGCTCCTCTAGTCCTACCTCTCTACCACAATCTGTTGAGATTTTGGGGGCCTAGGTTAGCAGCTACTTAATGATTCAGATCTCAGTCGTCTTGTCTTCCTGTTATCACTTTCTACACTGAAGACATAGCAAACGACAGGATTAGATGGAAAGAACCTACATTTGAAAAGAAATTATAAAATTCAGCTAAGAAAAAAAGAACAAAAAAGAAATGCATGCTCAGTTTGGTGAAAATAATTTTAGTAACATTCTATTTGACAGGCTCCTTGAATATACTTGAATGTCTTTTATCATTAATCTTTCAAAATACTAAAATGTTATTGTAACGAGTAACAAAAGGAAACATTATCTCTAATTCTTAACTTGTATTTTGGTAAACACTATCATGAGTTTTTGATGTTTTACATATAATTAATACTTAGCTTAAAAACTCTTAGTGAGTTTATACTGAAATATATATTTTACATAGCAATTTGAAAAATAAGACTAATATTGTGTTTTTTTGCAAAATACATGATACTGCAACTTAAAAAAAAACCCATAACACTAAATATTTTCTGCTTCTCAATTTCTTAATAGTGATTAAGAGTTAAGAGATAATGACATACTGGCCACAAGGTGTATAATAAAGCACACCATTTATAGAATAAAAAGGCTATTACACAGGGAGAGGGTTAAATAAAGCACATTAGTTGGCCCTCCAATCCATAACAAAATTTCTACACTTACAAAAATCCAGCTAATTTTATTTCACAATGACATTTTATGATAGGGTAACTTACATTTCAGTTTCACAAAATATATTAACATTGCAAAATAACCATTTACTCAGCAAATATTTACTAAGCGCCTAATGTGTGTCAGGCACTGTTCTAGGCACACAGGATAGGGCAGTGAACAAAACAGACAAAAATATTTGCCCTCATGGAACATGAAGACACACCACAAAGTTGCCTGACAAAAATAAAATAAAAAAGAGGAATTATTTGTTGGTTTTTAAAGGCCAAGTGCCAAATATCTCTTCACTCTCCATATGTAATATTCTACATAAGAATAAAGAATGGAAATCCAGCCCTGGAATCTCTTACCTTAAATCTAAGCAACCACTTAATGCATAAATGGAGCAAATAAAAGAGGTAAGGAAAAAAAGCATTGAAAGGTTAGTTGGAACTTTAGGATGTGAAGAGAAAGGAAAAAAACAAAGAAAAAACAAGTTAAGCATTCAGCATTAAAAAATAATGTTTCAGTAGATCATAGAAGGAGTGGTTAAAGCAGAATGTGTCATGAACAGGAGTTTGCTTGTTTGTTTTTTTGATGAAATTATGTAAGACACCGCTTTATTCAAAAACTTAACTTTATGAAAGATTTCTTTGAATTAGTGACCCCTAAACACTAAAAGTCCAAACACTGAAAGGGATTAGAGTCCTAAAAGAATAACATTTTACTTGAGGATTAAATAAGAATCGGGGGAGGATCACCTTTTTATTATATAAGTGGGCAAGCACAAGTATGATGTTTTATATTTTAAGTGCTTTTTGTCATTAGATTCTGGCACTATTCCAAAATTTTCTATTAGCAGTTGTTAGCCTTGAATAAATTTCAAAAGACCTTCCCAAATTAGAATAAATTTCAGTTATTAATTATCCACCCAATCACATCCTATTTTACATGCTCTAATTAGTACAGTAATCTAAATGCATGTAGGTGTCAATTAGAAAATTAAATATCAAATTTCAGATAATAGTGCTTATATCAAAATTGTGAGGAAGAAAAAGATTTTTAAAAAAAATTTACACTGTACATTTTCTTTTACCTAGATCTATATTAAATTTAGATTTAACTGATTCCTAACCATACTAGTGTGGGGTATATTTTTTTATTTAAATTTGCTTATATGAGACACAAATCAACTCCATGAACTATACAGTTTCTCTTAAGAAGCAGATATATATTCAAAGTCACATTTGGTAAGTCATTTGTCTTTCAACTCACCGATGAGATGCAAACTTGAAATCACTTAATACTTAGCTGAAGCTCTGAATAGTTTCTGAAGTACACACACCAATTTAAATGAAATTTATAGGCTCCTCAGTTTTGATTATGGTACTTTATATACATAGCAGGTGCTCAAATACATTTTAAAAGATAGCCAAAATATATAATGGCTATATACTCAAAAGGAGTGGAAGGACTAATTCATATATTACTTTTATCTACACTATTCTCACCCAAAATGTTAAGATAAAATCATGTTAGAAAAATTCAAAGTACATGTTTGCTTATATATATTCTTTCTGAAAACTAATGCCAAAAGTTTGCTGATAAATTTTCAAGATAAGATAAATACCTTAATAACATACTGAATAATTTTTAATCAGTCATATTAAATCATTAAAAGATTACACCACATTTATTTACCAGATCTACACGAGATATTATCATAACTGATTAAGCAAACGCAATTCATTCAAAGATGATTGTTTAAAACTTGACAACATAGTACTAAGAAGAAGCGAGGATAAAATAGTTATAGTAGTGAGGAATCTTCAGAACCACAACAGGGCCAAGATTTGGTCCTCTAGGAAGGGAAAGATATGAGTTTAATTTTCTAGAGTTAGTTTCATTATGGGCTATTGTTTTAAAAAGCTTGATAAAAATTATACTTACCTTTACTCCATGTCCAATATCATCTAGAATTGTATAGTCAATAGGTTTTCTAATATAACGAACTGGCCGTTCAAGGTTGGCTGGAGCAATAATCTTGTGTGTTCTTGAAGTGTTTTTATTGGTAGTCAAAATACCAATTTCTCTTCTTGCAACTTTCTCTTTATGAATATCAACAGTCTGCAAAACATAAACAACAGAAAAATGTATAGTTCTCATAGCCAGAAAAATCAAAATATAAATGCTTAAGAGATTTAACATCATTTTTCATATTCTTAACCACAACTGCTAAATTTTATACTTTGTGGACTAATACTGATTTTCTCCATTTTCAGGCTAAAGCGAGGGTTGGCAAACCATGGCTGGCAGACCAAATCTGGCCCACCCAGACTGGGCTGTTTTCTACAGCCCAAAAGCTTTGAGTGGTGTTTACATTTTTTGGTGGTTAAAAAAGTCAAAAGAAAAATAACATCGTAACATGTGAAAATTATAAGGGAATTCAAATTTCAGTTTCCATAAATAAAGTTTTATTGGAACACAGCCATTCTACTTGCTTACTTATTTTCACACTGCAATGGCAGAGATGAGTAGTTATAATGGAGACCTTATGGCCTGCGAAGCCTAAAATATATATTAGCTGGCCTTTTAGAGAAAAAGTTTGCCAACACCTGGGTTAAAACACATTAATTACCCACCAGCTGGGAGAAAATATTTGCAAATCACAGAAATGGGATCCCTAATCCACTGCTAGTGGGAATGCAAACTGGTGCAGCCTCTGTGGAAAACAGTATGGAGAGTCCTCAAAAAATTAAAAATAGACATACCGTATGATCCAGCAATCCCACTCTTGGGTATCTATCCAACAAACCTGAAATCAACAATCCAAAGAGGCTTATGCATCCCTATGTTCATTGCAGCATTATTCACTATAGCCAAGACGTGGAAGCAACCCAAGTGTCCCTTGACTGATGATTGGACAAAGAAGATGTGGTATATACATACAATGGACTACTACTCAGCCATAAGAAAAGACAGAATTGTCCCATTTGCAACAACATGGATGGCCCTGGAGAGTATTTTGTTATGTGAAATTAGCCAGAGAGAGAAAGACAAACACTGCATGATCTCACTCATATGTGGAATATAAACTAACACACGGTCAGAGAGAACTGTTTGGTGATTACCAGGGGGAAGGGGGAGGAAGGTTAGGCACAAGGGGTGAAGGGAAGCATTTATATGGTGATTGACAAACAAGAATGTCCAACTAAAACTTGACAATGTTATAAGCTATTAAGACATTAAAAAGAAAAACGCTATTTTTTCCCCTGTCCATTAAGATTTAGCCTAATATAATGATTAAGAAAGCCCCAGTGATTAATCTGGTTACATTTAAAAATAGCCTATTACTATAATTTCTATTAATGTTTAAATATCTTTTTATAAAAAAAGAGAGAAGCCTAAAACACAAATACAATGTTAAAAATAATCATTTTTTACAGAAAAACTTAAGTTTACTTAGGCAAAGCTGCTTACATTTTATCATGACACAATGCTTGTAAAATATTTCATCAATATATTTTATTTATTAAATGCTCACAACAGGATATAATTTAGTACAGAATGACAATGTTATCACTCACAGTCTTCTATTTACTAATAGAGGGTGAATTTCTCTACAAACACAGGTAATTAATACACTAAAACAGCATTTTTCAAACTGCAGGTTGCAATTTAGTGGAATGTGAGCAGCAATTATTTTAAATAAAATAGAATAGAACTAACAGACCGCATATATACATAGTCAGGTAAGTATTGTTTCTTGCAACATTTGTTATGTATATAAATACATACACGAATTGTATACTGGACGCAATGTAAAATGTATTTTTTTTTTACTGTGGGTTGCAATCAAAAAAGTTTGAAAAATACTTCACTAAAATTGTTCACAGCTCTTACCACCATTCATGGCTTAAGCAGCTATTTAATAGACACTTTTGCTAATTCCTCCCCACACCTACTTCAATTTCCCCTTTCTAAAAGAACAACCAGGCAATAACACAGAAAGGGAAAGAAAAGTTGATAACCATCATGACATTATTAAATACCACTTGAAGAAATCTGAAAGCTGATTATTCACCCTTCTAAACTACCTGAAGTATGAAGAGAACCTGAAACAAATTCAAAGCCTCCTATTTCAACCAAGAGATCTTAAAAGCCACAGAATCTATAAGTTCAGAACTAATAAATATCTACATGAAGCATCAAATAAAAGACTGGCCACAGTAATAACCTTATCATTTTAAATATTTCTTTTTAAGATAAAAATAGTTTTGAACTTTTTCTGTGCATATTAGGTAAATTACAAAATCTTGCCTTTTGAACTGCTTGGGGGAGCTACAACAAAAAAAAGTAGTTTGCATATTAGTGAAGCTATTGGAATTTACTTATTTTTAACTTCAGAGAAATGAAAATTAATCACATTTTGAATAATTTTTAATGAGTCATCCTGAAACATTAAAAATATGGGCTAGGAAGATTTCGTACTTCGGAAGTATGCTGCAAAATAAAAAACAAAATATGGCACTTATTTTTTATATAACTGGTCTTTCTCATAGCAATAAAAGTTATTAGAGAATGTAATCCTCAAGACAGCTTTTACTCTGCTCAGTTTTTACAAATGTAATTATCTTAACCATAAATGAAACCACAAGAACATAAACCCAACCAACCATAATAGAATTCTAAGCTTATGGCAAACTGGAACTTCAATTTCAAATTTTCCTACTAGAAATATTAAAAAATCTGTGGAGAATGAAAAAGAGGGAGCAACTTTTCACTTATTCTTTGCACTAACATACAGTTGTATTTTATAACAAGCACATATTTTTTTAATTGTTTGAAAAAACTGAGATTTTTTTTAAAAAAGCATTAAAATATTTGATCATACCTGGGGACTGGGGGCACTTACATATTACTTATATGTTCTCTTTATAGACACACACACACACAGCCCAAACCCATGGACCATTACAGTAAGGATGAAAGGAAGACCAAGACAGCAAAGGATCACAGAACTACAAATAAGCCTAAATAAGGGATAGTTGCTATAACGAGGCATAAAATTGGGCTCTTAACTTCCTGAGAGAGAAGGCAAAGTAGAAATAATGAGTTACAAGGAAATATACCCCTTCATCAGGAAAGTGACAATTTTCCCAGCACTAAACTCCAAAAGGAATTGGTTGAAGGAATCATGAGTAAAGTTTTCTTTGTTGCTTCTATTCTCAGTAAAAACTGAAGGCATATTTTAAAACATAATTCTTAACAGCATATGTCTATGGAAAGTCAAAATCATTTAGTTTGGCTATATAATGTTCTTAGTTGTCTACTCTAAAAGAACACCTAACTCTTAGGAAAACTAGAGCACGGTTTCTCAACAGCAACACTACTGACATTTGGGGCCGGATAATTCTTTTGTTGTGGGGGAGCTGTCCTTGAGCATTGCAGGATGTGGAGAAGCATCCCAGTAGATACCTGTAGCACTCCTCAACCCCAAGTTGTGACAAACAAAAATGTCTCACATTGCCAAATGTCCCCTAGGGAATAAAACTGCCCCTCGTGAGAAACCAGTGATCTAGAGGAAGGACTAATTAATGTCTCTACATTATCAATTGTTTGCAAACTTTTTATAAGAGTTGACTCAAGATTAATGCCTCTAGTAACTGCATAAGTATAGATATTTGGTGCCATTAACTTTTTAAAAATATCTACAATAATAAAAGTAATATATGGTTATGAAAAACAAGGAGTATAATCTGTATTCTTGCCATCCCACTACCACACTGGGTTGAAATGTAGGAATTCCTGTGGAAAGAATCAAATATACCTTCGGAAAAGAGCTATGGTTTTATTTGGAGTCTGAATGACAATTTAATGGAGAATAATAAATTTATTCCATAAACAAGGAGCAGGAAGTTTGGTCCGGAAGATTCTGAAGTTTTCAGCAATCACCTATTTCAAATTTTTCAAAGCTTTCTCTTGTAGAAAATATAATCATATTCAAATTAGACACAGCAATATAATGAACACCCCCATATACCTAACATCCAGCTTCAACATTCACCAACTCACAGTCAACTGTCAGTTTTAAAAGAACTTTTGTAAAGCTCCTATAACATATTTTTAAATTTAAATCAAATTTAGAGTTTTCAGTAATCACCACTGCCTTTGCATTTATAATATTCTTTGACATTACAATGCTAAAATGCATTAAGTTAAATTCTGAAAGTACAAGTTCAACACTGATATTCAAGAAGAATTTTAATAGTAAGAAAAGTATTTCAAATTTATCCTAGATTTCTAAAGTTACTAGTTATATGACAAAAAACTTGCTCTTATTTAGAAGAGGCCTCAATAGCACTCACCTGTAGCAAGTAAAACATGTTTAGCTAGCAAAGAAGACCAAAACTAACTCAAGTACACTGCTACTAATGTTACTATTGTTTGCTACCTATTAACCAAAAAACATGCCAAGTAATTACCACTGCAACTGTGCAGGACTTAAACCCCTATTCTCCCACAGGTCCATAGTGATTTGTTTCTCCATGCTTCTCACTGCTATTGCCAAGCTGCTCTCGCATGCTGCAGACTTCCCCCAGGACACTTCAGCCACGCACTGCCAAACTCAGGCTCCTCTAGGATACCTCTCACTGCCTTGAGATAATCATACTGACTCCCAGCTCCCTTGCAAGCCTGAGCCCCACTCCCACATCTCCATCATAGACCCAAGCACATGCTCAGGCCACAGCAGATGATAACAAGGTACTGTATAAAGAATTTATTTTAGGATTATCCATGCATTGTTGTTTCCCATTACCACAGATAATCGAGAGTTGACTGTACCGGACAGCACTACCTCAGTTAGCTGCCCATCACTGTGGGAAAACATCTGCAATCGAACAGCCACAGTGGATTCACTCAACTAAGGTGAGTGTTTTTAAATATGTCTTGATTTTTTTATTAGTAAGTTAATGTTTCAAATAAGCATTTAATTATTTAAATTACAAATATGCTTTAAATTAGTCATCTTTCAGGAAACAAATTAGTTACTAACAAACGTAATTTTCAGTTATCCATTTTTTATGAAATGATATAAACTATACATATGAAATTAATTAGGAACTGTATAAATCCTATTTTCTTTGCATAATTACATATTGATAACATTTAGTGAGATTTCCCTAATTTAAAATAGAGAATTTTTAAACATGTCCATGTATATATATATTTTTTTAATTACCTTCATGGTGAGTTCCTCAGGGTTTAGACCTTCTACTGCCTTTTAGTATCTAACCCTCAAGAAGAACTTCCGTCCTTATATTCTTTTACAATCATTCCTTCCATCTCCTTTATGTGCTACCTGCTAACGACTCCAACACCTGCCCCATACGTTCTGGCCAGCTCTTGGGAGGCTGGGAGGAACGCTACTCTAAGTTCTTCATGTTGCCTTTTGACCTCTCGTGATCATCTAAGCCATGGTGAACTGAATACAGATAATACTGTTTTTAGTAATTGAGAGAAGAATTTTAGTTTATAAGTTTATAAGAATTTTAGTTTGAATAACGTTCTATAAACCTTTTTTTTAACTTACCAGAAATGGACACAGTAAAGAGCATTCATCTTTACACATAATGTCATACTGACTTAAAAGTAGCTATGTGTGCTTACAAGTATTCAGTAAAATTAAATGTTTGCTCTGATAACTACATATTCTTGAAAAATACTTAATTTTAATTTAACTCCTACTCTGAGTTTGGAGATTAAAAATTTCAGTTAGTTTTTTAAATATGCTTCCAAAGAATTGACAGAATAACAGCAACAAAGCTAGAGATGGAATTTCTTTAAAATTTACCATCCTTAAAATACCTAAGGTAATCCACTTCAAGAACCTATCCTAATACTGCCTTATGGATATGGTGAGTGTGGTGTAAATTAGTACACTAACTTAATACTATGTTGTTTTTTTAGTACAAAAAAAGTGTCTCATACTAAATATTCATAATCAACTGTCTTATTTTTCAAAATATTTGACATTCAGAGAATGAGCTATTACTTTGTTTTGTTGAAGTATTTCTTCCTGACACATAGTTTATAGCATCAATGGAATTCCTACTCTCAGATTCAAATTCAGAATAATTTGGGAAACAGTTCAGTTCCATCAGAGTGACAGAGGGTTGAGGTCAGTGGGACACAGACTGAGGTGAACAGCAGAGCCAGCAGAATGAGAAAACGGCAAATACAAAACAATTCATCTGTGAGAATCTCAGAAGAATAAAGAATTCAAGATGGAAGACAGCTCAGAAATCATATAATCACTTCTACTATTTTACAGATAAGAAAACCAAAGTTCAAAGAAATCAAATGTCACACAAGTCAGCAGAAGAGCCAGAGTAAAACCTAGATCCCCTACACTCTCCTCTCCCAATCCTACTCAGTGTTCATTTCCATGAAAATGGAGAAAAGAGAGCTAGAGCACTAGGAGGCTGAAAAGTGATAACATTCTTACCCAGGAGACAGGAAAAAGTGATGAAGAAAGAAATGGAAGACCTCAGATATCTAATATCTACTGGTCCCGAACCACTCTACCAAATAGCCCTTACAACAACTCCTGACATTTATTACCAATCCAACAAACATGTGACCTTGTCTTTAACTTGACCGAACCTCCATTTCTTTGGTTCTACAATCCCATCTTCTCTCCAAATTCTCTGAACCTAGTACTTTTGCCCAAATTGAAAAAAAATCTGGTCTCAAGATATCTTAAGAACCTTCTGGCTCTCCCTAAAAACAATAATATTTTTAATTAAGCATAATAATAATAAAATTTAAGTACCAAACATTTGAAAAACCAGTATTTTAGAGTAAAGGCTTACAAACTATGGCCTACATGCCAAATCTGGCCTGCAACCTGTTTTTTTATTTATTTTTTTTTACAAATTAGGTTTGTTGTTTTAATTTTTATTGATGTCTTAATAATTTGTAACATTGTGGGTTTTCATTGTACACTATTATTTGTCCATCACCAGATGGATGCATCCCTTTACTCCTTGTGCCCCCCCCTTCCCCCTGGTAACCACCAACCAGTTCTCTCTGTCCGTGTGTTCATTTATATTCCACATATGAGTGAAATCATGTGGTGTTTGTCCTTCTCTCTCCACAACCTGTTTTTATATGGCTCACAGCTAAGAATGGTTTTTACATTTTTAAATAGTTGTTTAAAAACACACAAACACAAAGAATAATATGAAATTGAGACCACATGTGGCTCACAAAGCCTAAAATATTGACTATCTGGCCCTTTATAGAAAAAATTTGCCAACCCTTGTTTTAGAGTATTTACTGAGTAATTGCTTTGTAAGCAGAAAACATTTTCTCTTATACTATAGGATAATCTTTCAGTCTAAAGAGCAAATAGTTTTGATATTCAATTGACTTTTAAAACAAAGACTCTACCTGTACATTAAATGTAATTGAAAAAAATCTTAATCCTTAAGGCTAATGATAAAAAAGTATGAAACTTTTTAAACTTACTCTTATTTCTTAGATATAGCCTCCACTAGCCCATTTCTTCTATGTTGTCAATCCCTCATACAACATACTAAGATACGTTCTGTATAAACTTAACAGCAGCTGTAGAGCTACAGATCCCCCTTTCTGGGTATTGCCCTCCAGACACTTAACTCCAAATGAAGAAGGTTCAGCATATTCTTAACAGCTCTGATGCAGGCCCCTGTCATTTCTGACCTACTAATCTCTATCCAATCATCTCTTCCATTTTTTACTTATTCCATTAGAATAGCTTTAAAAGATAGTATTAGACCATATTAATTAAATATAAATTTGTGATACTCAGAAAATGTTCTCATTAACTGAATTAATACATATACATATAAACAAGAGTAGACTTATTCACGTTCCTCCTTAAGGTTGCTACCCTTCCTATCAAAGAACTACAAAATACTAATTAGGCAACAGATGATTGTCTTTCATTGTCACCTGCTTGTTGGTGTCATCATCTACCCACATAATCTTTCCTTTCTCTTACAAACTAATAAAAAGTTGTCCCTCCTTTTTAGGAACTCTAATATATTAATTTCTCTTCTGCATTTGCACTTTTCTTCTTACATTCTTTTTTGGGTCCTCTGCCAAGACTTCAAATATCAGAAATTTTAAGACTCTCAAGTATAGGGGCCGCCCGGTGGCGCAGCGGTTTAGTTCGCGCTTGGCAGCCCGAGGTTCGCGAGTTCGGATCCCGGGCGCCCGCTGACGCACTGCCTGTCAGCCATGCCATGGTGGCGTCCCATATAAAGTGGAGGAAGATGGGCACGGATGTTAGCCCAGGGCCAGTCTTCCTCAGCAAAAAGGGGAGGATTGGCAACAGATGTTAGCTCAGGGCTGGTCTTCCCCACAAAAAAAAAAAAAAAAAGACTCTCAAGTATAAACCTCAAAATTCTCTAGCAGATTAGCAACTTGTCAACATCCCTCCTTCTTAGAAAACCAAGTTGAAATATATTTCATCATTTAAAATTCCACTGATAATTTCCTCTAGGAGACCTTTTCAGAACAAAATTTATCTCTCACTCATTAAAACTCATCAATCCTTTCTTTGTTTTTTTTAGTTTAAGAGACACAGCAATACAACAAACAATAAATTATACCATGTCTACAGAAGTTTATTTGGGATGTGAAGAAACTTATAGTGGCAAATTCAGATTTAAGATGAAATAACATTAAATAACAAGAAATATCTCTGAATGATCTGATGAATTTTCAAGTAATAGAAATATAAGGTAGACCTCCAATACTGATTCAATTATCTGGACTATATTTGATTTAATTATACAAATTAAACTGCAAGCTTTGAAAAATTGTTGGATTAGTCAATTTCAGAAGAGTCCCAAACTCTTAAGATATATATATAAATGCACACTTTAAAACTCATTTTATTCCAAAAGAATTCTAATTATTTAGGTCTAAAAAGAGAGCTGAATACTACCAAACTACTCCAATGACAAGAGTGCTAAAATAGAAAAGCTCCAGAGAGCTCATCAAGGAGATGCAGGTAGATCAAAATCTCTACCTTTTTTATGTTTTTAAAATGCATTTTGCGATTACAAGTTGGTTTTTCATTACAGTATTATTTAAAATAGCCCCGGGCCTGGCCCCATGGCCTAGTGGTTAAATTCAGCACACTCTGCTTCAACAGCCCAGGTTTGGTTCCTGGGTGAGGACCTACACTACTCGTTGGCAGCCATGCTGTGACAGTGACCCCACATACAAAATAGAGGAAGACTGGCACAGAAGTTAGCGCAGGGCAAATTGTTCTCAAGCAAAAGGAGGAAGAGTGGCAACAGATATTAGCTCAGGGTGAATCTTCCTCAGCAAAATTAAATAAATATATATTTTTTTTAATTACAAAATTTAAAAAGTAAATTAAATGGCCCCAAAATATAGAAATGGTTATAAAAACTATGACATATACATGCAACATTATGCAACCACTGAAATTGTTTATGAAGAACATATAACATCATACGAAGGTGTCTGTTGTAACAGTAACTTAAAGGAGCAGACCAAAATTCTATACATAATATAATCACACATAAATTTTATTTACAAGAAAAAAGTATTAGAAGGAAATATACTAAAATATTAACAGTGAAACGCTCAAGTAGTGGGAAGAGAGTTTGTTTTTCCATTTTTTTCTCTTTTTCTATATATTCACGAGCATGACTTTCATAATGGACAATGCATAACATTAGTTTTTTTCAAGTTCTATATAAAGATAATTTTTTAAGGTCATTTAGATTAATCTTTCCACAGCTGAGGTATAGTGCCATCCTGATAAACAAAAATCCTACCGACAGAAAAAAAATTTAAAGACATCAAGCTATCACATTTATATTTTTAAAAAGATCACGAAGTGTATAATTCAGTACAAGTTGGAAGAAATCATACAAATTTTCACCTCAAGGCTAATTATTTTAACATGAAAATAGAGATTTAATAAAAATTAAAGTTTACCTTCCTATCAAAATCACAGAGAAGATAATCACTCCACAAAAAGATAGAATCAAAAAATACCAAATAGGGGCTGGCCTGGTGGCATAGTGGTTGAGTTCACGCACTCCACTTCAGCAGCCAGGGGTTCACAGGTTCAGATCCTGGGTGTGGACCTACACACTGCTCATCAAGTCATGCTGTGGCAGCGTCCCATGTACAAAATGAAGGAAAATGGGCATGAATGCTGGCTCAGGGCCAGTCTTCCTCAGCAAGCGGGAGGAGGATTGGCAAGAACTGTTGGCTCAGGGCCAATCTTCCTCACCAAAAAAAACAAACAAAAAAAATCAACAACCTAATATTGAGTTCGTATTTTCCAAATCATACATGTGAGTTAACTCACATAATAAAGGCTGCCAGCATTACAGAGTGCTTGTGTTTATTAAGTGTTCCTCATAGGCAAACTAGGAAAATAATGTGGTCTCACCTGTGAAATATGATTGATTGAGGATTCCATCCTTCGTAGCTGGGATGCCTGGATATCCAGCATCTGCAGGACATTGTTGGCCAAAGTATTTATCAGATACGCAACACTTGCTAAGGACTGGGTAGTGTAGGCTTTGGTTTCTTCTAGGGCTCGCTGCTTATCTGTGGACTAGGAAAAAAAAAAAAACAATCATTAATTCAAAGATAACCCATTCTATCAATCTAATCTACTAAAATACTCATCAAAACCATTCTGTTGCTGAACCTACACACACAAGTGAAAAATGTTCTGAAAACTAATTATCAGTATCATGTAAACCTAAAGTCTAAGTTGTCCACTAATATTTTCATGTTGAATAGATACATCTATGTACAGATGCAAATAAAATGCTGAAGCCATTACTTAAAAAATGAGATCCAATGGATATTTTGAGCAATGGCAGCAAGCATATAGTTGCTCAAGGTCACTGTTTGGAAAAGATAGTACTGATTTGAATGTATAAATTCTGGCATCCTTTTTTGCTACTTTCCTGAATTCCTCCTCTTCTTCCACTCTAATATGTGAAATGTGGCTGTACCGTAATGTCTGGTTAAAGTAATAATGATAAATAAAAATGGTAATAATCGATAAATAATGATAAATTAAAACAATGAAAGTTGTTAAATAAAAAAATAAAAATAATGAAATAGTAATGCTTTCTTCCCAAGTACTTTAAGTGTTATAACACTCTGGGACATAAATTGCCAATTATCAAAACCCTACTTGAAAAATAGAGAGTACACAGTAAAAATGGTTAACTGATTATTTCTGAGGTCACAAAATAAAGCAAAGGTAAAGTTACATATTCTATGCTGCTAACTGCCAAACACCATCTTCTTGCCCTAGTTCTACAGAAAGACTCTGTGGTGTAGTGGGAAGTCAAAAGCCTCTGAACCAGAAATCTTTTATCTTAACATCAGCTCTACTGCCACAATGTGTCAATCTGGACAGGAGTCACAGTTTCTCAGCTGCCTCAATTATAAAGCAGAGGAGCTAAACCTGTGTATCAACCACTGTGGACATCAAATAAGACAACAAATGTAAAACCCCTTTCTAAAACTATAAGTAATTATATATAACAATTGTCATTATCTCTGAGTAGTCATTAACTGTGCAAAGTTCACTATGTCCCAACTCGTCTCTCCCCCACACAGTATAGGAGTTAGAATCAACAACCCTAGATGTAAGTTTTTCCAGGGGGAGCAAACTTTTGAAGAAGCAGCAGCTAAAATGATCAAATAATACCGCTTTAACTTGAAAAGAGTTAAGAATCACTGTGTTAGCTTTTTACTTTTTCTTTTCTAACCTAATCCTTAGTAATCTCAGTCTTATCAACACTTGAATTAACAACAGAATTGAAACCAAATTTGGTTAAAGATAAGTACTTTTAAAAAACACCATATAGCGGCCGGGCCCGTGGCATAGCGGTTAAGTTCAGCACGTTCCACTTAGGTGGCCCAGGTTTGCAGGTTTGGATCCCAGGCATGGACGTACACCACTTGTCAGCCATGCTGTGGCAGCAACCCACATATAAAAAGGAGAGGAAGACTGGCATAGATGTTAGCTCAGGGCTAATCTTCCTCAGCAAAAAACCAAAAAACAAAAAAACACACCATATAGACTTCCAGATTATTGCTGTACAAGTAAGGAGCTTGGAAGTCACCACACTCCATCCTCATAAGTAAAAGGCAAAACAGACTGAAAAAAATCAACAACCTTTCTTGAATTCACAGTAGAAAACAATAAGTCAGTAACACTTTTCAGACATTACATCAGAGTATTATAGAAAATAATCCAAAGCTTAAAAATGTACATAATTTGTTAGTATGCTTCAAAGAATTAAGGAGATGGATGTTGGGACAAGTATAATTATTTTCAGTATGTCCTTTTCTATACAGACAGTATTCGAGATTTTTTGAAAAGCAAATAATATTAATGTAATTCAGCTCTCAAATGACATCATGCTATGCCTTTATTCATAACATGTAAGTGAAATCATGTGGCTGATGGTTGTTGCATCAAAGATATGAGATGTCTTTGTATAATAGGTGGGCTTCACGTATATCTACTCTTCCATGGAAGATTAAGGACACAATGTAAAATGTATGAAGAAAATCTAAATGGAGATGCTGTTTGTAGTTGACCTATAACACTGATGTAAGTCACCATCAAGTCAGTGTTCATGGCATCATTCTTCTGCATTAAAGTAAGACAGAGGAACGTTATTAATTTTACAAATACATTGTTTTACCAATTGCTCTCTAAGGAAAAAAAGTTGGCAATACATTAAAATTCTGATGTATCTTCATAATAGCAATAGTTAGAATTCATGAATATTGGTTAATGTCGTTGAAATACACAAATTTTAACAGATAGAGAAAACTAGAGCTAACTCTTCTCTAAAGAGGACATAAATTTATTGTAAATCCATGTTTACTAAATAATTAGCCTCAGTCTTGAAAATCATAGAAAGCACAACTCTGATATCATTATACCAAAAGAGTAAGAATGCTTCCTGATTTCTTGTAATCTGTATTTTGACCTAGGAGCAAATAGTGAATTTTGAAACATTTTGTTTAGACTACGTGTGAACTTAATATATTCTAATTAGTAAACTGAACGGTTTTTAATGCGCTAAAAAAAAAATCTCTTCTTGGGGGATGGCCCGGTGGCATAGTGGTTAAGTTCACACACTTCACTTCGGTGGCCTGGGGTTTGCAGGTTCGAATCCCGGGCGCAGACTGATGCACTGCTCATAAAGCCATCTGTGGTGGCATCCCACATACAAAACAGAGGAAGATGGGCACAGATGTTAGCTCAGAGCCAATCTTCCTCAGCAAAAAGAGGAAGATTGGCAACAGATGTCAGCTCAGGGCCAACCTTCCTCACCAAAAAAAAAAAAAAAAAAAATCTCTTCTTGGATCTCTAAGAGAGAGGAGGGGACAAAGGAGGTTCACAGATGACATGATAATCTATGTAGAGAATCCAAAAGAATTGACCAAAAACCTCCTGGAACTAATAAGAGATTACATTATAGCAAAGTTGCAGGATACAGGTTAAAATACAAAAGTCAGTTGCTTTCCTATATACCAGCAATGAGCAAGTGGAATTTGATATTAAAACCACAATACCATTTACATTAACACCCCCCAAAATACTTAGGTATAAAAATCTAACAAATTATATACAAGATCTATATGAGGAAAACTACAAAATTCTGATGCACAAAATCGAAGAATAAACGGAGAGTCTATGTTCATGGACAGGAAGACTCAATATTGTGCAAATATCTGTCAATTCTTCCTAATTTAAAATATGGATTCAATGCAATCCCAACCGAAATCCCAATAAGTTGTTTTGTGGATATTAACAAACTGACTCTAAAGTTTATAAGCAGAGGTAAAAGACCCAGAATAGCCAACACAATGTTGAAGGAAAACAGAAAAGTTGGAACACTAACACTACTCAACTTCAAAACTCACTACAAAACTACAGTGATCAAGACAGTGTAGTACTGGTGAAATAATAGCCAAAACAATCAATGGAATAGAACAGATAGCCCAGAAATAGACCCATATAAATACAGACAACTGATCTTTGACAAAGGAGCAAAGGCAATACAGTGGAGCAAAGACAGTCTTTTAACAAATTGTGCCGGAACAACTGGACATCTAAATGCAAAAAAATGAACCTAGACAGACCTTATGCTCTTCACAACAATTAACTCAAAATGGATCACAGACTTAAAAGTACACTGCAAAACAATGCAACTCCCAGAAAATAACACAGGAAAAACCTCGATGATTTAGATGCGGTGATGACTTTTTAGATACAACACCAAAGGCATGATCAATAAAAGAAATAATCAATAAGCTGGAGTTCATTAAAATTAACAACTTCAGCTCTGTAAAAGACAATGTCAAGAAAAATGAAAAGACAAGCCACAGACCGAGAAAAAAGATCTGCAAAAGACACATCTGATAAAGGACTACTATCTAAAACATATAAAGAACTCTCAAAAGTCAACAATAAGAAAATAAACAACCTGATTAAAATATGAGTCAAAGACTTTCACAGACACCTCATCAAAAAAGATGTACAGATGGCAAATAAGCATATGAAAAGATGCTCCACATATGTCATCAGGGAAATGCAAATTAAATCAATGAGATAACCACCACACACCTATAAGAATGACCAAAATCCAGAACACTGACATCACCAAATGCTGATGAGGATGTAGAACAACAGGAACTCTACTTCACTGTTGGTGGGAATGCAAAATGGTACACACATTCTGGAAGACAGTTTCCTATAAAACTAAATATACTCATCATATGATCCAGCAATCGCAGTCCTTGGAATTTACCAAAAGGAGTTGAAAACTTATGTCCACACAAAAACCTATATACAGATGTTTATAGTAGTTTTACTCATAACTGCCAAAACTTAAAATCAACCAAGATGTCCTTCAGCAGGTGAATGGATAAACTGCAGTAATCATACAATGGAATACTATTCAGCATTGAAAAGAAATGATCAAGCCATGAAAAGACATGGAGAAATCTTAAGTGCATATTACTAAGTGAAAGAAGTCAATTTGACAAGGCTACATACTGTATGATTCCAACCATATGACATGCTGGAAAATGCAAAACGAGGGAGACAGTAAAAGGAACAGTGGTTGCTGAAGGTTGGGACGGGATGAATAGGTAGAGTACAGGGGATTTTTAGGGAACTGAAAATACTCTGTGTGATACCATAATGATGGATACATGTCATTAAACATTTGCCCAACCCGGGGCCTCCCGGTGGCGCAGCGGTTTAGTCCACGCTTGGCAGCCTGGAGTTCGCGGGTTCGGATCCTGCGTGTCCGCCAATGTACTGCTCGTCAGCCACGCCGTGGCAGCGTCCCATATAAAACAGTAGAGGAAGACGGGCACAGATGTTAGCCCAGGGCCAGTCTTCCTCAGCAAAAAAAAGAGGAGGACTGGCAATGGATGTTAGCTCAGGGCTGGTCTTCCTCACAAAAAAAAAAAAAAATTTGTCCAACCCATAATATGTATACAACACAAGTGAACCCTAAAGTAAACTATGGACTTTGGGGGATAATGATGTGGCAACACAGGTTCATCAATTGTAACAAATGTACCACTCTGGTGGGGGATGCTGAAATCTTTGACCCTTCCTCTCGATTCTGCTGCAAATCTAAAACTGTATTTAAAAAATTGTCTTAAAAAAAACAAAAGATACACATTCTAGAACTCTATAATAGCTACTTTCAAGACAGGTGTATCTATTTTAAATTTCACAACTTTTGATACAAACAAAAGATTTTTTAAATTATGTTGCTATTAAAAAGTTATATATTGATATAAAATTAGAATTATGCTTATAAATTATACCATAAATTGAAAAAGTTTTTAAATAATTTAACATGGATATCCTACTGTTGAAGGTGATAAAATCTCAATTCTTCTATTCTAGCTGACATTTGCCAAAATATTTCACACTAGGATAGCCTAAGCAGACTATGCAAACAGCAGCCATGGATTTTAGGATTTTTAATATATCAGAGAGCATTTATTTAAGAATAACTATGAGTGATGCTAGATCACTGGTTCCCAAATGGAAGTTCATGGATATTCTCCAAGAATCAGCAATTTTCTTTAATACCTTATTTTAGTATTTTTTTAACTTCTACAGTGATCTATTTACAAAATTGAAAAATTAACATATTAACATTCCATAACAAGGATCCTCTGGAATAACTGAATAACAAAGCAAATTCAGCATTGCTTTGAAGTTCAACTGTTAGGCCCAAATCATGCTACTTTAATTGTAGAGAAAATGAATGAGATAAAAGAGGCAAACTTAATGTATAAATAACGCATTCACACAAAATATACATTACATTGTACTGAACAAATGAAACTTTTTAAAAAAGGTTTGCAAATGTTTAAATACCTTAATCATTCCAAGGCACCCCTATAATAAAGGTCCATAGCACTCTCTGTAATAATGCTCAAAAAGAATCTACAAACCCACCACCATATTCAAATTTCAAGGAAAACTGAGTTTTGGCAAAATATCATCCATGAAGTTACTGCTTCTGATTTAAATTTTATTAATTTAGCAGTTTTGTTATATTTATACATTTATTTTGAATTTATACTTGTTAAATAAACTTTAATCATAAGTGGTCTATATCTAGTTTTATGTTTGAACATTTTAACATTTAAAAAAATAAATTCAGGAAATGCAAATCAAAACTACACTAAGATATCACCTTACACCCCTTGGAATGGCTATAATCACCAAGACAAATAACAACAAATGCTGGAGAGGTTGTGGAGAAACGGGGACTCTCATTCACTGCTGGTGGGAATGCAAACTGGTGCAGCCTCTATGGAAAACAGTCTGGAGAGTCCTCAAAAAATTAAAAATAGAAATACCTTATGATCCAGCAATCCCACTCTTGGGCATCTACCCAATGGACATGAAATCAACCATCACAAGAGGCGTATGCACCCCTATGTTCATTGCAGCATTATTCACTATAGCCAAGAAGTGGAAGCAACCCAAGTGTCCCTCGATTGATGAGTGGATAAAGAAGATGTGGTATATACATACAATGGAATACTACTCAGCCATAAGAAAAGACAGAATTGTCCCATTTGCAACAACATGGATGGACCTAGAGAGTATTATGTTAAGTGAAACAAGCCAGAGAGAGAAGTACAGACACTGCATGAACTCACTCATATATGGAATATAAGTGAACACACGGACAGAGAGAACTGATTGGTGGTTACCAAGGGGAAGGGGGGTGGGGGGTGGGCACAAGGGATGAAGGGTTACATCCAGAAGGTGACGGACAAAAAAAATGTACAACTAAAACCCCACAGTGTTATAAACTATTAAGACATCAATAAAAAAAATGGTAAAAAAAAAAAAAAAAACTTAACTGTCTTTATGGGAGAAGATGAAATGAGGGATACCATGATATTTTCCTTTTGAAACTTAAAAGAAACCATGTCTATTTTGTTTAAAAATATTTTCTGAGAAAATATTTTGTCTTTTTCTCTGATAATAGATGAAATATATGCTCACTGTTGAGAATCTAGACAATAAAGACAAGTGTAGAATGAAAATAAATAAATAAATAAATAAATAAATTCAGTCAAAACAGGCAATCAGATTTCTATTCCATTTAAAAGGACTCTGTCCATTATCCAAGTCTTAAAATTAATGATAGTTTATACCTATATATGAAGAAAGAATGCAAATATATTCCTGTAAACATTAAGATAATAGGCCCAGCAGGGCTGGCCCTGTGGCCAAATGGTTAAACTTCTGCATGCTCCACTTCAGCAGCACGGGTTCACAGGTTCGGATCCCGGGTGTGGACCTACACCACTCATCAGCCATGCTGTGGAGGCATCCCACGTACAAAACACAGGAAGAATGGCAAAGATGTTGGCTCAGAGCTAATCTTCCTCACCGAGAAAAAAAAAAAAAGATAATAGCCCCAGAAAACATACAGACCAAGGGAAACAAATATATTTTCTGATCACGGTCCCATAAAATAAGACTTCATTCAATGAAGTGGAAACAATTCATTAGTTTATGATACTCATTCTTCTACAGAACTCATACATAGCTTAGCAATTATTTTCATTATGAAGAGGCAAGAATCTGGTCCTCGTACACTCTATAAAATGAAAATGACATATCAAAGGAAAACCTGAGGATGAATGCTACAATGAAGGAGAGCTGTGTGGTCACAGTTACCAAAAAAAAAAATGTTGAGCTTTGATTCACTGCAACGTATGAGGATCCAACACATACACAAGACATTGTGCTAAAGATGAGGAATTTTAAAACAGTGTACCTGCTCTCAAGGATCTATTGTGAGAAAAGATTCACATAAGTTACTAAAGTGAATTGAATAAGGTGAATAAAAATAAAGAGGTACAGTGAAATAAGAATAATATGGTGGGCAGAATGAAGAAAAAAACAGGATGAAAACAATGTCAATAATGTCAAATGACTAAACAGATTTTTAACCAAGAAAAAAACAGTTAAATTAACAGACTATACACAGCTGACTCAGAAAAATGAAAGTAATTCCCACAGATTATCTGCATTGTATATATCTTTTCAGACAAACCACTTCATGAAAAGCATTAAGTAAACATGTAAAAAGTTAATCATATCCTCTATTAATCTTCAACTAAAAGTGTCACAAATTTTTTACATCATTATTAATTTGCAATGATAACCAAAACAGGTCCACACTGCGGACATGAGTAATTCTTTTCATAAGACAAAAACCCTATATTATAAACAATCTCTCTATATAAACAACCATATATATAAATTTGATTAATTTGTAAAAAGTGCATTGTCTTGTCTTCTAAGTCATGAGGTTTATAATACTGGAATCAAAACTTACTCATGGAGTGATGTCGTCATCATGGCAGAGTGAGATTCCCCCTTTGAATCTCTGCCCCTAAGACACAACAAAAACATCATCCACATGCCAACAGAGGACAGTCAAACACTACAAATGACTTCTAAGAGACCCACACCCCGGTACATCTGACAGTGGAGGCTCAGGAAGCCCCAAAGGACGTGAGGAGAGGTAGAAGATTTACTTCCCCTCCCCATCCAATCAGCAACGACAGACAGCACAGCTCACAGACAGAGCAAGGAGGGGCGGGCCTCTGAGGGAAAACTATTGCCCTCCAGGTGCTCTCACAGACTGGCGAGAGATTCCCACTGGGAAGCAACAATGAACTGTTGCGGGGGTGCAGTCAACGTCCAAGCACCACAGGAGAGCAGACAGCGAGAGAAGAAGCCACCCCCAGAACAGGGAGGCGAAAGAGAGCGCCTCCCCCCACACACCCTGCACTTTGGCACAATCCCTCCCTCCAGGGACTGCAGCGGGCTCAGAACACACAGCTCATGACCTCCACCCAGTGGTGGCAGGTGGAAACTGCAGGACCAGATATCCTCAAGATGAGAAACAGCAAAGAAAAATCAGCCAGCTCTATGCAAAAGTGTCTTGTCTCCAGACCAAGAGGAAAGTGACCAATGCCCAGAAATCAAACCTGAAGGCACAGAAATCTAAAACCTAAACAACAGAAAATTCAAAATAGCTATCATAACAAAACAACAAATTAAAAGAGAACTCAGAGAGACAATTCAATGAATTCAGGAATTTCTTCACAAAAGAGATTGAAACCATAAAGAAAACTCAATCAGAAATCTTGGAGATGAAAAACACAATGGACAAGAGAAAGGAAAAGCTGGAGTCTTTAAAGGGCAGAACTAACAATATGAAAGAAAGAAATAGCATAATCGAGGATAGTGATGCAGAAACACTCCAGATAGAGGAGGAGAGAAAACTAAGACTAAAAGGAAGTGAAGAAATTCTCTGAGAAGTATCAGACTCAATTAGGAAAAGTAACATAAGAATAATAGATATTCCAGAAGGAGAAGAAAGGGAAAAAGGGGCAGAGAGTTTGTTCAAAGAAATAATAGCTGAGAACTTCCCAAACCTGGGGAAAGAGTTGGGAATAACAGTAAATAGAGTCAACAGATCACATAAATATATAAGCAGGAAAAGACCAACTCCACAGTATATAGTAGCAAAGCTGGCAAAAGTCAGTGACAAATAAAAAATATTAAGGGCAGCTAAACAAAAAAACAAAATGACAAACACAAGAAACCCTAGCAGGCTCTTAGCTGATTTCTCAACAGAAACTCTACAGGCTAGGAGAGACCAGAATGATATATTCAAAATCCTGAAAAACAAAAACCTCCAGGCAAAAATACTTTGCCCAGCGAAAATATCTTTCAAATATGATGGAGAAATAACAACTCTCCCTGATAAACAAAAGCTAAGGGAGTTCATCACCACAAGACCCCCACTACAAGAAATGCTCAAGAAGGCCCTTAGGTGTGAAAAAAAAACAAAAGAGAAAGGGGATAGAAAGTTATGAGCAAGGAGAAAAACAAGGAGACTAAACCCGAAAAACTACAGTTGGAAAACACCAAAACTGAATATAAACTCATCATTTTAAACACACACTCACAATACAAGATGAAATAAGTAATGACAACAACAAATTAGAAGGGGAAGAAGAAAGGGATCAAATCGACTTAGTCTAAGCAAACAAAAAGCATCATAAAATGGACTATCTCATCCATGAGATCTTTTATATAAACCTCACGGTAACCACTAAACAAATAACCAGAAGAGAACCACATATGACAAAGTGAAAACTAAGAGAATCAGCATGAAGAACTACCAAACTGAATTGGCAGTCTGAAACACATGGCACAAGAAACTAAGGAAAGGCAAAAGAACCAGAAAATGAACAATAAAAAAGCAACATTAAACCCTCATATATCAATAATCACTCAATGTAAACAGATTGAATTCTCCAATCAAAAGACACAGAGTGGCAGGATGGATTAAAAACCAAGAAGACCCAACAATTTGCTGCCTCCAGGAAACACATCTCAGCTCTAAAGACAAACACAGACTCGAAGTAAAAGGTTGGAAGATGATACTCCAACCAAATGGCAAACAAAGGAAAGCAGAAGTTGCCATACTTAGACAAAATAGACTTCAAAACAAAAAAGGTAAAGAGAGACAAAGTGGGGCAATATAAAATGATAAAAGGGACACTTCACCAACAAAACATATCACTTATAAATATCTATGCACCCAACACAGGAGCACCAAAGTACATAAAACAACTACTAAAAAACCTAAAAGGAGATATTAACAACAACACAATAATAGTAGGGGATCTCAACACCCCACTTACATCAATGGATAGATCATCCAGACAAAAAGTCAATAAGGAAATAATGGACTTAAATGAAAAATTAGACGAGACGGACTTAATAGATATATACAAAGCACTCCACCCCAAAACAGCAGAGTACACATTCTTCTCAAGCACTCATGGAACATTCTCAAGGACAGACCATATATTTGGAAACAAGGCACACCTCTATAAATTTAAGAAGATTGCAATCACTACAAGCAACTTTTCTGATCATAATGCTATGAAACTAGAAATCAACTGCAGGAAAGAACTGGGAAAGGGACAAAGATGTGGAGATTAAACAACACTGAACAACCAATGGATTGTTGATGAAATTAAAGGAGAAATCAGAAACTATCCGGAGACAAATGAAAATACACCATACCAACTCATATGGGGTGCAGCAAAAGCAGTCCTGAGAGGCAAATTCGTAGCAATACAAGCCCACCTTAACAAACAAGAAAAATCCCAAATAAATAACCTTAAGCTACACCTAACAGAAGATGAAGAACAAACAAAGCTCCGAATCAGCAGTAGGAGGAAAATAATAAAAATCAGAGCAGAAATACATGAAATTGAAACAAAAAAAAACAGTAGAAAGGATCAATGAAACAAAGAGCTGGTTCTTTGAGAAAATGAACAAAATTGACAAACTCTTAGCCAGACTCACTAATAAAAAAAGGGAGAAGTCTCAAATAAAATTAGAAGTGAAAGAGGAGAAATTACAATGTATACCACAGAAATACAATGGATTATTAGAGAATACAATGAAAAACTATATGCCAACAAATTGGACAACCTAGAGGAAATGCATAAATTCTTGGACGCATACAAACTCCCAAAACTGAATCAAGAAGAAATAGAGAATCTGAATAGACCAATCACAAATAAAGAGATTGAAACAGTTATCAAAAACCTCCCCCAAAATAAAAGTCCAGGACCAGATGGCTTCTGTGGAGAATGTTACCAAGCATTCAAAGTAGATTTAATACCTATCCCTCTCAAACTATGCAAAAAATAAAGGAAGATGGAATACTTCCTAGCACATTCTATGAGGCCAACAAAGCCAGACAAGTACAAAGAAGGAAAATGACAGGCCAATATCGCTGATGAACATAGATGCAAAAATGCTCAACAAAATATTGCCAAATGGAATACAGCAACACATCAAAAACAGCATACAGCATGATCAAGTGGAATTTATACCAGGGACACAGGGATGGTTCAACATCTGCAAATCAATAATGTGATACACCACATTAACAAAATAAAGAACAAAAACCACACAATCATCTCAATTGAAGCAGAGGAGGCATTCAACAAGATCCGACATTCATTTATGATAAAAACTCTCAATAAAATGGGTATAGAAGGAAAGTACCTCAACATAATAAGAGTCATATATGACAAACCCACAGCTAACATCTTACTCAACAGGGAAAAACTGAAAGCCATTCCTTTGAGAACAGGAATTAGACAAGGGTGCCCACTCTTGCTGCTCTTATTCAACACAGTACTGCAGGTTTTGGCCAGAGCAATTAGGCAAGAAAAAGGAATAAGGACTCCAAATAGGCAATGAAGAAGTGAAACTCTCACTTTGCAGACAACATGATCTTATACATAGAACGCCCCCAAAAATCCATTGGAAAACCATTAGAAATAATCAACAACTACATCAAAGTGGCAGGGTATAAATCAACTTACAAAAATCAGTTGCATTTCTATATGCTAATGATGAACTAACAGAGAACTCAAAAAGACAATCCCATTTACAACCGCAACAAAAAGAATACAATATTTGGGAATAAATTTAACCAAGGATGTGAAAGACCCACAGAAAGAAAATTATAAGACACTCTTGAAAGAAATCAAGGAAGATGTAAAGAAATGGAAAAATATTCCATGCACATGGGTTGAAAGAAGAAACATAGTTAAAATGTCCATATTACCTAAAGCAATCTACAGATTCAATGAAATTCCTACCAGAATTCCAATGACATTCTTCACAGAAATAAAACAAAAAATAATGAAATTCGTATGGGCAACAAAAGACCCCAACTAGCTAAAGCAACCCTGAAAAAAAAGAACAAAGCTGGAGGCATCACCATCCCTGATTTCAAAATATACTATAAAGCTATAGTAATCAAAACAGCATGGTACTGATACAAAATTAGACACACAGATCAATGGAACAGAATTGAAAGCCCAGAAATAAAACCACACACCGATGCACAGCTAATCTTCGACAAAGGAGCAAAGAACATACAAAGGAGAAAGGGACTTCCTCTTCAGTAAATGATGCTGGGAACATTGGACAGCCACATGCAAAAGAATAAAAGTTGACCATCTTCTATCACCATACAGAAAAGTCAACTCAAAATGGATTAAGGACCTGAAAGTGAGACCTGAAACTATAAAACTCCTGGAAGAAAGTATAGGCAGTACACTAATTGACACTGATCATAAAGGGATCCTTTCAGATTCCACGTCTGCTCGGACAAGGGAAACAAAAAGAAAAATAAACAAGTGGGACTTCATCAGACTACAGAACTTGTACAAGGCAAATGAAACCAGGATCAAAACGAATAAACAGCCCACCAGCTGGGAGAAGATATTCACAAATCCTATATCCGACAAAAGATTAAACTCCACAATATATAAAGAACTCACAGAATTGAGCAACAAAAAAACAAACAACCCAATCAAAAAATGGGCAGAGGACATGAACAGACATTTTTCTAAGATATACAGTGGCCAACAGACACATTAAAAGATGTTCAACATCACTAATCATCAGGGAAATGCAAATCAAAACTACGCTAAGAAATCACCTTACACGTTAGAATGGCTATAATCACCAAGACAAAAAACAACACTGCTGGTGGGAATGCAAACTGGGCAGCCTCTATGGAAAACAGTAGGGAGATTCCTCAAAAAATTAAAAATTGAAATGCCTTATGATCTAGTGATCCCACTATTGGGCATCTAACCAACGGACACAAAATCAACCATCCCAAGAGGCTTATGCACCCCTAAGTTCATTGCAGCATTATTCACTATAGCCAAGAAGTGGAAGCAACCCAAGTGTCCCTCAACTGATGACTGGATAAGGAAGATGTGGCATATATATACATAATGGAATACTATTCAGCCAAAAAGAAAAAGGCAGAATTGTCCCATTTGCAACAACATGGATGGACCTACGGGGTATTATGCTAAGTGAAATTAGCCAGAGAGAGAAGGACAAACACCAGATGATTTCACTCATGTGGAATATAAATGAACACACGGACAGAGAGAACTAGTTGGTGGTTACCAGGGGGAAGAGGGGTGGGGGGTGGGCACAAGGGGTGAAGGAATGCATTCATATGGTGACAGACAAGTAATAACGTAGAACTAAAACCTCACAGTGTTATAAACTATTAAAATATCAATAAAAATTAAAAAAAACAAAAAACTAATTCATAAATCTAAATTAATTTTTTCTTAGCTATTAATTTTTACCCCCAACCTATAATACTAAAGGCATCTTTGGGAGAGAAGTCATCCTCATCATCTTTTCTATCAGACCCTCCTCTACTCAATTATAGTGTTAAGAAAATACATTTCACATTTATAGCTATCTCAAAAAATCCTTCAATAAAGTAAACCTGGAACCTCTTTAGCATATGATCAACAAACACTGTTCTGATACACACGAGTCTGACACTATTCTCTGGCTCTATCAGGCCATAGTTTACACTAAAAAAACACCCCCACTCCAAGGACTTTAATATTTTAGTCTGAGCATATATAAGTTCCATTATATTTATAGGTCTAAATTTACCTTAGAAGAATAATCAAATAAGAAAAAGGCACAGACAAGGATGTTTACTGACACAGTTAACGGTGAAAAAGAAAAGAAGAGACTGATTAAACTATACATTCATACAGTGCATTCACATAAGAACGAAAATAGGATTGCTCTGAATTACCAATTTGAAAAGGTATCTACAAAGAATTACCGATTTGAAAAGGTATCTACAAAACAACTAAGTGAAAAAGCTGGTTACGAAGCATCTTCAACACAGTCATCCCAATGATGTAGATGCCTGGGTATAACTATTAGCACAAGAAAAAAGTCAGAAAAAACAAGCCTCAAAATGTAAACATAAGTTTCCTCTCTGAATGTTGAGAATATATTTATTTGGGTCTTTTAATGATTTTTAATATAGTTTAATTCTAATAATTTTTTTTTACCTTGGACATCTGTTACTTGCATGAAAGTAAAACTATGTATTTTTTTAAACTATACCACAAACAGTAATACACAAAACAGAAACTTATGTTTTCTGTTCTAGCCAACTAAAGAAATATTTGTAAGGCATAAAAGCATCAAAACCATTTTTAAAATCTTTCTGAAATGTATTTTACATTTGCATACTTACTGGAACAGTTATTTTGGACTCAAGGGTTTATTCTTGTTATTTCTAAGTTCAAAATGAAGTTTTAAAGGCTTGAGGTTGCCACACACCTGCCCTAAGGATAAGTCAATTCAAGTACATTCATTAAGGTTTTATAAGAACCTAATATTACAAGAGCTGATACTCTAAGCTGGAGATTTTTGTGCTCACTACAGCAGCACATATACTAAGTTGGATATTTTTTTCCTTTAAAGTTGTTTAAGTGTTCAATAATAACTGGAAAAAACGCAAAGAGAAACTACTTCAATAAACTGATACCAAATTGCTATTTCATCTTTAACTTAGAAGTCTATTAACGACAACTGAGAAGCTACAATGTCTTATTTAACATAAGAGAAACAGTGGACAGGACTATAATAGAAGTTGTTTTGTAGTTCCTAAGCATCAACGTCTGATACATATATATCTGTTACTGTATTCTTACCTTTTGTTATAATTGTATTTAATTATCAACTGTATCACTGTTATAGTTCACGCTTTAAAGGCAATACGACACTTCAACCCAGTTATCTAATATTTCTACTTAAATAGGATTAAGTTACTGAAAAGAAGAGAAAATTATTTAGATAAGGGAAAAAAATTATGATAAGCTTACAGAGAAACGCTATAATAATGTGTGCTCTGGTAAATACATACAGTTCTGTGAGAAAAGATTCTTACATAGAATGAAGTGACTTCCCTGGCAGGTCTATACTATGCACGATTAATCCTTCCTACCATGCTATTTTTTCAGTTTCCCTCATGATACTGATTTCCTTATCTCTACATGGAGATGTTCCCAAAGAATGTCTTCAAACTACTTCTCTTCTTGCTGTACTTTCATGCCTGAGAAATTTCATTCCTTCCTTAGCTACCACCTCCAAGCAAGAATTTTGAAATCTATTTACATCTTATGTTACAAGCATCTCTTCCGAACCCATATTTCTGTTTATATGGCATCTCACCTTGTATATTGTGCCAGATCAATGTATCTGTAACTCACCATCTTCCCCAAAACCACTTCCTCCTACTTCTGTTAATAACATCATTACCCTATCATCTCAGATACTTTTCAAGTCTCTATATCCTACACCTAATCAGTTGCCAAGATACTTACATTCTATCTGTGCCTTATATCCTTTCGTTTCTCTCAATTCCTACTGCCTACATTCTACTTCAGGCCTTCATTATGTCTTGCCAGCACTACGATACTAGTTTCCAGGTCAGAATGTAGTAACTTACGCATGGTCCTGCAGATTCATCTTTCTAAATCAGTTCTGAAGCCCCCATAGCTTCCTCCTACCTACTTAAATACAAACTCTTTTACTTGCCATTTACAGCCTTGCTTAATATGGCCTAGAATTTCTCTCCCATTCAATCCTACTTGGACCTTGGATAACAACTTAATTGGACTTACAGCTCTCAAAACACAGATCATGGTTTCTTACCTTTGTGTCTTTGCCTATTTTCTTCACCTGCAACCCATCAACTTCACCAACAACCCATTCCTTGCCTCTTCAAGGAAATCATCCTTGATTGTGATATCCATTTCTTACTGATAATTCCCATAGCATTTTGTTATCAGATTTACAGAGCATACTCTGTAACATGTGCATGTTTCACTGACCCTAACTCCCATGCCCCCTAGTGGTAAGTTCTAGAGGATAAGCACTATACCTTATATATCTTCACATCACATCACAGACAGGAGTTATATATTACCTGTTAAAGTGTGCCTACCATACTGTTTCAGAGAATCACAGTTACTTCTACCACCCAATGCGGGGTGGTGGGGAAAAAAAGAAGTTATGTAAGGGAGATTTCTTGGATCTCCAGAAGCTTTGGCACCACCCAGGCTACTCATGCCTTACTGTGTACCCCTAAGAAAAAAATTTAAACTTGCTTTTCAATTTGATGTTCTGGGATTGGTAGCAGGAAATAAGAAGAATGAGAATCTTACACCCTCTAGAGCAGCTCAAAATTGTAGTATCATTACCACTAGGTTACTACGGTTATTTATTTCTCCTTTTCATTTCTACTAAATAGGACCACAGATTTGGTAGGGATATAAGTGTACAGATAATGAGGGAGCAGGAAGAGAATGATAATATTTAGGGAGCATGAGCATGGGCACACAGGAGAGAATTCTCCTCTACAGATCACACCCTTGAGATATACTGTCTGTTTCTCTCTCTTCTCCAGTAGTAAATCTCTTACCCAGTCCAGTCCACTACACTACCTAGAAAATAGGCAATTATTTTTTCTCTGGGTATAAACTATAACCAGATTAGGTAAAGTACAATACACTTAGTTCTTGTTCAGTTAGCCCATCTAAAGTATTAATTTCTTCTAGACCCTCCATGATTTTAATTTAGCTCCATTAGTTTATTTCAATAAACCCTTATTCACTGAACACATATTACATAACAGTGTACTATGTACTACGATATTAAAATGAACATATGTTTTCTGCACTCAAGAAGCTTTCAGTCCAATACAGACAAAGGCAAATAAATAGAAAACGTCAATGCAAAATGGTCAGGGATATGAATGGACTCCAAATAGGAACTCTATCTGCAATGACCACCCAAGTGGAGTTTCACAGAATGTAGTTAGTACTGCCAAGCAGGAGTGAGAAGTTATTCCAGGCAGAGCAAGCAGCCTAGATAAGGATGTAAAGGCATGAAAACATATCATTAGTTCACTACTGCCTTGACTTTAAGACTGAGACATTGCTGGAATTTAAGAGTTGTATAGTAACAATTTTTTTCTCACAACATTGTTAAGAAGTTAAAACATCACACACACAATTAACCTAGTTAAGGTCATGACAGAGTCACAGCACCTAACTCGATAATGGGGTTTAGGGGAGCGGAGTATTCTTAGATTACCTATTTAATGACTCTTCAGTTCTGTATTCCAACCAATCTCATAACTAAACCAAATTGGAAAGAAAGGCTCCATCACTAAATCTCACTGAAATTAAATTAATAGCTTCCAGAATATATGCCAATCATTATACACAGATAGAAAATTTTTGCCAAAAGACCATGCAAAATATTAGAAAGATACACTTATGCTTTTGGAGTTGTTTAAATATTAATTTCTTTGATGTCTAAGAAAGAAAATATTCATGCTTTGCTTTCAGACTTCTGGATAGAGAACAAGGTCCACAAAAAAAGACAGTATGGCATTCAAATCAGAATGAGTCACACCAGTCATAGGCAAAAAGAGCAAAGCATAATTAGATAAACATGGACAATCCACCAAAGAAAGAACACAAGACAGACGTGAACATGGGAAAACATTCAGCTACACAAGTGATGGAGGAAAACAATGACAAAAACAAAGCATCCTTTTCACCAAGTAATTAACAAGAAAAAAAGTTGTGAAGAATATATCTGCATTATTTTAAATTTGCTTTGTGGTTATCTTGCTTTGGCAGATGAAGAAACAGAAGCACATGCCAAGAATGCCAAATACTCTTACAAAGCACAAGAAATACTGAACTTGTCAGGATGCACTTACGGTAAAAATGTGCTAGATTCTGAAGCTGTCATATTTTCCTAAATTAAGAAAAGGGAAGCACTAAAAAATATGCCCCTGGTTAGGAACAACAAAAAAACAGAACGACCTACATGTGCGAAAATGAATTAATAAGCAAACCTATTATGCAGTAATTAGAAATGTTAATAATATTTTGTTAAATTATATAATATTTATATTTGTTATTTCATTGTCATATGTTACTTCATTATATTTTCATTATTCATGGAAGAAGTCTACAAATGACTATAAAGAACAAAATGTACAGTATGTATTCATAATTATGTAAAAACACGCATAGGACAAGAATGGGAAAAAGGGAAAATTTTACATCAGTTAAAATGCTAGGTAATGAAACAGTAACTTTTTCCCTTTTAAAAAATTTTAAACGTGGTTATAATGTCATATGTACACTCAGCAAATTTAAAAAGGTGATAGATGACATTAAAAGCACAGGCAAAAACGAAAAAGTAAATAAAATGGACTTCACTAAAGAACTTTTGTGCAGAGGACGCTATCAAGACAGTGAAAAGACAACCCCCCAAATGGGAGAAAATATTTGCAAACCACATATCTGATAAGGGATTCATATCCAGAATACATAAAGAACTCCTACAAACCTCAACAAGAAATAAGCAACCCAATTAAAAAATGGGTAAAAGACTTCAATAGCTATTTCTCCAAAGAAGATGTACAAATGGCCAACAAACACTTGAAAAGATGCTCAATATCACATCATTAAAAAAATTGCAAATCAAAACCACAAGATACCACTTCAACCATATTATAAAAAAAAAAAAAACAGAAAATACCAAATGTTGGCAAGGATGTGAAGAAACTGGAACCCTCATGCACTGCTGATGGGAATGTAAAATGGTGCAGCCACTGTGTAAAACAGTTTGGCAGTTCCTCAAGAAGTTAAACACAGAATCAGCATATGATCCAGTGATTCCCAAAAGATTTGAAAGTAGAGACTCAAAAAAAGATAATTGTATGCCAATGTTCACAGAAGTATTATTCACAATATTGAAAAGATGGAAACAACCTAAATGTTAATCACCAGATGAATGGATAAACAAAGTGTGGTATATTCATACAATGGAATATAATTCTACCTTAAAAGGAAGGAAATTCAGATACACGCAAAAACATGGATGAACACTGAAAACATTATGCTAAGTGAAATGAGCTAGACCCGAAAGGCCAATGTTGTGATTCCACTCACATTAAGTACCTAGAATAGGCATATTCACAGAGATACAAATTACACTAGAGGTGTCCAGGAGCTGAGGACAGGGCAGTGGGAACTTATTGTTTAATGGGTATAGACTTTCTGTTTGGGATGATGAAAAAGTTCTGGAAACAGATAGTAGTGATGATTGCACAACACTGTGAATGTACTTAAAACCACTGACTGGTGCACTTAAAAATGATTAAAATGGTAATTTTATGTTATGTATATTTTATCACAACAAAAACCACTAAACAAAAAAAAGATGATAGAATTGATAATCTCTTAAGGGTACTCTCTACATATTTTTAACCACATATCCTTTAGATTATGACAGTGGGATCAAATGACAATGAACTTCATGAATTCATGGTATATCATTTGTTTATATCAATTTTTTAAATCTGTAAAACTAGAACTTTCCAAACCATTTTCAGACCACTGGATCAATGCAACCAGAGTGTACAATTTATGATGGTCCAACTCTAAAACCAAATCAAGAATGTTAAGTTTTTCTGAGATTATGCTTTAGAGAGAATTTTTCTTATACCAAATACAGCCATTACTAAGGTTGTTCATTAGCTACAAGAAAAGGGTGTTTAGTAACACTGAAATCACCAGCATGAACACACTTTCCACATTAACAAACAGTGACTGACTTCTTATATTTCTCAAAATAAAGTCAACATAAACTACTTTACTTCCCAGTGAAGCTTTAACATTATGGTGTTGGCACTGTACTTAACTACAATATATTAGGAAAGTACTGAAGGAGACACAAATGGCTTATTACAAATGTACATGTCACCTGAAAAAGAGAACTCAAACCAAAACTGACAAAGAAGGTTTTCTATCTCAAAAGCTAAGAATTTCACAATTGGATGTAAGACCAAACCTTCATGATTACTATTTATCACCAGCCCTCTTTTCTAAGGACTTAAAACTAAATCCTGACATCTGTTCCCACTTATGCATCACTAGCATCATACTGGATTTGAGTCGTAAGAAAGTCAAATGGAGATGGGAATGTATTTGGGACAGACGTCTGGGCTCAAGAAATTTAGAAATAAATGGGAAATATACAATATTTAAGAGCATGGAAATGCAGAGCACTGCTGTATCCCTAACACTGCCTAGAAAACAGTGTGCAATACAAAGTAGGTGCTCAAAAAATAGTTGAACAAATGAATGAGGTATAGAGAGAAGAGACGATGGCTGGGACCTGTCTTTCAGAACCCAACATTTAGAGATTGGGATAATGAGAAAGTAAAGAATCTGTAAAGGACTAACGAGGTAGGAAAACACCCAAGAGACTGCAATGTTGTAGAAACCAAGAGAAGAGACTATTTCCATGGCCAGCACTATAGAGATACAGAAAAGTATCCAGTGAACAGCTGTGGCAATATGAAACTGTCTGATGAACTTGAAAAAAGCATTTTTGGCTGAGTAGTAGTGTGAAAATCATATTAGAATTAATTTTAAGAAGAAAGCATATATAGATAGCTCTTCAAAAAATGTCTGGGCATTGGAAATTAAAGAAATGGGACCACAGCTAGAAAAGAACAGTGTTAAAAGAAAGGTTTACTTTAAGATGGTAAATACCAGGGCATGTTTAGACATAAATGATCCAATGGGACAGGAAAAGTTGAAGAAGTAAAAGCTTAAGCAAATGAACAAAGTATTTGAGAAGGAGAGAGCTCAAATGGAGCAACTGGTCTTTGAGGAGGACAGTTCTTTTAATGGAAAAAAGAAAAAGGAAAGGTGCTGCAGACACAAGCTTTATAGATTTTAGGGTGGAAAAATGAAGGATGTTTAGTCTAATGGCTTTTATCTCTGAAGCGTGAGGCAGGGTAATCATGGGCAGAGAGGTTTGGGGTGTAAGAAGAGAGACGAGGGTGCGACACGGTTGTCTCAGAGAGAGAAGGACATGGAGACTAAATGAGATCACATGTACCAAGAATTTAGCACAAAACTTGGCACGATGAAAGAGTTCGATAAATGATAATAGCACCTTTTATGTTATCTAATTTCTACATGAAAAAAAGTCTTCTAAACATAAAGCAATGGTCAAAAATAACTATGATCTCCAAAAGTTATATTATAAAATTTTAAAAATCATGAAATTAAGCTTCAAAATGTAAATAAACCATGAAACCCTACACTCAGAGTAAAAGACAATTTTAAAGACATAAATTTAAGACAAAATTTTAAACTTTGACTCTGTAAAAGACAATTATATTGAAAAAAGAAGCCACAAACTGGGGGGAAATATTTACAAAACATGTATTTGATAAAAGACTGGCATCCAAAATATACAAAGAACTCAAACTCAGCAATAAGAAAACAAATTTTAAAATGGACAAAAGATCTGAACAGCTACCTCACCAAAGAAGATATACAGATGGCAAATAAGCATATAAAAAGATTCAACATCATATGTCATGAGGGAATTGCAAATTAAAACAATGAGATCCACTACACACCTTTCAGAATGGCTAAAATATCAAACACTGACAACACAAAATGTTGGAGAGGATGTGGAACAAGAACTCTCATTCATTGCTGGTGGGAATGCAGAATGGTACAGCCACTTTGGAAGACAATTTGGAAGCTTCTTACAAAACTAAATATACTCTTACCACATGATGCAGTAACCATGCTCCCTGGTGTTTACCCAAATGAGCTGAAAACTTACGTTTATACAAAAACCTGCATAAGGATGTTTACAGCAGCTGTATTCCTAACTGCCAAAAGTTGGAAGCAAAAAAAAAAAAGTCTTTCAATAGTAAATGGATAAACAAATCGTGGTACATTGAGATAATGGGATAGTATTCAGCAATAAAAAGAAGTGAACTATTAAGCCATGAAGAGACATGGAGGAACCTTAAATGCATACTGCTAAGTGAAAGAAGCCAATCTGAAGAAGTTGCCCACTGTATGAGTCTAACTATATGACATTCTGGAAAAGGCAAAATTGTTGAAACAGTAAAAATATCCATGGTTGCTAGGTGCTTGTGGGGAGATAGGTAGGGATGAACAGGCAGAGCACAGGATTTTTAGAGCAGTAAAACTATTCTGTATGATACTGTAATGATAATGGTGGATATGTGTCATTACACATTTGTCAAAATACATAGAATGTATAACACCAAGAGTGAACCCTAATGTAAACTATGGACTTTAGTTAATAATTATTACAAATGATGAGCTCATATTGATAAGGTACCACACTAATGCAAGATGTTGATAAAAGGGGCAACTGGCAGTGGGGAGGGGGGGAGTTTAGGGGTATGGGAACTCTGTATGTTCATTTTCCTGTAAACCTAAAACTGGTCTAAAAAATAAACACTATTTAAAAAGAAAAATGAAACTATGACCAATAGAGTTGAAGACATATAAACCCATAAGAAAAACACAAAGGCGGAGTAAGGAAATTCATGAAAGCAAATGAAATTAAGTAACAAACAAGAAAAAACCATATAACCTTACTAGAATAGCACAATTTCATGCATAACGCCTGGAATCAAATAAATATGGGATCGGCCACTTACTAGCAGTGTCACCATGAGCAAGGTTTTAAATCTTTCTAACCATTTTTCTCTCAAAGTGTAGTCTATTTACTAGCATCATAAGCATCATCTGGAACCTGCTTGCTTGAAATGCAGAACTCTGGGCCCAATCCTAGAATTACAGATTTTTTTTTTCCTGAGGTAACATTGGTTTATAACATTACATAGACTTCAAATGTACTTCGTTATAATTCGGCTTCTGTATACATCATGTTCACCACCAAAAGTCTAGTTTCCATCCATTATTGTACAAATGACCCCCTTTACCCATTTCTCCCTCCCCCTGCCCCCTTTCCCTCTGGTAACTACCAGTCTGTTCTCTGTATCTATGTGTGTGTTTGATCTTCCATGAGAGAAATCATACAATATTTTTCTTTCTCTGTCTGAATTATTTCACTTAGCATAATACCCTCAAGGTCCATCCATATTGTCACCAATGGTAAGACTTACTCTTTTTATGGCTGAGTAGTATTCCATATATATATAAACACCACATATATATATATATATATATAAAATACAGACCACATTATATATATATATATATGTATTTTATATATACACACACACACACACACACCCCACATCTTCTTTATTCATCTATCAATGGACATTTAGGTTGTTTCCATGTCTTGGCTACTATAAATAATGCTGCAATAAACATAGGGGGAAATATGTCTTTTCAAATTAGTGTTTCTATATTCTTTGGATAAATACTCAGAAGTGGAATAGCTGGATCATATGGTGGTTCTATTCTTAATGTTTTGAGGACTCTCCATATTGCTTTCCATAGTGGCTGCACCAATACACATTCCCACCAGTAGTGTACAAGAATTCCCTTTTCTCCATATCCTCTCCAACATTTGTCATTTCTTGTCTGTCTAACAGCCATTCTGACAGGCATGAGGTGATATTCTCATTGTGGTTTTGATTTGCATTTCCCTAATAATTAGTGATGTTGAACATCTTTTCATGTGCTTGTTAGCCATCTGTATAATTTCTTTGGAAAAATGGTTAGATCCTTTGCCCATTTTTTAATTGAGCTTTTTTGTTGTTGAGTTGCATGAGTTCTTTATATATATTTCAGATATTAATCCCTTATTAGATGTATGATCTGCAAATATCTTCTCCCAATCAGAAGGTTGTCTTTCATTTTGTTGGCTTCCTTTACTGTGCATAGAATTACTGATTTAGAATCTGCATTTTAACAAGATACCTAGGTGATTCATATGCACATTAAAGTTTGAGAAATCTAAGTATCAGTCTTCTCATCTCTAAAATGAGGAGATTAGTATTTATCTCAAAACATTGTTAAAATTAAATAAGTTAAAACATATAAATACTGAGCAAGCACTAAAAACTCTTTAAATGTTTTTTGTTATTAGTACAGCAGTAATTGAAGCAAAGTAAGTTAAAAATATAAACTTTTGCAATTTAATTAAATTAGCAAAGATTTTTTTTTTTTTTTTGGTGAGGAAGACCAGCCCTGAGCTAACAGCCGTTGCCAACCCTCCTCTTTTTGCTGAGGAAGACTGGCCCTGGGCTAACATCGTGCCCATCTTCCTCTACTTTATATGGGACGCCACCACAGCGTGGCTGACATGCAGTGCGTCGGCGGGCGCCCGGGATCCGAACCGGTGAACCCCGGGCTGCCAAGCGCGGACGAAACCGCTACGCCACCGGGTGGCCCCTAAATTAGCAAAGATTTTTAAAAATAACAAGCCTGGTGAAGGTAAAAGGAGACAGATAACCATCCACAACTCGTTAACATGTATTTGAGGTACAATCTTTCTGGAAAGCAATCTGGCAATATGTACCAAATGTCTTTAAAATGTTCATACTCTCTGACCCACTTCTAGGAAACTATGAATTAAAGAGAAATGTGGACAAAAACTTTTGTTCACAGATGTCCTCTGCTATTTATAATAGCAGGTGTAATAAAATGAACTCCACAGGGTACAAACGTAAATTAAGTCTTTCCTCCAACTCATACTATGTTGGGTCTCCTTTTCATGCTCCGGCATTACATCAGCAGCAGATTTTAGAGCTTTTCTAATAACTCTCAGGTATTAAAATATTTTCATTTTCAAATATTAAAAAGTTCAGTTCAACCTAAATCAGAACTTCAGTCTTCCTCTGATTCACCAGCTCAAGCCTAAACTGACAATTCCACAAACCAGAAGTGGAGAGTAAGACATGTTTTCGTTATTATTCTACCCTGCTCTTCCACTCTTCCTCCCCACTTCACTATGCTGCTCTATAGCTCACTCCTCCAAGACCAGAAGAGCATGGCAGAAGAAAGCAGGAACAGCAATGAGAGAAAAAGTATAAGGCGTGACGTGACTATTCTGTAGCAGTCTCGTGTTGATGTTCTATGCTAACGCCAAATTTCGACCCTCCTTCTTGTGAAGCACTTTATGGGTTCCCCAGACACCCTCCCTAAAATGGGTGATGCATTCTCCAGCTAATATCCCATACTTCCATCTTAGTGCAGAAGGCACAAACCACACAGCCTCTTTCTGACAGGGACACCTCGCCACAGCAGACAGTTTTCTTGGGCAAGATTCTTATATGATAACTCTATCCCAGCTACCTTCTGTTCTGTCTACTTATTAGCCCACGGGAAAAAAAAGAAATCAACATTTTTGCCCCTCCAAATTCTAGAAGTACTAGGCCCTCCCATTACAGCCTCCTCTCTCTGCTCTAAAGGATTTAACCTTCAGATCTTTCTCAGGGAAAATCAGGCAACAATTTTCACGGCCACTCCCATGCCTTGCCCCATTCAGACTAGGGTCAGGATCTACCCAGAACTCTCTCCCTATACTTCACAGCTCAAGCATTTCTACACATTAGCAAGCCTCAATCTGGGAATTAAATCTCAGTCCTCCTTTTAGCAGACAACTCAAATTTCTAGGACTGATTTTCATAAAACTCTCCTGACTTATCCAGAGATGAGGAAGAAACAGCACTTCTACAACCTTTTTAGAAGAAATCTTCATTCATTTACATACACATGTACAAAAACGGATACATATCCATATATATGTATATTCATGGATATACAGAGAATAAGTAGTTAAAAAGCAGCAACTCACTGGAATATAATAATGTATACCTGAAATTTATAAATTGTTATAAGCCAACATGACCTCGATAAAATAATTTTTTTTAAAAAGCCATATCTTCCAACAAGTCTTATATGTATAATCTAACACCTTTTATTAAAGTATGGAGATAATTGTTGAATACTGTCCTCAGCTTTGGAGCCTGAACTGTAACTCCAAGACCAGAGGAAAAGTCTCCTGTAATATCTTGTTAGAGAAATAATTGGAAATCATCTAAACCTTCAACAACAGGAGAAGAGTTAAATAAATCTGGCACAACTACATCATAAAATACTTAGTATTAAAAACTACTTATGAATAATCTTTACTCTAAAATGTAAAGAATGCAAAACTACTTAAAATATAGTAAAACCCTAAATTACACAACCCCAATAACATGAATTTGACTATAATGCAACTATGTTCAGAATCTTCAAACAACATGCCCTTGTATTGTATGAAACATATTTTTAAACTTCATGTAATTTTTAAACTTTTAAGCTTTTAATTTTTAAACTTCATGTCATCATAGTAGGGTTTTACTGTGACTCAACTATGTAAAATGATACATATACAATATTACAGTATGTACACATAAAATTATCTCTTATTAATAGGTATTAAAAGGAACTATATTATGTATTATATATTAGCAGTTATTAGAAATAAATATATGTTCACAGTTTTACCAGTAATGAGACTACACATAACGTTTATGTTTTTTCGTTTTATGTATTCCTCTTATAATTAAAAACATTTTTTCAATAATCAACTTTCATGCTTACATGAAAACAAGACAACAACAGCACGTTCTGGATGCCACATTATCTGTATCTTCACATGTATCTCTTAGTACAAAAGTTAGTCTTTGCCACAAATATGGAACTGGACTAGCTGGGCTACTGCCACCAAAATCGAGTTCACAGAACTGTGTCATTCAGGGTCCGGCATACAAATTAACTAGAAATGCATTACCATGTTGATCAACTGCAGAGCTCTTGTCTTTCCAAATTAATCTGACAACAGCAGAATCCATGGGAAATGTTTCCTCTAACCAACAAAAAAATTATTTTAGCTACATCTGTTGAGGATTCATGAGGAATCACAAAGGAAGCAATTCTTCACTGGCTTCCTCAGTAGTATAGTAGAATCAGTCAAAATTTCCTTACCCACTAACTTAGCACAGACACAGCTTTGTAAAAGGGTACTGCCTTGCTCAATAAATGATACTGGCTGTAAGACACAGGACACAATTTAACCCAGGTGAAGGCATAGAGAATGTCTATGTTAATGACTCCTTTAAATTCCTCTATTTGCATGCAGCAATCTTTTTTTCTTTTTTGGTGAGAAAAATTAGCCCTGAGCTAACATCTGTTGCCAATCCTCCTCTTTTTTTTTTTTTTTTTTTGCTGAGGAAGATTGGCCCTGGGCTAACATCTGTGCCCATCTCCCTCTACTTTATATGTGGGACGCCTGCCACAGCATGGCTTGATAAGTGGTGCGTAGGTCCACACCCGGGATCTGAACCTGTGAACCCCGGGCCGCCAAAGCGGAGCATGTGAACTTAACCACTATGACACTGGGCCAGCCCAACAGTCTTTTTTTTTAAGTAGTAATAAAGGACTGGCTGGTTGAAATCAGATTCATTCCTTGTCTGCTTTTATTGCCATGCAACACAACAGGCTCTGCCTTTCTGTTTGCTTTACGGTTTTCATTCTGCTTTCCTTTATATTGTGGATTCCGTCTTCTATACTGTCTCCTGCCAAAAAAACTCAGTGCAGCAAAGCAGTATTCTAGAGAATGTTATTTGTTTCTTGTTCAGCATCCATTACTATTCTTCTGGTAACAGAACTCTGCATTCATGTGGGTTGATTCCCACTCTTCCTCCAACCTTACCCATGCCACAGGTATGGACACATGACCCAAGCCTACCAAAAGTACACCAATCCTTTGGACACTAATTTAGAGAAAGGCGTTGATTCAAAGCAAGCCAATAAGAGTCTTCTCTGAAATTTTCCAACATTTATTGGAAAATATTATTTAGCAAGAGTTGCTGTGGTGGTCATAGAGACACATGTTCTGATCTCCCTTCAGGAGACTATGCTTTAGGGAGCACAGCTGACTGACGGCCACCAGCTGCATCTTTAGTTACGGTGCTGATACTGAAGCCACACTTCTCCTAAGAAATGTATTACTCCTGAATAATAAAATAAAGATCGTACTTGAAACTAGTTACCTTGATCTTGGTCCTTCCTGATTTCATAAATGATATGAGCACGAGGTTAAGAATGAAAAGAGACTAACAAGTGTCCTATTTAATCCTTGTGCTGGGTCAACATTCTCATCTCAGAAGTTTCCTGATTTTGGAAAGTCATATCCTTAAATATTGGTCCAATCTCTGGTTTGCCAAGCAAACTTCCTTTTCTGCATGCTGGGATCATCAACTGTTGCTTCTTACCTAGCCCTACTAATTCTACTAATCTCTAGCCAACTTCACTAGTTACTCTGAATCAGATCATTCCTGGTATCTAAATTCTCCTTTATGCCCCTCTTGCTGAACTGCCCCTTTGGCCTGTTCATCTCTCTCTCTGCTTACCACCTCTGTCCTCCATCACACACAGTGTTCTAGTTCTTCTCACCTCACATATACAACTTCTCAACTGTTCTAACCTAAACCGCTAAATTTCCTCCCTTCATCACATCCCATTTCCCCTTTCCAGCCTCTCAAAACTTTAAGTCAAATAATCCTCTCCACCCAACACTTCACCTTGTGTTTAAAGCATTTCTTATCCTCTCACCAATTAGAATCTTTGTCATCCAGGACCTCACACGGCAATACAAACCATTTTAAAATCATTTAAGTTTTCTTCAAATCCTAACACAAGATAAAGAGACTGCATAGCAAACTTACAAGTGCCTTAAGTGTAAAATTGCTTCAATGTCTAAATACCTATCTTTATGTGTACAGTATATGTACTTTATACATATAAAGATAGTGCCAGAATATATATACATATTTTTAGAATATAAACTGTATATTTCTAACTACACAAATGAAAAAAAATTCTTGCAGATCAAGCAAAGTATGAATTTGGGATCTCTGTAGATTCTACAAATGGAAAAAACTACAGGCAGAATTTTCTAAAATTTTTCAGTGGACAGAGGCTTAAAAAACCCAAAGTAGGAAGATGTCTGTCCATGCCCACCCTGTCTCCACACACACACACACACACCACTCCTCAACACACACGGCCACAGAAAAGAACTAGACAGGAACTTAATATGAGAAACAAAGCTCCTTACTATAAGTTATTGCAAAACAATTATAAATGAGGTAAGCCTGCTATAAGAACCTTCCCAAGAGAGTTTTCCGTCTTGAAATGTGATTTGGAGACATTTTTACCGATAAAATTAAGATGTCATTCATAGGAAGTCATGAAAATATGATCAGTGAAAATTCATCTATCAATTTGGGAATTAGATGTTATAAGTTCATGTGCAATTGAGAGAAACGTAAAAGCGTATGTAAAAAGACTAGTGGTGATCTTTATGAAAACCTTTATTTAACCTGTCATAGTAGATTGCATTTTTATCTGAAAAGCATTCCATCTTGATTAAAGAGGGAAAAGAAACTCTTCCTCCCCACCTCATCCCCAGAGGCTGACCTATACTAGGCCAATTCCAATACTTTTGCTTACTCTAGGCCACAGGATTTTGTTTAAGAGAAAGGACCACAATATAGATCCTTCCCTGGATTTTTCAAACTAATTCTAGAAAAGAGAACTTCCTTTTCTTCTTATCTCAGAGATATATGAGATCTGAAATCATGTAAGGATGTCTCACAGTACATTGAGTATGCCTATCTGAAAGGATGAAGCCAACATGCAGAAGGAAGCAGCAATGAGAGACAGAGTTCTAAAGGTGTTTGAGTCCTTTATTCCAGTCATTCCTACTTTTTAACATGGTTTAGTTAACAACTAATAAATTTACATTTTTGTAATTTAAGTTTTTTCAAAGTGAGTTTCTGTCACTTGAAGCCAAAGAATCCTAAAATACTTAAAAGTGTTCCTTTTGATAGTTTAACAAACACTGGCTTCAGTTCTCAATAACATGGCACCTTTAAAATAGTTGCTATGTCATCTGCCTAGACAACCTATGTATAGACTAACTGGAAACAACTGAAGCACATAAAGTTGATATTCACCTCCACACCTAAAGTGTCAGGAGAGCCAGAGAAAAAGGAGATTACTTTAGAAATAAAACGAGTGATTACAGACTAATCTTTCTGAGATTCAGAAAATAAACTTATTTGCTGAGAACGTGGTTGACAATTTGGGAAATCTATTACCAAAGCCAAAGTGAGGTTTCTAGAAAATAACAAGGCTGATAGAAAGGATAGGGCATTTGGGCTCTTATTCAAGCTCTGCTACTACCTTACCTGGTCATAAGTCATCTATACTCTCAAGGACTCAGTTAGTACACGTTATGTTGAAAACACTAGACTATTATGTCATTTTTCAGTTATAAGATACCATGATTCTTTTCTGGAATATATTTGCAAGTAGGTCATTTTAGATTGAACTTTAGATTTGTCTAAAGTGACAAATCACAAGTTTTATAATAGTATCTATTTTAGATTAGGGGGAAAAGTGAATCTGTTTGGCAAATCTGACATTAAACTTGCTTTTTACAAAGAGACAAAAGTTTTAAAAACACTTCCTTCACTATTTAAAGATGTTCTCCTTTACTCATTTGCCTCTTTAAAAATATTCCATGTGCCTCCCCATCTCCCACCAAAAAAGACAGGCAGAATGTAAAGGATACTCTGTACCCAATGTAAGCGTAAAAACTCTTGTAATCCTTCTAGTGCTATCCCACTACCAGACAAAGATTTTATAAGATCAAAATGTTTTTAAATAACCGTATTTAAAATATGCTATAAAACATGGCAAATTAATCACATATGTGCTTCGGTTAATCTCCTAAACCCCATTAAAATGGCAATATATAAACACATTTTAAAAGAAAACAAAACCACAAAAAGGAAAAAAAATTTTAGAGATTCAATCCAAAAGGTCCAAATGTGACTAATAAAAATATAAGAAAGAAAAAACAGTAGAAACAACCATCAAAATCATACAAGTTAATTTTCCAGAACTAAAAAAATACTCCCATTAAATGTACTCATCAAATGCTTAGTCCAATTAATGAAAAAAGATCCACAGCAAAGAACATCATCATGAGGAATAAATGATTCTACAAGCTTCCAGACAGGGAGAGAAAAAGAAACCATATACAAAGAACCAGGAATCAAAATGGCACTTGACTTCTCAAAAGCAACATCAAGAGCTAGTAGAAAATGAAGAAACTAGAACAATGCCTTCACAATCTGAGGGAGAATTACTTCCAACCTATTATCCTCTACCTAGTCAAACTATCAATCTAGCGAAAGTTGGATAAGATTGTAAGTACAAAAGGTGTCAATTTTTAAAAAATTTTTCCATGTACTCTGTCTCAGGAAGCACCGAAGAATGCGCATACTCAAAACAGAGAACCAAGAAAGAAGGAAGCATGACATCCAGAAAACAGGATCTACATCAGAGGGGCAAAGGGAAATCAAAGATTGATGGCAAAGGAAATTTCTGAGATGACAGCTGTGCATTAGGACTAAAATGCTAATAATTCAGACATCCAGATTGGAGAAGAATGGCAAAAAGTTCCAAGAAATATGTCTCCTGGGGAGAGAAATGAAACTGATATTGGAAGACAATTCTCTATGGGTCTTTTGCATTTCTGTACATTGTGTGAGCAGTGGCACTGATTGCCTTTGTTCCAGACTATCTTTTCAAGGATGTTTGTGCAGAAAACAGTCTTAAAAGATAGACTGTCTCCCTCTGGAACAAAGGGCAGCTATTCTCACTGACCAGTATAGAAGATTCAGATTCACTAAATTCAGATTCCTCCCAATAATGCAACCCACTGCAAGTGCAGGTATCACCTGGCTCTCTTCATATCACACTGAGAATTGGGGTTTGAGAAACCAGCACAGTGCAAGAAAATACTGATACTCTGGCAAATGTTATTGCTGAGTAATAAAGTTCTATGTCTGTGCTCCAGGATCTCTGACCTGTTGGAACTTTCCCTGGGGACAGAAGAACTGCTGTGCACCAATTTTTTTTTACTCTCCTTCTACTTAGGTTGCCCTGCCCTGGCAGGTGCCATTTCTAACACTCTCCATCTACCTTGCTAGCACTGTTCTCCTCATGCTGGCATTCCCCTCCAGACTCACCTCAGCTGACGCCCCTCCCAAGTGGCCCCTCCTGGCAGGTGGCACCAGAGCCCCTCCAAAGAGGCCCCTGCCCTGGGGAGCCAAACTCACACACCAGTGTACCTGCAGCAATCGTGTCCCAAGCACAACATGTGGGTGCATGCAGCCTGCACAGGTGACACACCCAGAGCACCTGGCTCTGATGACCATGGGAGACTGTGCCATGGGCCCCAGAGGACACCTTCTACATAAGGCAACCCCTTCAAGACTGGGAGACATAGCTGACCTCCCTAATATATAGAAACACAGAGAGTTAGACAAAATGAGGAGATAGAGAAACACAATCCAAACAAAAGAATAAGACAAAACCTGAAAAAAAGAACTAAATGAAATGAAGATAAGCAATCTACCAGTTAAAGAATTCAAAGTAACGATCATAAAGATGCTCACTAAACTTGGGAGAAAAATGGAAGAACACAGTGAGAACTTCCACAAAGACATAGAAAATACGAAAAAGAACAAACCATAGCTGAAGAATACAATAACTGAAATGAAAAACACACTAGAGGGAATCAACAGCAGGAGAATGAATTAGCGATCTGGAAGATAGGGTGGTAGAAATCACCCAATTTGAACAGCAAAAAGAATTTGAAAAAACTAAGGATAGCTTAAGTGACCTCTGGGACAACCTCAAGTGTACTAACATTTGCATTATAGGGGTCCCAGAAAGGGACAGAAAACCTATCTGAGGAAATAATGGCTGAAAAGTTCACCAACCTGATGAAGGAAACAGACATCCAAGTCCAGAAAGTACAGAGTCCCAAATAAGATGAACCCAAAGAGACACATCAAGACACATTATAATTAAGATGTCAAAAGTTAAAGAGAGAAGCTTCAAAGGAATGAGAAAAACAACTAGTTACATACAAGGGAACTCCCATAAGATTATCAGCTGATTTTTCAGGAGAAACTCTACAGGCCAGAAGGAAGTGGCATGATATATTCAAAGTGCTGAAAGGAAAAAAATCTACAACGAAGAATACTCTACCTGGCAAGGTTATCACTCTGAATTGAAAGAGAGATAAAGAGTTCCCCAGACAAGCAAAAACTAAAGGAGTTCATCACCACTAAACACTAAGAAATGTTAAAATTATTTTTTTAAATGGAAAAGAAAAGGCTTTAACCAGAAATAAAAAAATTATAAAAGAAAAAAAAAAATCTCATTGATACTGGCAAACATACAGTAAAGGTAATAAACCAACCATCTACATAGCTAGTTTGAAGATTAAAAGACAAAAGTAGTAAAATCATCTATATCTACAGTAATTAGTTAAGGGATACATAAAATACAAAAGATGTAAAACATGGCATCAAAAGCATAAAATGTGGGGTAGGGGAGTAAAAATGAAGTGCTTTTAGAATGCACTCAAACTTAAGCAACCATCAACTTAAAATAGACTGCTATATACATAGGTTGTTATATATGACCTCATGGTAACCACAAACCAAAAAACCTATAAAAGATACACAAAAACCTTAAAAAAAGGAATATAAACGTAACACTAAGTCATCAAATCACAAGGAACAGAGCAAGAGAAGAAAAGAACAGAGAAGAACTATAGAAAACAATTAACAAAGTGGCAATACATACCTAGGAATAATTACTTTAAATATAAATGGACTAAATGTTCCAATCAAAAGACATAGAATGGCTGAATAGATTAACAAACAAGACCCATACATATGCTGCCTGCAAGAGAATCATTTCAAATCTTAAGACACACACAGACTGAAAAAGCGAAGGGATGGAAAAAGACATTCCATGCAAATGGAAACAAAAGGAAAGCTGGGGTAACAATACTTAAAACAAAACAGACTTTAAAACAAAGACTGTAACAAGGAACAAAGAAAAGCATTACATAATGATAAACAGATCAATCCAACAGAGGATATAACACTTGTAAGTGTCTATGCACCCAACATAGAAGACCTAAATACATAAAGCAAATATTAACAGACATACAGTAAGAAATCGACAGTAATAGAGTAACAGTAGGGGACTTTAACACCCCACTTACATCAATGGATAGATCATCTAGAAAGAATATCAACAAGGAAACATTGGCCTTAAATGATACATTACACCAGATGGACTTAACAGATATATACGTAAAATTCCACCCCAAAACAGCAGAATACACTTTCTTTAAAGTGCACATGAACCATTCTCCAGGAGAGATCACGTTAGGCCACAAAACAAGTCTCAATAAATTTAAGACAACTGAAATCATATCAAGCATCTTTTCTGACCACAACACTATGAAGCTAGAAATCAATTACAAGAAGAAAATTGGAAAAAATACAAACACATAGAGGCTAAATAACATGCTACTAAACAACCAATGGGTCAACAAAGAAATCAAAAAAGACCTTGAGACAAATGAAAATGGAAACACAACATTCCAAAATCTATGGGAAGCAGCAAAAGCAGTTCTAAGAGAGAAGTTTATAGCAATACACACTTACCTCGGGAAACAAGAAAAATCTCAAAAAATCTAACCTTATACCTAAAAAACTAGATAAAAAAATTAAACAAAGCCCCAAGTTAGTAGAAGGAAGGAAATAATAAAGATCAGAGGAGAAATAAATGAAATAGACCAAAAAAAAATAGAAAAGATCATTGAAACTTAGAGCTAGTTCTTTGAAAAGATAAAATTGATAAACCTTTAGCCAAATTAAACAAGAAAAAAAAAAACCCCAAATAAATAAAATCAGAAATGAAAGAGGAAATGCCACAACCGACACCACAGAAATATAAAGGATCATAAGAGATGACTATGAACAATTATATGCCAACAAATTGGACAACCTAGAAGAAAAAACTAAATTCATAAAAACATATAATCTTCTAAGACTGAATCAGGAAAAAATAGAAAATCTGAACAGACTGATTACTAGTAATGAAATTGAATCAGGAATCCAATAACTCTCAACAAACAAAAGTCTGGGACCAGATGGCTTCACAGGTGAATTCTACCAAACATTTAACAGTCAATACCTATCATTCTCAACTATTCAAAAAAACTGAAGAGGAAGAAACGCTTCCAAACCTTCCAAACCTCCATTCTATGAGGCCAGAATTACCCTGATAATAAAACCAAAGACACTACAAAAAAAGAAAATTACAGTCCAATATCCCTGATAAACATAGATGCAAAAATCCTCAACAAAATATCAGCAAACCGAATTCAATGATACATTAAAAGGATCATACACCACGATCAAGTGGGATTTATCCCAGGGATGTAAGGATGGTTCCATATCCTCAACTCAATGTGATACACCACAACAACCAAATGAAGAATAAAAATCATATGATCATCTCAAATGATGCAAAAAAAAAGGCATTTGACAAAATCCAACATCCATTTATGATAAAAACTCTCAGCAAAGTGAGTCTGGAGAGAACACACCTCAACATAATACAGGCCATATAGAACAAACCCAGAGTTAACATCATACTGAATAGTGAAAAGCTGAAAGCATTTCTTCTAAGATCAGGAAAAAGACAAGGATACCCACTCTTGCCATTTTTATTCAACATAGTATTGGAAGTCCTAGCCACAGCAATCAGACAAGAAAAAGAAACAAAAGGCATCCAAATTGGAAAGGAAGAAGTAAAACTGTCCCTATTTGCAGATGACATCATACTATATATAGAAAACCCTGAAAACTCTATCAAAAAAATATTAGAATAAATGAATTCAGTAAAGTTGCAGGATACAAAATCAATATATAGAACTCTGTTGTGTTTCTATACACTAATAACAAACAATCAGAGAAGTTAAGAAAACAATCTCATTGACAATTGTTATCAAAAAAAAAAAAAAAAAAAAAACGCCTAGGAATAAACTTAACCAAGGAGGTAAAAGACTTGTACTCTGAAAACTATAAGCTACTGATGAAAGGAAGTGAAAACAACACACATAAACGGAAAGATATACCATGTTCATGATTGGAAAAATTAATATTGTTAAAATGTCCAAACTACCCAAAACAATCTACAGGTTCAATGCAATCCCTATCATTATTCCAACGGCATTTTTCACAGAACTAGAACAAATAATCCTAAAATTTGTATGGAACCACAAAAGAGCCCAAATAGCCAAAACAATCTCGAAAAAGAAAAACCTGGAGGTATCATGCTCCCTGATTTCAAACTATACTACAAAGCTATAGTAATCAGAACTGTATGGTACTGACACCAAAACAGACACATAGATCAATGGAACAGAAGAGAGATCCCAGAAATATAGTCAATTAATCTATGACAAAGGAGGCAAGAATATACAATGGGGAAAACACAGTCTCTTCAAAAAATAGCGTTGGGAAAACTAAACAGCTACATGCAAAAGAATGAAACTGGACCACTTTTTTACATCACATACAAAAACAAACTCAAAATGGATTCAAGACTTAACTATAAGACCTGAAACCATAAAACTTCCAGAAGAAAACGTAGGCAGTAAGCTCTTTGACATCAGTCTTAGCAATATTTTTGGGGGGTCTGTCTCCTGAGGCAAAGGCAACAAAAGCAAAAGTAAACAAATGGGACTACATCAAACTAAAAAGCTTTTGCACAAAGAAGGAAACCATCAACAAAAGGCAACCTACTGAAAGGGAGAAAATATTTGCAAATGATATATCCAATGAGGAGTTAATATCCAAAATATATAAAGAACTCATACAACTAAATATCAAAAAAGCAAACAATCCAATTAAAAACTGGTCAGAGGATCTGAATAGACATTTTTCCAAAGAATACATACACATGGCCAACAGACACATGAAAAGATGCTCAACATCACTAATCATCAGGGAAATGCAAATCAAAACCATAATGAGATACCACCTCACACCTGTGAGAATGGCTGCTATCAAAAAGACAAAACACAAGTGTCCGCAAGAATGTGGAGAAAATGGAATCCTCATGCACTGTTGCTGGGAATGTAAACTGGTGTAGCCACTATGGAAAACACTATGGAGGTTCCTCAAAAAATTAAAAATAAAACTACCATATGACCCAGCAATTACACTTCTGGATATTAACCCAAAGAAAACAAAAATACTAATTTGAAAAGATACATGCACCCCGACGTTCACTGCAGCATTATTTACAATAGCCAAGATATGGAAACAATCTAAGTGTCCACCAACTGATGAATGGATAAAGATGTAGTAGATATGTACAATGGAATATTACTCAGCCATAAGAAAAGAATGAAATGTTGCCATTTGCAACAACATGGATGGACCCAGAGGGTATTATGCTAAGTGAAATAAGTCAGACAAAAAAAGACAAATACAATATGATTTCACTTATATGTGGAATCTAAAAAACAAAACGAACGAACAAATTAAACAGAAACAAACTCATAGATACAAGGAACAAACTGGTGGTTGCCAGAGAGAAGGGGAGTAGGGGGATGGACGAAATAGGTAAAAGGAATTAAGAAGTATAAACTTCCAGTTATAAAATAAGTCACAGGGATGTAATGTACAACATAGGGAATATAGTCAATAACATTATAATAACTTTGTGTAGTGACAGATGATTACTAGACTTGTGGTGATCATTTTGTAACGTACATAAATGTTGAATCACTATGTTGTACACCAGAAACTAATAATATTGTACGTCAACTGTATTTCAAAAAAAAGAAAAAAGGCGGAATGATGTACTGACATACTATATGGTGAACCTTGAAAACATTAAATGAAAGAATCTAGACACAAAAGGTCACATATTGTATGATTCCATTTATAGGAAATGTCCAGAATAGAGAAATCCATCGAGACAGAAGGATTAGTGGTTGCCAGAGGACAGAAGGAGAGAGGGATGGAGAAGTGACTCAGAAAGGGTACAGGCTTTCTTTTTGGAGTGAGGAACATGTTCTGGAATCAGATGGTGATGATGGTTGCACAATCTTGTGAATATACTAAAAACCACCAAACTGTACACTTTCAAATGGGTGAATTTTATGGTATGTGAAATATATCTCAATTCAAAATATTTAAATAATCACAAATGGCCAGTGGCTACTGTATTAGACAGCACAGCCATAGAGGGTGCCTAAATTCAGAGCAGCCTTCTATGAACAAGAAACAAGACTTTTGTTTTAAGCCATTTAGGAGGTAAGGGTTGGGAAGCAAGGGGAAGCAGACAAATTTAAGAGTAGCAAAGTGCTAAACATTTGGACCATAATTGCTTAAAACTTTTGAATATAAATTTAGATCAAAGTCCAAAGGCTGTGAACCAGGGATAGATGACTTCAAAAGAATGTTTAAACTCTATAGGCATAAGCTTCTAGATTTATAAAAAGAAAAAAATGAACTACAATTCCCAGACTATGCTGTAGTATTTATTAATAGCTGTCAGGTATCCAAAAATGATTTTGAGGACTAATGTATTTTGTGAAATACTACATGTAGGTAAGTTAAACAGGTTTCTTTACTGCAAAAATTCTCAGAACATTTAAAATGATATTGTACTTTGCAGGTTCAAAAAGGGACACAATATGCAGTATCCACACAAATATTTTTACATATTGTGCAACGCTAGTCTGGGAAATACTGGACTATATGATTACAATGGTTCTGCCAGCTTCAATGTCATATATTCTTAGAAATGTTTTGCTCCATTTTTTGTTCTTTAATTTGGTTTGGCATAAAGATAAGTTAGTAATTTATAAGAAAAAATAATCAGCCCTACATAATATTGATATATTTCTTTAGCTTCAAAGTTAGATATAAACCAAATGTCAATATTCAAAAAAAGTCAAGAAGTAATCCACATTATGGAATACAGTTGCATATACATAACTATACAGAATATAGTTAACTAAAGCCTAAGTACATCCAAGTATTATATAGGTATAATCTCTGTGACACTGTGATGTTAACTACTGGTCCCTTCTACTCAGGACAGCATGAATAGTGGCTGGAATAGTGTCTGTCCTAGGCAAGAGTCTCCTCCTTCTATTTTATTGCACTGATTCTGACATTTTCCCTAAATTTTGGTATCTCACAAGTGTCTAAAACAAGTCACTTCTCTGTAAAGTGCACTAGCTCTGCAAAGAATTCAGGAGAGAGATTGTTTTCCTTCCTTAAATACTTATTTCATTTTTATTGGTGGTGACCAACTGTGCAGCAGGTTTGGGGTGTTTGAATCCTGAAGAGTCCAAAGAAAGGACTGGCCCTTGGTCAGATCCTGGGAGAAAATACTTAAGTCCTTAGAATATCTTGCCTGATACGAGTATCTCTGTACACCTGGGGCCTAGGGCCCCATCAGTTAGTTATGCTAACAATATGATTTATGGTGAACATCTACTTTGTTCACCAGGGCCCCTGGGACATGCTGTATCAGTTTGACCTCCCAGGGTGGGGGCTGAGGGCCTAGAGCTAAGGTCGGTCACAAGGGCACTCCATACCTACATGACTGAGCCCCAGTAAAAACTGCATACACCAGGATTTGAGTGAGCTTCCCTGGTTGGCAATACTTCATGTATGTTGTCACTGCTGGGAGAGTTATGCACAGTCACAACTGCACTGGGAATGGAAAATTGGAAGTTCGTATCTAGTTTCTCCTGGACTCCACCCTATGCGGCTTTTTCCTTTGCTAATTTTAATCTGTATACTTGCTGTAATAATCCATAACTGTGAATATAACAGCTTCTCTGTATTCTGTGAGCCCTTCCAGTAAACTGTCAAACCTGAGGGTGGTCTTGGGAACCCCTGACAAACCAACTTACTATGGCTTGACTGCAGATATTTCCCAGTTGTAAGAACTTTTAGAGTATACAAAATTCCAATAACTATGGAAAATCATTTTTAGATAAGTACCTGCTGCAGTAAGGCTGCTGGTTGACACTAGCCAATTAAAGGAATTCATGCATCTCTGAAACAAGCAGTACATTAAGAAAAGATGTTGTATCTCTATTTGAAACACTGAAGAACAAAAGAGATATGACATCAAAGAAAGATGTTTTCATCCCCAATAAAAGATAATGTGAAGGGGCCATACCTAGGATAATTTGAGCATCAAAATAAGTAATGATAAAAATGAATTATAAATGAAACCTTGCTATTTGTGATAACATGGATGAACCTTGAGGGTATTATGCTAAGCGAAATTAGTCCAAGACAGACAAATACTGTATGATTTCACTCATATGTGGGAGATTAAATAAAACCACTAACACACACACAGATACAGAGAACAAAACGGTCATTACCAGAGGGGAAGGGAGGCTGGGAAAGGGCAAAAGGGGTAAAGGAAGACATTTGTACAGTGACGGATGGAAACTAGACTTCTGGTCATGAACATAATGTAGTCTACACAGAAGTCGAAATATAATGATGTACATCTGAAATTTACATAATGTTATAAACCAATGTTACCTCAATAAAAAAAGTTATTACCTTCTGCTGTTCCAAAATGCAAAAAAAAAAAAAAAAATGAATTATAACCCAGTGAATAAAACAGGCTGAATGTTTAAATGAAGAATGGGACACATGCATAGTATCAAAGTATCTTCCCACAAGGTATTTATTAATTACAAAGAGAAATACTTCAAGAATAACTTCACCAGTGGAGAAACCTGTCAGACGCAACTGATCAATTGATCAAAATGAATTATCATCAGTAACGGGACAAACTGAAATCAAGACCAGCTTGACAGGAAGCAAGAAAATAATACAGCATCATTTCTGTGACATTCCTACCAAAAATATATGACTTGAATCTAATATGAGGAAACATCAAACATTGAAGGACGCTATAAAAAAAACTGCCTATAATCTTCAAAAGTTTTATGGTCATGAAAACCAAAAAAAGATAAGGAAATAAGGAACTGTTCCAGACCAAAGGAGACTAAAAGTCATGACAACTAAATGCAACATATTTCTGAACTGGATTCTTTTTAAATAAAAGGCATTATTAGGACAGGTGGTAAAACCTGAATGGGGATATGAGGATTTGATAGTGAAGATATATCACTATTTCCTGATTTTGACGGTTGTTTTGTGATTAAGAAGGAAAACATTCTTATTTGTAGGAAGAGCTAAAACATTTTATTTTTTGGGTGAGGAAGATTTGCCCTGAGCTAACCTCTGTTGCCAATCTTCCTCTTTTTGCTTGAGGAAGATTGTCCCTGTGCCAATTTTTTTTTTTTTTTTTTTGTATGTAGGATGCCACCATACCACGGCTTGACGAATGGTATCTGGGTCTGCAGCTGGGATCGAAACCCCAGGTCGCCAAAGCAGAGTGTGAACTTAACCACCTCGCCAGCAGGCCGGCCCATAAAACACTTTAGTATGTTTAGCAGTAATGGGACATCAGGTCAGTAACTTATTTCCAAATGGTTCAGAAAACAAAGAAGTCCTTTAATTTTAACTTTTTAAATCAAAACTAAAAGAAATTCCTAACTTCACCCAGATGGGGTAATACTGTTGAGCTTTAAAAATCGAGGAAAAGTTTCCAGTAATTTAAGGTTTCACCATCATTAAATTTTGGCTCATAAATCTACTAACACACAACTTTTAATTATCCTGTCAACACATAACTTATAATTAAGCATGTCAAAAAAAAATCTTCCATCATCACGTCATAAAAAAGATGTATATAAATTATGCATGTTTTTTAGTATTACTTCTTAAGATAATTACCACCTGCATGCTTCATACTAATTAAAATAATGACTGAGTTTTAAAGAACTTTTCACGTTTAATGTGGACACTAAAGAACTTTTCATGTTTAATGTGGACACTATTACTCACTAGGAATAAACAAACTTGAAAGTACTAGAGTGAACCTTCATTACTTTTATGTCTACTAGTCCCTTGCTAAAATGCAGTTGCTATACATTTTCTATTTCAAATCATTTCTCTTTCATGTTAATATATGATCATCTGGTTAATAACCAAATTCTAAGTATTAGAAAGCATTCAAGCTGCAGAATTCCAAAAACATTACAAAAAGATAACTCCTACATGTGAATGTTCTGACACAACTGTCAGGCCTTAGACAAACTGCCAAACCAAAAACTCATTACCAAGATACAACAACTAAACAAGCAACTACAATCTCCCAGTTTGAAGCCTAACAGTCATAATAGTTGGGTGTTATATAATATTCAGTGTGTTCAGAATAAACCCAAAGTATTTCAAAAGTATCATCTCAATCCTTATATAATTCTTACTTGCAGCTCTCTAAAACAGGGCCCACTGTCTTATTTATGTCTGCTCTCTCAGCTCACCAGAAAGGCTAAGAACATGGCAGAGGTCAATAAACGTCTGCTGAATTGAACTATCTTGTGACTTCCCACTGCACTTTTTCCTTGGAAAGTAATTTCATCATGCCACTTAGGAATGTTATGGTTATTTGTGTACTGTTTCTATTTCCATTATGGGATTATAGGGCTAGATGTATTTTGAGAACAGCAATCACAGTTTATTGATTTCTTTTTGATTCCCTACGCCACCAGTATCTCACACAAAAGAATAAATATTAGTTCAAAAACCAGTGCACCTTGGATCTATGAACAAAACCTGAATAAAATAAGAATCGGGATATCATCCTTCCCATTTTCAGATAAAAAAGCAAAAAATTAAAAATTAAAAAAAATGAATTACTAGATGTAGAACTGAAGTTTAGATCTCATGAATTTATATTAAAAAAAGCTTTCCAGTCAACTCACTTCTATGGTTTGGCCATGAGCCAAACCCATCACTTTTTTGCCTTCTGGGTGATGACTCATTACACTGAGGGACATGCAATGCCTCCCAACAAACTAACAGCAGAAGTACCTGATGCACAGCTTGGGGCAATTACTACAGCTTAATTATGATTTAAGGAGCAAAACTCCATTTGATACTCAAGAGAGAAAAAAAATACTACCTAAGTAAAAGAAAACTACACAGAATTAAGACAAACTCAAGTTTAGTAAATAATACATGAATGACTGAATAAATGTAAAAACTCACTATAGCATAGGAAGTGGGGTAGCAAAATCAAGGGCTGTTAGTATAGGGTCTACTAGGGTAATTTTAAAAGCTAATACTGCAAAAGTAGAAGATGAAACTGCAAAGAAATGACACTTCACAGTACATGCCCTCCTTCCTGCCAGAGGTTTACTAATTTATCCCTGCTCTGGCCAGAGTAAACTAGCTCATCTTTTCCTATTTTACAGGTCAATGGCACTTCCCTCAAAGGCAAGATGTTAACTGAAAAAGACAACAGAAAGAAGAGATGAGAAAGAAAAGAACACAAGTTTACATCCCCTCAAGCTAAAAGTGGGGAAAAGGAAAAGAATTTAACTTAACCAAATGTGATAAAAAGGAGACAGAGGAGTCAAAAACTGTAGGAATTATGAAAAGGAAAAATGTGCTGTATTTATGATTATACAGCTTCAGTAATGAGTAAATCCAAAATATAGCAGATTACCATTTCTCAATTTCTCACTTTCTTTCTTATAGTTGATATGTTCATTCAGCCAGCATCAGGGTATCATACACACTGGTGATGGATATGCTTACTAGTCCCTTATTTCCCCAAGCAGAAATATGTTCCTCAAAGATACAACCAAGTATTCTTGTTTGTTAGCACAAACCTGAAAAAGATGCCAAACACAAAAATAGCCTTTGTCAGACTTCTCTGGTTTGTATGTCTACAACACTAAATTTCTCTAAGATATAAGAAGTTGGGAAAGAACTTATTACTCTGAAATCTTATTTGGAAAAATTAACATGACAGTCACATTACATGCAAATTTTTACCACAAACAACCCCATCTTATCAAAAATATATATATTTATTTACAAAAATTATATTGTTCTTTAGTTTTTCATTAGAATACACTTTTACTACTTAAAAGCTATAACTGACACTGTGGGTTTGGGGGTTTTTTGTTTGTTTTGTGAAGAAGATTAGCCCTGAGCTAACATCCGTCGCCAATCCTCCTCTTTTTGCTGAGGAAGACTGGCCCTGGGCTAACATCCGTGCCCATCTTCCTCCACTTTATATGGGATGCCGCCACAGCGTGGCTGACAAGACATGCGATGGTCCTCACCCGGAATCTGAACCTGTGAACCCCAGGCCACCGAAGCAGAGCGTAGGAACTTAACCACTACGCCACCAGGCCGGCCCCCACAGTGGGTTTTTTTAAAATTATCGTTAAAGATTAAGTTCCCTTTCTATGAAAAATAATATTCACGATAGTTTTTACTTGTAATTGTGAGATGGTAACTTCAAGCTGCTAAGATTCTTTTTAAACAAAGCTTAGGCACAAAGCTTTACCATAAATGTAAGGAATATCTGGAAAAGTATAAATCAACAGTAACACTTGGTATTTCAAGTCAGTAAATTAGAAAATCCTCAAGTTCTTAATTGCCTTTATTTATACCTGGATTAACAAAAATCTGAAAATGTTAAACTGAAATCTAACAAAATAAGGCCATTTGAGAACCTATGTTTTTTCTCCACAATTCTGAAATAATTTTAATGACAATTACAACACTGGAACAATTATTTATAGATTGATTTCTGTTTTCATACTTACATTTTTCTATCTACAAAAAAAGTATCCATAATGAGGACAGAGGATAGATCTACAAAGATAACAGATCTTAAAAGTTCTCATCATAAGGAAAAATATTCTGTGTCTATGTATGGTGAAGGAAGTTAGCTAGACTTACTGTGGTCATCATTTCACAATATATACAAATATTTAATCATTATATTGTACACCTGAAACTAATATCATGTTGTATGTTTAAAAAGATAATAAGCAGTAGCAAAAATTTAAATGTATCACAGTTTCTATACCCCCAAACCACTAACAAATGTCTTAATAATAACATATCAAGTATTACAAAGTTTGCAGGAGCAAGGAAAACAAAAATGCACGATGACAAATTAAATGGTGAGTACTATGCTAAATAATCCTCTTGGGGACCAGAAGTGTATTAGTCAGAATTCAGTTATAAGAAACAGTGCCACATTTTTCACAGAAATAGAAAAAACGATCCTAAAATTCTAATGGAATCATAAAAGACCCCAAATAGCCAAACCAATCCTGAAAAAGAATAGCAAAGTGAAGGCATCACATTTCCTCATTTCAAACTATATTACAAAGCTAGAGTAATCCAAACAGCACGGTACTGGCACGAAAACAGACACACCAATGGAAGAGAATCAAGAACCCAGAAATACACTCTCACATATGTAGTCAACCAATATTTGACAAAGAAGCCAAGAATACTCAATGGGGAAAGGATAGTCTCTTCAATAAATGGTGTTGAGAAAACTGGATAGCCACATGAAGAACCGTGAAATTGGACCCCAATCTTACACCACTCACAAAAATTAACTCAAAATGGATTAAAGACTTAAACATAAAACCCAAAACTGTAAAACTAGAAGAAAAGACAGGAGAAAAGCTCCTTGACATTGATCTTGACAACTACTTTTTGGATATGACACCAAAAGTACAAGCAACAAAAGCAAGAACAAACAAGCGAGACTACATCAAAATAAAAAGCTTCTACACAGCAAAGGAAACCAACAACAAAATGAAAGGGGGACCTACTGAATGGGAGAAAACACTTGCAAATCATATATTTGGTAAGGGGTTAATATCCAAAATATATAAGGAACTCATACAACTCAAGAGCAAAAAAATAAATTAAAAAATAGGCAGGGGTACTTAATATACATTTTTCCAAATGGCCACACAAATGGCCAACAGGTACATGAAAAGGTGCTCAACATCACTAATCATCAGGGAAATGAAAGGCAAAACCACAATGAGACATCACCTCAGACCTGTTAGAATGGCTACCATCAAAAAGAAAAAGAGGTAAGTGTTGGCAAGGATGCGGTGAAAAAGGAAACCTTGTGCACTGTTGATGGGAATGCAAACTGGCACATCCACTATGGAAAAAAAGAATGGAGGTTCCTCAAAAAATTAAAAATAGAACTGTCATATGATCCAGCAATCCCACTTCTGGGTATACATCCAAAGGAAATAAAATTACTATTTCAAATATCTGCACTCCCATATTCATTGCAGCATTGTTCACAATAGCTGAGACATAGAAACAACCTAAGTGCCTGTCTATGGATAAAAAAGACGGGGGGGGTGTATACACACACATATACACACACAATGGAATATTATTCAGCCACGACAAAGAAGGAAATCTTGCCATTTGTGACAACATGGATGGACCTGGAGGGCACTATGCTAAGTGAAGTAAGTCAGACAGAGAAAGATAAATACTGCATGATCTCACTTATATGTGGAATTTTAAAAAGCCAACTCATAAAAACAGAGTAAAATGGAGGTTGCCATGGGCTGGGGAAAAAGGGGAGATATTGGTCAAAGAGTCAAACTTCCAGTTATAAGATGAATAAGTTCTGGGAATCTAATGTACACTATAGTGACTGTAGTTAAAATACTGTATCATATACTTGAAAGTTGCTAAGAAAGTAAATCTTAAATGTTCTCACCCCCCACAAAAAAAATAAGTAATTATGTGAGGTAATGGAGGTGTTAACTTACCCTCCTGTGGTAATCATTTCACAATATATACATGTATCAAATTATCACGTTGTACACCTTAAACTTATGCAATGTTACATGTCAATATCTTAATAAAGTTGGGGGGGGGAGTACCATACTCACTTAAGAGAAATTTATACAAGGCATTGAGTGTTTACCAAATAATAGTAAACACTAGAGGAGTAAGATCTAGAATGCACCTCCAGATATTAGGTTCATAACAAAATCAGAATTGGCCCACCAGGAATAGATACATCTAACACAATCAGAGAAGTGGGAAGAATCAGAAGGCAACCACGGGAACTCTTAACCTGAGAAACATACCACCCTATACCACTCTATTACACTAACATCAGGAAATTGCCACATAATTACTGTTGACCTTAGAACCCATCATGCCAAGTAAATGTGCATCATTCAAAAAATATCGGCGCTACATCTTAGCACTCAATACTCACTAAGCTAGTAACTGGACAAGGCAACACTGTCACAGAAGAACTCAACATTTCACAATACTCTGGCCAGCACAAACCACAGCTAAAGCAGAAATGCAATCTCTCACTCATCTGATATTTGGAGGGGGAAATGAGTACATCAAGAAATAATAGAGAATCATTTTATGACCACCGTAGCAATAACTGTTTCAGGCAAACATCATAAATGGATATGAAAAACCAATGTGAGAATGTTAATCATTTCAAAAAGGAAAAAAGTACCTTCACATAAGAAAAATACAGCAAACACCAATTGAAACAAGTGGTCAAATAACATCACCAATAACAGGACATATTCCTAATATGATGCACTGCACTAAGAACGTATCATCACTTATTTCCTGCCAAATATACAAAAATGCATAAATTAAATGTAATCACAAGCAAACAATCAGAGAACTCCAAATTGAGGAACATTCTGAAAGAAAGAAAAGCAAAAACAAAACAAAACATTGGCACATACTCTTCCATAATGTCAGTGTAGCAAAAATTTAGAAAAGCTAAAGAATTATTCTAGATTAAAGATCACAGTGGCATGACAAATAAGTACAATAAGAAATCCAAAACTGGATCCTGGATTGGAAAGGGAAAAAAATCCTGCTAAAAAGGATATTATTGGTACAGTTGGCAGAAGTTGGAGTTCAGGAGACAGAGGTAAGAGGCTGGGAAGACCAAGGCAACTACAGTTCACAAGTCAAAAGTACCTGAGAGTTGCACAGAGAGAGAAATCCAGAGACGTGCAGAGGGTCCCCCTTTAGTATTCAGCAGAGTACTGATGGGTGCATGCATATGAGAAAACTGAGGGTGGGGAAAGAATCACCCCGAGGATTAGAAGGAAGAGTGTCTTGTGCTCATACAGGACAGGGAATAGTGCATGTTCCTGCCAGCAAATGGAAAACCTTCCAATTCATGGGACACTGGTCTTGCCTTCTGAACAGTGGAGAATAATTTGCCCCAGACTAAAACACTCCACTGTCCCCACCAAATAAATCTTAAACTCAAAAGAATCAGTTTCCAAGCAACTTAAATTGCATCAAAGAACAAAGCTCAAGAACATTTAGAGGAATATAAAGAAAGATCCAGCACCCAGTAAGGTACTAATCACAATGACTGGTACTCAATCAAAGATTACCAGACATGTAATGGAGAAGGAAAATACAACCAGTAATGAAGAGAAAAATCTATTTAATCCAATCTAGAACTGACACAAACGTTAAAATTAGCAAAAAGGACATTAAAATAGTTATTATAACTGTATTCTATGTATTTCAAAAGTTTGTAGAAAACTAGACAATATAAAAAAAAGACCCAAATTGACCTAGAGATGAAAACTATCATGTTTGAGCCAAGAATACATCAAATGGAATTAATGACAGAAGACATTATGCAAAAGATTAATGAACTTGAAGAGTAAGAACAGAATTTCTCCAAAATGAAGCACAGAGGGAAAAAAAAAAGAATTAAAAAAAAGGAAAAGAGAATCAGTAAGCTGTAGAGCAACTTCAAGTGGCACAATATATAGATTACTGAAGCTCCCAGAGAGAAGGGTAGGCAGAAAAAATATTTCACAAAGTAATACACAAAGTATCATCAAAAAAATAAGAAATGGGGCCGCCCGGTGGCGCAGCGGTTTAGTCCTTGCTTGGCAGCCCGGGGTTCGCGGGTTCGGATCCCGGGCGCCCGCCGATGCACTGCCTGTCAGCCACTCCGTGGCGGCATCCCATATAAAGTAGAGGAAGATGGGCACGATGTTAGCCCAGGGCCAGTCTTTCTCAGCAAAAGGAGGAAGATTGGCGGCGGATGTTTGCTCAGGGCTGGTCTTCCTCACAAAAAAAAAAATAAATAAATAAGAAATAAGTGTTGGGTAGGATGTAGAGAAAAGGGAACCCTCATACACTGTTGGTGTGACTGTAAATTGGTGCAGCCACTATGAAAGACAGTACAGAGATTCCTGAAAAAGTTAAGAATAGAACTACTGTATGATCCAGCTATTCCACTTCTGGGTATTTATCTGAAGAATACAAAAACACTAATTTGAAAAGATATATGCACCCCTACATCACTGCAGCATTATTTACAACAGCCAAGATATGGAAACAACCTAAGTACCCATCAACAAATGAACAAATGAATGGATAAAGAAGATATAGTCTGTGTGTGTATATATATATATACACACACACACACAATGGAATACTACTCAGCCATTAAAAGAAAGATGAAATCTTGCCATTTGCAACATGGATGGACACTGAGGCTATTATGCTAAGTGAAATAAGTCAGAAGAAGAAAGACAAATATATGTGGAATACAAAAAATAAATAAATGCACAAACAAAACAAAAACAAAAACATAGATACAGTCTGATGGTTACCATAGACTGGTGGTTACCAGAAGGGAAGCAGGGTGGGGGGAGGGTGAAATGGGTAAAGGTGGTCAACTGTATGGGGACGGATGGAAACGAGATTTTGGTAGTGAGCATGCTTTAGTGTATACAGAAGTCAAATTATAATGTTGTAGACATGAAACTTACATCATGTTATAAGCCAATGTTAGCTCAATTAAAAAAAAATTTTTTTAAATAATGCAGGAAAATTTTCCAAATTTGAAGAAAGCTCTACATTTACAAATCAAAAACGTGCAATGAACCCTGAACAAAAGCAGGAAGAAAACACCAACACATATCAAAGTCAAACTGCTAAAAAACAGTGATAAAGAGAAAATCTTCCAAGCAGCCAGGGAAAATAAGACATTACCCTACAAATGAACAAAGATAAGTATGACAGCAAGTTTTTCATCTGAAACAATGTAAGCCAGGAAATAGTGGAGCACCATCTTTAAAATACTCAAAGTAAAATACTATCCACACAGAATTTATATCCAACAAAATTACCTTTCAAAAATGAAGACAAAGGAAAGATGTTTTCAAAAATACAAAAGTAAAAAAAATTCACCACCAACAGACCTGCAAAAGAATTGACAAAGGAAGTCCTATAGGCAGAAAAAAATAACGTCAGATATGTGGATCTACACAGAGGAATGAAAAGTACCAGAAATGTTAATTACATGGATAACTATACAATTTTTAAAAGTTATTTAAATTTTTAAATTAAAATCGGCTATTTAAACAAAAATTAAGAACGTATTTCAGGGTTTACAACAAATGAATACACAAAATGGGGTGATGAAAATGTTCTGGAATTAGAATTGGTGATGGCTGCACAACTACATAAATATATTAAAAACCACTGACTTTCATACTTTAAAATGGTTAAAATGGTGAGCTGTTATGTGAATGTTATCTAAATTAAAAGTAAAAAAAAAAAAAATCAATGAAATAGGGTTTTAACAAACTGACGACAATTTCTACCTCTGGAAATAGAAAGGGGACCAGGATTAGCGCAATGGCCAAAGAGGACTTGATCTAATTTACATATTTTGTGTCAAAGAGCCTATGTACAAATATATTCAATCAATCTAAATTAATCAGATTTTAATCTACTCAAAAAAAACACACAAGTTAATAACCCTAGAGATCCAATCTTCAATCATTCACTTCAAAAGAAAAAAAAGCTGGGGTACAATGCCTTGTCATTACACTCATATAACACACTTATGCCACACACTAAATTGCTGATATTGAATTTATAGTATGTGATTTTATCCACACAAGAATGAAATTCATAATTATACATAATACATTATAAACAAATGTATGCATGATAAAAGCCTAGAAAGATTATAACTTTAATGTCAATAAATTTAAATTTCTTCTCTCAAAAAGAGTGCAATATATTAAGCTAAATGATTCAAATTCTTTTTGTGAACCTTGCCTCCTCTTCTATATTTAGGATAAAAGGTTTGAAGAGAGGAGAGAAGGAATCATTATTCAAGCACTATCTCCTGGCAGAAGACTTGTGGTACTGCATATTGAAAAAGGCTGTCATTCCTTGTTGGCTTCCCCTATTCAATCTTGTTTTGTTGGTTCTGGAAGTTCGTAACAATGCATCTCCTTGTCCCTATTCCAAGTCTTCAACAGATAAGTGGATAAAACCAAATAATGGTCAGCAAGAACAAGAAAAGAAAAATAGTCGCATGTTATAGTTAGTTCACATCCCACCAATTCAGAATTGATAACCGAGGCTCTTCATAGGAATCAAAATGGTAACAGAACTAGACTGTTAGCTCCATGAGTTACTTACCACTGATCTCCCAAGCATGGACAGATGCTCAGTAAATATTTTTTGAATGAACAAGAAGAAAAAAATATATAATAAAAATTTTTCAATGGTGTGAGTCATAAACTCAATAATTTTACTCAACAAAACATAGGAGACACAAGCAAAAAAACTGAACACAATTCCTCTCTTCAAAGAATTTTAGTTTAGCAGAGTCAGAAGTAAGCTTGAGTTTATCTGATATTCTGTGTGTGTGTGAGGAAAACCAGCCCTGAGCTAACATCCGTTGCCAATCCTCCTATCTTTTTTTTTTGCTGAGGAAGATTGGCCCTGGGCTAATATCCACACCCATCTTCCTCGACTTTACACAGGACACTGCCACAGCATGGCTTGACAAGCCACAGTGTGTCAGTCTGCACCCAGGATCCAAATCTGTGAACCCCAGGCTGCCAGAAATAGAGCATGCAAACTTGACTGCTACGCCACCAGGCCAGCCCCTACTTATCTGATTTTTAAAAACCGGATTATCCCCGTTTACTTCCCAAGAAATTGTGGATCAGCACAGACATCTGATGAGCATCCACTACAGAATAGGCCCTGCACGAAGTAAAGTAATGGAACTGCTGAATTAACTAAACCACCAGCCATGTGTGAAACAGTACTGTCAATTCTGTCGGTCACCTCTACACTAAATATGCTGGACCAACAAAAAGTACCAGCTTTGTGGTACTTCAAATTTGAAAAGCTAATTTATTTCACTGCTCTCAAAAAAAATATTTTCTATTGCTTACCAAAAAAGACCTAATATTTTTATTTAACAAATATTTATTGAATGCCTAGTCTGTCCAGGTGCCAGCAACGAAAGAAAGAGACACAAAACTCCCTGCCTTCACGAGTTCACATGCCAGGGGAGGGAGACAGGCAAATAGACAAAACATATCGTATGTTAAGTGATAAGTAATATGAAGAAAAATAAAGCATGGAAAGAAAAGTCCAAGCGGAGAAGAGCATAAACAAATGGCAGGAGTTTGTTATAAGCTCAGGAAGAGTCATCAAGCAGGTGATGTTTGAGCAAAAACCCAGAGGAGGTAAAAGATCCAGTCGCACAAAGACCTGGGGAGTGAGTACTCCTGGCAGGGGACACAGTAAGTGCAAAGTAAAAAGGCCCTGAGACAGAAGTATACCTGGTACGTTCAAGAAAAAGAGGCCCAAGTGGCTGGCCTAGACTGAGCAGAGAGAAGAGTATAACAGATGATTCAATATGAGAAGCTAGAACATTTGTGGCTTGCAGGCCACAAATTTTAAGGACTTCACAGTTTTTACACTCAGATGGAAAGTCTCTGAGTGTTTAGAACAGAAGAGTGACATGATCTGATGTAGTGTTGTGTGTTTTTTGGTTTTCGCGGTGTTTTTTGCTGAGGAAGATTCGCCTTGAGCTAACATCCACTGCCAATCTTCCTCTTTTTGTATGTGAGCTACCACCACAGCATGGCCACAGACGAGTGGTGTAGGTCAGCACCTGGGAACCAAACCTGGGCCGCCAAAGTGGACCCCACTGAACTTAACCATTAGGCCACCAGGGCTGACCCCTGATTTAGATTTTAAAAGATCACTCTGGCGGCTGTTCTAAGACTAGCGAGGGATGATGGTGGCCTGGACCAGGTTGGTAGCAGGGGAGGTGGTGGGCAGTAGTCAGATCCAGACATGTGAAAACAGACCTACCTGTTATCCAATGCAAAAGAGAAGAATCAAGGATGGTACCAAGGTTTTTGGCTTGAGTATCAAGGAGGTTAGAGTTGCCATTTACTGATACAGGAAAGACTATGGGAAAAGCTATGTCCAAATACTGTGGTAGGCTGAATAGTGGCCCCCAAAGATGACCACATCCTAATCCCTGGAACCTGTGAATATGTTACCTGAGGGGGCAAAAAGGGCTCTGCAGATGAGATGACATCCTGAGATGGGGAGATTATCCGCGTAGGCCCAACATGATCACGAGGGTCTTTACAAGACGGACAGAGGATCAGAGTCAGAGAAGGCAATGTGATGACAGAAGCAGGGGAAAGGGATGTGATGATACAAACAGGGACAGAAAGACACATGAAAACAAAGGTGGAAGTCAGGGATGACACTACTGGCTTGGAAGTTTAAAGAGGGTCATGAGCTAAGGAATGTGGGAAGCCTCTAGAAGCTGGAAAAGGCAAGAGAACTGATTCTCCCCTAGAGCCTCCAGAAACAATGCACTTCTGTGGCCCATTTTAGACTTCTAATCTTTGGAACTATAAAATAATAAGTTCATGTTGTTTTAAGTCGCTAAATTTGTGGTAATCTGTTACAACAGCAATAGGAATTAATACAGTTTAACAGTCTGAATATTTAGAAATTAATAACGACACATGGTATTACAATTTTTGTATTACAACAAAATCTTCAGAATTTGAAAATACCACTAGTAGGACTATAAGGTTGTATACTCAAACGTATTGTATCAAGTTAAACAAATGTCTTAGGATTTTAATTTCCTCATATATATAGTTCAAAATAGGAGCTATGATAGTCATAAACTAAATGACAATACTTGGTCACATATGATCTGAAGACTCATCTCCGAACCTCTGAACTTTGCAGAATTTGTCACCCTGATAGATACAAACTCTAGAAGGCCGACTCCATGTAAATCCCTCCATCTCAGTAAATTGCTGGAAAGGCTGCAAGTTATAATGGTCAGGCCATAAAGTCAACATGTCACTGTAAAATGAATATAAGAGAAGGTGGGGAGGTTGATTTTTATATTTATCAAAAGAGGGCATGAGGTGTAAAAAATTAAGAAATATTACTCTAAAGCAATTAAGTTTTGGGACAAAGCCCTTGAACCCAGGACATCCACAGCTAGCATGTCACTATTTCTAGAAAATGAAAATACAATTATTTGTGTCTGTAAATGTGAACTACAACTTTACATAATACATTTTAGTCATAGAAGCTGTGAAATTCTGTTTAACTAGAATAGTTGAACCATAATACAGTTGCAGTTCAATAGGATAAGTGAAATTAAGATGCAAAAAATCCTAGCCCCACAGACATAAGCATCTTTGAACCTCAAATACAGTCAGATCTCGTCCTACCAAAACCTTTTAAAATAAAAAAAAGTAACCAGTTAAAGACATACCCCAAAAGAGCAGTGTAAAAAGATGACAAAGTTAAATCTTCAATATATATTAAGTCTTCAATATATATTAATAACGACTGCACTAACAGCAAACACTTATATGCCATGTTTTATTGAGTGTAACATGAACATTTTTCATATTTTAACGTAACGGTTAAGTGGCAGTATTTTAAGTGTTTAAGTGGCAGTATTCGTTAATTTAGTGGCACATAAAATAATGGTTTATCATAAAAATTGATAGAGTCAAATTTGATTGAACATATATTGTTTTATCTGCATTAACTCAATCTTCACAACTACTATGATGTAGCTGCTATCACTGTACCATCTTACAGATAAGAAAACCAAGACAGAGAGGTTAAATAACTTCCTGGTCACACAACCATTAAAATTAAAATTATCTTCACTATATTTTAGAGTATTTGATTAGCAAAACTACTATTTAACATAACCCATATCATATTTTCAGGTTGTCTGTAACTATTTTAGTGATCTCAATATGAAAAAAAATTTAAGGTATAAATAATAATGCTGTAAAGCCTTTAGAAACAGGCCTTTTGCATACACAAATATAGCACACAGCTGCATAAACAGCAATCAATATGTACCTGTCTGACCAAGCCTGCTTACAGAAGCAAATTTCTAGAAATTAGTATAAGTCCATTTCTTGGGGAAAAAAAAAAAAAAAGAATGTTCTATAACTCAAAACACATATTACTTCACTAACCAAACTTCCTGTAAGTACAAATTTTTAAAAAAATCCATCTTGCAATCAAACGATATCTTTCACCTTATCAACAGACTAAAAATAAAATGAACATCTTAATAGATGCGGAAAAAACCATGTAACAAAAATATAACATCCATTCATGGTTAAAAAAAAAATCTTCTCAGCAAACTGAGAATAAAAGAACTTTCCCAATCCAATAAAGTACATTCACAAAAACCCTATAGCTAATGTCATACTTAATGGTGAAAGATTAGCTGTTTTCCTTCTAAGACTGAGAACAAGCAAAGGACACAGGCTCTCACTACTCCCATTCAACATCCTACTGGGGGTCCTAGACAGTGTCATAAGGTAAAAAAGGCAAATAAAAGGAAAAAAGATTGGAAAGGAAGAAATAAAACCGTCATTATTTGCTGATGATATAATTGTCTACATAAAAAAAACAACCAATGAATCTTCAAAAAAAAGCTACTATGTTTAATATATAAGTTTAGCAAGATCACAGGATAAAAGATCAATATACAAACGTCGATCCAATTTACACTAGCAGTAAACTGGAAACAAATTTTTAAAAACAGTACTATTTACTGTAGAACCAAAAATCACATAATAATTAGGGGTAAATGTAACAAGACATGCACGAAATTTGTATTTTAAGGACTACAATGACAAGAGAAATCAAAGACGACCTAAACAAGCAGAGAAAAACACCAAGTCCATATATAGATTGGAGGACTCAATATTCTCAAAATGTCAATTTGCCCCAAAATGATCTACAGATTCAGGGCAATTGTTTGCAGAAAAACATACAGAAAAGGCAAAGGACCTAGAATAGCCAAAACAATTCTAACAAAGAACAAAGTAGAAGATTCACACTACTTGATTTCAAGACTTACTATAACGCTATGATATGAGCATATGAGCTTACGATACATACACAGATCAAAGGAACAAAACAGACTCCAAAACACATCCACACACATATGGCCAATTGATTTTCAGCCAAGGTGGAAAGAGAGTTCAATGGAGAGTCTTTTCCACAAATGGTTCTTGAACAATTAGATAGTCATTTGCAAAAAAAACAAACCTTGACCCATACCTCACATCATGTAGAAAAATTAGTTCTAAATGGATCATAGACTTAACTGTAAAACCTAAAACAACAAAATGTCTAGAAGAAAATCTTTGTGACCCTCATTAGGCAAAGATTTCTTAGCTATAGCACCAAAAACATGAACCAAAAAAGAAAAAACTGATATACTGGAGTCCATCAAAATTAAAAACTTCTGCTCTGTGAAAGACACTATTAAAATGAAAGGCCAAGCCACATACCAGGAGAAAATATTTGCAAAATGTATATCTAGTAAGTGTATCCAGAATATATAAAGAACTCTTGAAACTCAACAATTAAAAAAAAATAGACAAAAGATTTGAACACACTTCACCAAAGACGATGTACAGATGGTAAATAAGCACATGAAAAAATACTTAACATCATTAGTCATGAGGAAAATGCAAAATAAAACCAGTGAGATATCACTGACATCTATCAGGATAGCTAAAATTTAAAAATCTGACAAAAATCAAGTGCTGACAAGGACAAAGAGTAGCTGAAACTTTGCTGGTGGGAATGCAAAATGGTACCATGATTTTGGAAAAGAATTCAGCACTTTCTATAAAGTTAAACCTATATTTAGCATATAACCCCGTAATCCCACTGTGAAGGCAAAGGGAAGGCAAGACCTGACAGATTCGCTCAAGCCCTAACAAACCCTTGTTAGATTCAGAAATTCTACTATTTATATAGAGAACAAAAGGAAGCATAGCAAAAGCTGAGGGCCTTGTGCAGAGCAAAACCAAAACAAAAGGGGCCAAATGACTGCACATGAATGACATACTCTTGCTGAGGAGCCAATGCCATGCTGCATCTTAAGTTTTATAGCCTGCAGCTTTATCCTAAGTGGTGCAACAGAAGGCTTCATCCCATGGAGAACCAGGAGGTGATGAGAAACTGTACCATGACAGTCTCCTTGGTAAATAGGGAAGCGAGTGAGAAAAGGTCTTGTAGCAGCTGCTCAAGAGCCTCTTCTAATCTCATATCCCAAGAGGATCACAAACCAAGACTCAGATCATCTGCAGTTCAGACTTTGCCTATGTGGCCTACGTGGACACATGCAATGTCATCAGGGTGCCATGGTGGAGCCAATTCCTTAAATTTGCCCAACTGAGAAAAAGACATACGTTCCAGGCCAGCCCGGTGGCACAGTGGTTAAGTTCACACATTCCACTTAGGTCGCCCAGGGTTCACAGGTTCCAATCCTGAGTGTGGACCTACACACCATTCATTAAGCCATGCTGGGGCAGCATCCCACATACAAAAACCAGAGGTGGATTGGCACAGATGTTAGCTCAGGGACAATCCTCCTCAAGCAAAAACAGGAAGACAGGCAACAGATGTTAGCACAGGGCCAAGCTTCCTCACAAGAAAAAAAAGACATATGTCCCACCAACATCTGTTTGCAAATGTTTACAGCTGTATTCATCACTGGCTAAAACCAGAAAATTTTATATTGCAGGAGTTACGTAACTGTATAAATTTGTCAAATTTCATAGACCTTTATACCTAAAAAGGGTGAATTGTATTATATGTATATTATATCTCAACAAGCCTGATTTTAAAAATCAAATGAGAAAAAAAAATCCATGTTGTAAATGATTCAAGGTAAAGCTGTTCTGTGGCCCAAAATTTCTACATCAAGGTCTATTGCTTGTACAAGAAATAAAAGGTAAAACTCTGTTCCTGGCAAGGTAATGACTGCATAGTTGCATTCTAAGTAATGCTTAGAGAATATGAATGTCACTTACAATATCTAATAGAAAAAAGTTGCAAGACAAATTTAGAGGTAGTTACATTCAGTCTGTAAGATAATTCAGTGCACAGTCTCTAGTGCATTCAAGTATGTACTTCTGGCATTCAGCGACTTTTTAATTAGTGTCTACTATATGCACAACATCCTGTGCCTTATGGAAAAATATAAAAAAACTAATATGTGACTCTATCCTCTACAAGCTTTATATGTGGAACACAAAGTAAATGAAAAATTCAAAGTAAAAGGTGTTGTTCCACATGCTACTCTATGGAGCCAATGTACCAATAAGTCCCATAAAAATTCAACCATAAGCTATTAAAAGTCTACAAAAATTTTCAAGATATTTCCGTAGATCTACCAAAAGATTAAGTTAAATTTTCAGGACGTTTCCATTCATCCACCAAAAGATTACATTTATACACTGCCACTGTATGCTATTAAAATTCCTTGCATTTTAGAAGGAAAGTGACACCCAAAGGATCTATGCTCAAAAATATCTCCATTATATATCCTACACATAAGTAAATCAACGTGGTTATAAACTATTCTCTGGGGGAGGAAAAAAGACTCTGAATGAAGCAAATCAATCCCACATTCATACATTAATCAAACCAAGATAAGATAGAGTGAAGGGGGAGTTCACAAATTGTTTGAGGAAAGGGCAATTGTGCACCAGGAAGCTCTTCAAGGTAGGGCAAAATGAAGTGCAGCTGGAGTCCCTGGATCAATAAAAGGAATTAAAAGGCCAATTAAGTACCTTGGAAAGGAAGGGGTAGAAAGTGCACAGATAAAATTATTTTAAAAATTAAGTTAAAAGTTATTTAAAATTAAATTAAAATTTTTTAATTATGAAAAGAGTAAGAGGCTCAGAACATAACTTAGTCTGTGTTGGCAATCTTGTCAAAGGTCTTGATAATGACTCGTTTGTCATTAAAAATCCAATCATCAAATATCTCTGCTGGGAATCAAGACCAGTTTCTTTGAGGATGATAAACCTTGATCAAATCCTGATGAGTTAAGTCACCTCAATCTAGGGAAATTCAGTCTCCCTAATTCAGTCTGATGTCTACCTATGTGGTTCACTCCTCTCTGTGGAGGTAAAAGACAAAAGTCACAGAGAAGAATGTAAATATCAGTCCTCAAATTTCCACCCTCAAATGAACTTCTGTTTCTCCTACTTCATTCTAGGTCCTCCAAAGATTCCTCTATTTGTGAGAGCGAAAAGAACTCAAACCCATAAACACAAACTTCCTTTCTGTATATTCTATGACATCAATAAAAAACAAAGTCAAGCCTAACAACATTAAAAGTTCCTTTTTCAAGTAAGGTATAGAGGTAATATAGAACATGAACCCATTTTATAAAAATATATGATATATAGCTGTGTATATCAAAAAGATTTAAAAGTATAAATACCAGATATGTATTCAAAATGAATGAGCAATTTTAAGTCTCTTCCTTAATACCTATTTGTATTTTCCAGTAATTTTTCAACAATGAGCATGTATCCTAATGGTTTTTATTAAATAAGAATTTTATATCTTTATATTGTTTCACTAATTACTTTTTTATGAAACTGGTAACAAGCCATGATTCTATTATCTCCTTATAAATCTTTCATGCAATTTTTAATGAATTCTGGAAGTATCCTTGCTAAATAAACGGAAAAAAGGAAAGCTATTCCTGACATCTCTCCTATTATTCAAAAGAAACAGAAGTATTTCAGATAAAATTTTAAGGTAATTTCTTAGTTTCTGTTCTTCTGAACTAACCCACATTATTGGACGATTTTGCTCTTAATACAAACAATGGACAATGGGATTTTACTATGTACCTAGTGAATTATCACTCACAAAAAGCAATAACTTTATCTAACAAAAGGAAAAATGTAAACACAAACAAGTTGGTTTTTCTGATTTACTTTAGGAGAGTAACAACTATAAACCTATTTTATCTACTGAAACATTAAAGCAACTCATTATTATAAAGTTCTTCTATTTGTAAAAATGTAGATTCCAACTTAGTCAAAACATTTAAAAAAATTTTTTGACACTTCCTAGATTAGGCATCAATGTTTACATCAATAAATGAAAAAACTCAGGTCTTACACGTATCTCAAAAAAAATCCTTAACAATTACTAAGTCTTTTTTTATAGGCAAGAAATAAAGAAAATCAATTGGGTAAATAGCAAATTGTAGTTATAGCTTTTTATCATCACATTTTAGAAAAAATATTTTTACTATCACCTTTTCTAGAAGTTGAAATAATAAAACAAAATCATCTGAATTTTTACTAAAAATGATTTTTTAAATTTCTAATGTTAACTGCATTAATAACCTGGAGAATTACTACTTACAACGCTGCTCTACCTGTAGATTTTGTGTTTGAATAGAGGCAACATCTAATCACTCCTAATGCCACTATAATATAGCTGAAGAATACTTTTATAAGATAGAAACAATTTAAATACAGTACAATTGTTTTCAGAAGGACTGCGCAATCATTTTCCTTCTTATGCTCTATTTCCACACTAAATATAATCCACATTTAGAATATTCTTATTTACCTTAATTTTTGGATATTCCTATGCATAAAACTAGCTATTTAAGAACACTGAGCAAAGAACCTTACCATTTGTTACATATGATCCACAGATTTTTCTTTTTTCTGCTTTACAGCCAAAAATTACATTTCCACAAAGTAAAATGAGTGTTGGGGTAGTTAACTTGAGCTAGTGGTTAGGGCATTTAGCATGGCTAAATTGACCATGTGATCACTAATCCCACCAATTGCATCTATTGCAGGGTCACAGGCAGCATCAAAACCCCTGCTGGTCAGTTCTTCGGTCACAAGGAGAGCCAGCCAAAAGTGCAGCTGTGGTCAACACAAATCCACTATTACCATGTTCTATTTATCAACTTTACTACAAACATACCATGTAAGAGCTGTTATCTGGGAAGAGAACACCAATAATACACCCACTGGATCCCAAATAGATGATAATCTATGAGGTAAAAGTGTAAAATGTATTTTAGATGCTATATTGAAGAATTATTTTTAAATCCAAATCCATTTCTACTATTCAAAATTATAATGTGAATTTTAAAATGCCACCACACTAAATTTTGAGTTCCACTGCTGTGACAATGATGGCAGTAACATTCTTCTCAACTGGAAGAAATGTATAAAGTGTATAAAAAGATGACAATCGCCAATCCTTTTCACCTCGGCATTATTAATCCATGTACTATTACCTTTATGTACAATTGTAATCTAAGAGGAACTATATACCTTCAGATTACAATAAAAATTCTCTTCCAAAGAGAGACAAATTTCTTTCTTTTTTGGTAATACCTGCAACTCAACCACTTTTCCACCCTCAGTTTTCCTTCTGACCTGTAACTCTTTCCCATACCATGCTGCACGACGCAATGGAATGACCACTTCAGTCCTATAGATTTGCCTCTCCTAGAGACTGAATTCCCTGGGGATAGCACAGCTTCCGCCAGGCTTTCTTCACACCTGCAGTCCCTTACAGAATACAAACTGACACACTCTACGGGATTCACGTGCTCACAGATGAGCCTCTCCTACTAACTACACTATGAAATTCTGTAGACACTACATGTGTATCATCAACCTTTGACACAGTGCCAGGCCATGGAAGACTTTCAAAGACGTTTTGTGGAAAATTGAGCAACTGAACCTTTTAATCTTTCCTACCCCACTCAGCATCAGCAAAGCACCCCATAAATACGGACAATTGTATTTTTTGTAATAATCTTTGACACATGACACATTCTTTCTTTTCCTACTAGCTATGCTTTCAACTGCCTCTTTGGAGGGAAAAGCCTTGTATTATGTCTGGTTCATTCTCCAATACAAATATTCCCTACAAGATAATACAGAGTTCAGTATATGCCTAATCCAGTAAAATCTCACAATACCATCTTTGATTAACCAGGTGGTCCTTACAAGATCTGTAAACCTATGAAAAATTTTAACACCTTTTTTTTTTTAAGTTTACACTGAGACTTCAGAATGCTTCCCAATATAGCTGATGTTAAAAAGGATGCCTGGAAAGATGCAGGTGGGAGCAGGAGAACAAGACCATAGTGAAAAAACAATTTAACATACTTCCATTTCCACCTTTATCCCGAGATAATTTAAACGGGAAGGGAAAAAAATGGAAGTAGAAGCTGTGATTCAAAATAAGCCATAAAGAAAACAAAAGATGCTGGATTTGCAAACTGTGCGTTTTAACCTATTCTTTCAAATAATTTTTAAAGAAGAAATTTTTTAAGCCACATAATCTTTGCTTCATCCAGGCGCAGCTGGATCTCATCTCACCCAACATCACACACACACACCCACACCCCCCCCCCCCCCGCTACCACTATGAGTCCCTGTGCCAAACCAACCATCACGGGAAAAATTAAACCATGGGGATCATTTCCCAATTCTCTCCGAAAAATAGTGACAATTCTTTTTCCCACAGGAAAATTATCTATTCTAATGGGATGGGGGGGGAACCCAGCTCTTTATCATACAGCTTCTCATCCTCCTTGGGGAAAAAATGGCAGTAACTTCCACCGGGAGACAGCCGCTCTTCTACTGTATCCCCGGTTTGAACCTAAAAACAAACACGCAAACACCGGCCTCTCGAGGCATTCACACGACTCAGAACGGAGGCGCTTCACTTTGCAGCAACACAGCCCCTCACGACCCCTCCGGGCTCGGGGGAGGGGCCGTCGACCCCGCGCCCCCGCCGCTCGGCGAGCAGGCTGCCGCCTCCCGGAGACGCCGCCCCCGCGGCCCCGCCAGCCGAGCGCGGGGGCGGCCGGGGCGGCAGTGAGGAGGCGGGGACGCGGCGCTCCGCACCGAGGACCGATTCCCGGCGCTGAAAAGGCTTCCGAGCTGCAACCCCCTCCGAGCCGAGGGTCCTCCCTCTCAGCCCCAGCTGCGACCCTGCCCCCGGGGCTCGCCGGGCCGCGCCCCGCCGCGGGCGGCGTCGCACCTGGATGTAGTTGTTCTCGCAGTAGTCGGCCACCCGCTCCAGATTCGTGTAACTGTCGAAGAGGGCCCGGCGGCCCCCCGGGATCTCCTCCTCCAGCAGCATCTGCAGCTCCGCCATCTTCACATCCTCCTCCTCCTCGGGCGGACCGCAGAGGGAGCGGCGGCGGCGGCGCCCGGGGGACCCGAGGCCGGGAGGGGAGGAGCGGCGGCGACGCGGGAGGAGCGAGGAGCACCCCCGCGCGCGGCAGGGGAGGGGGCAGCGGGGGCGGGGCGCGAGCCGGCGGACTCCGAGGACGGTCACCGCGGCGACGGCCGGCCCGGCGCGCGCACGCGCGCTCCCTCCCTCCGCCCCCGAGCGCCCGAAAAAGATTCCCACCCGCGCGCGCCCCTCCCCCACTTCCGGCGTCTCCTAGCGACGGCGCGAGCGGGCCGGGATGCGCGCCGTTAACCCTTCGGGCCCCGCGGGCGGCGTGGCTCGGGAGGCCCCGGCGGCCTTTGTTAGCGCGGCGGAGCGCGCCGCCCGGTCGGCCTTCCCGCGTTAGCCTCGGCCCGCGGTCGTCGGCCTCGCGGATGATCTCGGCCCACAGGACTTCCATGCGGCTTCAAGTGCCGCCTCACTTTCCATTTTTCGCGTCGTCTTTGACCTCATCCATCCTCTTTGGTACAGATAATCCCACATTTCCTGTACTCCGGCTTTTTTGCACTTTTTCTCCCCAGTAAAGCCTCTGTTCTGACCCCGTGTTGTGCGCTTGCCCACCCTGCGACTCCCTTCCTCAGCGACAGACCTCTCTGTCCTTCTGCTTCTGTCAACTTCGCTGGCTTGCCTCCTCGGGGATTCAGTGTTGAAAGTTTCGAAAACGGTTTGCTGGTGCTGATTTCCTTCTTCACAGGGCTGTTACATGGATAAAACAAAAGTTCATGTGAAAGCACCTTGAAAAACGAAATGCTACAGAAATGCAAGGTAGATCATGTCGATCTTGCAGAGTTATTATTCTGTTCTTATTCTCCAGATACTGTATCTTCTCTTCCTAAATCTGACTACGCCACACAATATAATCTTAAAAAACCAAAATTCCTGACAACTGCTGAGATATTATAAAGTCCGTAACCTTTACCTGTGCTGCAGAAAGTCAAGGTTTACTACATTTGTAGTTTAGAACAAGATCCATTATTTCAACTCTTGTTCTTGTTTTTTGATCTCTTAGCTTTCCTACAGGTATTCCCCCCGCCCCTTTTTTCCCCAGATGTTGAGGAAACTATACTTTCTCAAAAAAATCATTTTAATGCCATACCATTCCAAATTTCTGGAACAATCTCTGATGTTATATTGGCTTTATGATATACACATTAGCAAATTGTTTAGCGTTTTCACTGTGAAACTCAAAGGATATTGAAAATGTTGGTCCAGTCCAACTAGTTTTATTCTTAACCACTTAAAACATCCGCATAGTGATTCTCAAATTTGAGTGTGAAAAGCTTGTTAAAAATGAAAGCTGCAGGATCACACTAGAGATTGATTAGAGAGCGGTAGTGATAGAATGGGGTAGTTACTTAAACAGCACATAAACTTGCTTCAGGGGATAAGACACGTGTAAAAATCAAATGAATAAAACATACTAGACCAAGCAAACTTTTCTCACAGATTAAATTTCAATGGATCAAAAGGCTACTGTTGAACTTGAAGAAACCTCCGAGGTGTGTTAAATGGTGGACAAACTCTTCCCCCATTACACTTATTCCCACCTAGCATTCTTTCAAATACTGCTTAGCAATTAGCCCAATAAACAAATCTCCCTAAGGGATCATTCCTCATTCTAGGAATCACTGCGTGAAGATTCTAGTATTTGCTCAAGTTAATTTGTGACAACCTCTTTGGGATCTTAGTTTCCTTATCTGAAAAATCAAAGGGTAAACTAAGGTCGGTTGTTCTCAAACTTCATTGTGGACTGGAATCACCTGGAGGGCTTATTAAAACACGGGATTGCTAGACCCCACCCCCCAGGGTTTCTGATTCAGTTGGTCTGGCCCAATTTATATTTGTAACAAGTTCCGAGGTGATGCGGATGAAACGGCCTTTCTGACTCTGAAGGCCTGTGATTCCAAGTTCTGGCAGCTGGGAATCTCCACCAAGAGAGCTTTTAACACAGCAGAATCTAAGGCTTCAAGGACATATATACACACTTTTGTGCTGCCACCAAGATAATTTAAGCAAAAAGGAAACAACTACAAGATCTGTAAAAGTACCTGTATCGTGTATACATATTATCCGAGGGGTGGGATTATAGGGGAATTTTTTGCTCATCTTAATTTTTCTAAAACGAACATGGATTATTTTTCTAAAAGTCCGGTGAAACTATTATCTCCCAAAATGAGAGAGAATACTTTTATTAAGGCAGCCCAAGATAACATTTTTTTAGCAATTTTATCGTCAGCTTGATTCAAAGTAAGCAGTAAAAACTCTTAGATGTTTTACATATTAACCCAGTCATGCCAAGTACAGTTGATTTTTTTAAAAAATCTACTTGCCATTCTTTATATTTATTTCCAATAACTTATACCTGAGCTTTGTCTCAAATTTGAACCCTCATTACCATCTCTTGAAATAAATAATCTTGCTTCACATCATCTACAGACTATAAACAAGACTTTGGGGTTCATCATAGCCTTTAATAAGAATGCTGAACAAATTAAGGCCAGGAAGAGAGCCTGATGGCTCGCCCTAAATGCCTTAGTCATTCAGAGCCACTATCAATATACCTTAAATTTGGCCAGCTGTGAATGTACCTTAAAGAACTCACACTTATCCAACATTTCATCATCATAGTCATAAGACTGATGAGAAAGTGTCAAATTCTTCTGCTGAAATAAAGATGCACTATGTCTGTGGAATTCCCCCAATGTATATCATCCTAGTAACTCTATCCTTAAATGAGGAAATTAAGGTAAAGAACATAATACAATGCCTGATAGTATGGGCTCTAAAGAAATAAATGTTGCTTAACTAAACTGTTTACATTGCTCGTCTTACAACATCTAGAAGACATACCCATTCACTCCAGACTTTCATCTCAGATTTTTCCTGCACACCATTGACATGCTAATTGATCATAAACATTGTTTTCATCATTAACTCTTTGTCCCAAAATTTTCAGTCTCTTTTTTAAATGACATCAACCTGTCAGCTTTAGTATCCTTAACCTTATTAAGTGTCAATTAGTATTTAATGTTACTGTATTTTCTGATACATTTTTAAATTTATTAGAGAACAAATAGCATCTATGGCATCTAAGGAATGATTCCAGCTGTCTCATATCCACACATATTTATCCCTTTTCCTGGTTTTACATTAAATGCTTGGAAGCTATTAAATGTCTTTCTTCTAATCGAAGATATTTTGGACTGTTTTCTACCTTGAGAATTTAAAAACTAGTTTTCTGGTTGCTATATGATTTTATCAGGCAATACCAAATTGGATATATATGTATATATATTGTACATATGTAATATATATTTCAATGAATGAATATAGATGAATATATATATTTCAATGAAATTTAAAAGAATTCCTTTCTGTGCAATTAAGTTCCCTGTTAGAGCTATTACAGGAGAAATGCAAGCAGAGTTTTTATTCAGACAATGACATGGTTAACTGAGTTCCCATTCTCACCCCAAACGAGAAAAATAATTATCAGTGATTAATATTTTCACAGCCAGCCCTGTGGTCTAGCGGTTAAGATTCAGAGCTCGCCGAGGCCCACGTTCATTTCTGGTTTGGGAAACCACACCACCCATCTGTGGGTTGTCATCCTGTGGTGGCTGCATGTTGCTGTGATGCTGAAAGCTACACCACTGGTATTTCAGATCCCAGCAGGGTCACCCACAGTGGACAGGTTTCAGTGGAGCTTCCAGACTCAGACAGCCTAGGAAGAAGGACCTGACCACTCTTGAAAAAATTGGCCATAAAAACCCTATGAATAGCAGCAGAGCATTGGCTGATACAGCGCTGGAAGGTGAGAGGATGGTGCAGAAAGACCTGGCACGGTTCCACTCTGCTGTCCACAGGGTCGCTAAGAGTCGAAATGGAGTCAACAGCACTAAGAACAAAATATTTTCATAGTATTTATACCCATTCCTGGTATACACATTTTTTATACACATTTCTAGTATTTGTACACATAGTATTATACACATTTCTCAGATTTAAGACTATCAGGAAATTTTCATACCAAGTACATATAATTTGAACATATTTTTGAAACAAATTTTCTGTATGTGATCAAAAGATAAATGGCTGGAATCTAAGCTTCACGTTTTTAGGCAAGTGTTATCTGAAACGTTGGTTTCAGTTTTAGTGATATAAACTTTGGTCTCAATTTTAGGGATATGTATATAATCGTTAAAAATGTACCAAACTATTTGAAAAAAAAAAAGCTTACTGTGCAATAGAGCAGTCCATGCTTTATAGCTGTATGAATGCACATTTTAAGAAATAAGTTAAAAATTACTGGAAAGAATACACATCCATCAAAATTAGTTTGTGGGAAAAAAAACTCATTTTCAGAAAGTCAGTGGCTATATAGCCCACAGTTCTCATACATTTTTTCTTTTTTATTGAAATTCATATTTTTGTCTCTTTATTATGGAAGTTACAAACATACACTACGGAGAATGGTATGATAAATACACAAATACCTATTAATTAGATGTAACAATAGCTTCTATTTTACCTTATCTTCTCATATTATTCTTATGCTAAAGAATTTTAAAGAAAATTGCAGTAATCATGACATTTAACCCCTAAATACTTTAGTATATATCTCTTAAAAACTAAGAGCATTTTGCTACATAACCACAATATTGTTAGCACATTCAACAAAATCAACAATAATCCCCTCATACTATCCAATACCCAATAAAAAGCATTTTTCAAGAAGAAATTAGGGGGCCGCCCGGTGGCGCAGTGGTTTAGTCCGCACTTGGCAGCCCGGGGTTCACGGGTTCGGATCCCGGTCGCCCGCCGACGCACTGCTTGTCAGCCACGCCGTGGCGGCGTCCCATATAAAGTAGAGGAAGATGGGCACGGATGTTAGCCCAGGGCCAGTCTTCCTCAGCAAAAAGAGGAGGATTAGCAACGGACGTTAGCTCAGGGCTGGTCTTCCTCACAAAAAAAAAAAAAAAAGGAAGAAATTACACTTGTAAAGAAAGGAATACCATATACCCAAGATACAACCTGAAGGGATTATATTTAAATACTTCTAATCTATATTACTTTCCTGTGGGAGACAAGAAAATAGCTCCCTTCTTTGTGAAAGATTTTTTCCATTAAACCATGAGAGCAGACAATATAAACCTGAAATTATTCACAATAATGTATCTCTGTGTATAGGTATAACAATGGGGTAGACGATTTATCTTGAAAGGCATAAGTTTTTGAAGAGTAAAAATTCTTCAATTCTTTAGTTTCTACTAAAATTGGCTTTACATATCCCTCCCCCTCAAAAAACAGTGAATTTCAGAGCTAAAGCATAAAACATAAGTTTTCTCACAGCAGACAGATCACCAATCAGTTCACAAAAATTGGATTCCTAAAGTTAGCTACTTTTGTTCATAATTTTGTTTTAAATTATGTTAAAGATTTTATAAAACTTCAAAACTCAAAATGTATTAACTGGGTTTTTATTACTGAAAACTACACTGACTTTCCTTTACTAACATCAATTGCCAAGAGTTTGAAATGAACAAGTTTTCTGAATATGTTTTAATGCTGTTAGAACCTGTATGCTGAATATTAACTGACCGACTGCATGCATGATTTCCAAAGATGCCAACCTTTTTTCTAACAGTCTGTTTCTTGTCAGTTTCAGTAATATAGCAAAGAGGTTATACTTTGACGAAATTACTAGCTAAACACTATGTTGCAAGGTAAGGAGTCTCACTTGGGTAAGTACAAGGTTGATAAGAATAAGGATATTCTTGACCACTGATTGCTATGCTCATGAAATGGAATATAGAAGAGGTTAACAGCAAAAAAACAACTCATGATTTTCTTTGTCAAAGTAATTTTATGTAGCCTCTTGCAAAGAAAGGAGCCAAAGAGAATAATTTTCATATTTTAAAATGGCAGGGAACATTGAATTTAACTACACTTAAAATACATGAGTAGGAAGGACTTCTTCCTCCCTCCTCCACAGGAATTAACAATATATTTCTCACAGATTTCTGTTAGCTACTTCTATTATCTAAATGTCTACCCATATGAATAAGTGAATGAGTCATATCACTGAAATATTTCATAGGATTTTACGATATTTCAGGGAAAATCTATTTTACCTTCCAGCAGAAAAATATTTGGCAATTAGGATTAAAATACAGAAAAGTAAGAGTTCCATCAGTGAAATGGGGTTTAAGAAAAGAGATTTTTAGTGTACTAGAACACTTTTGCAACTTTAATAAATGTGTATTATGAAATTGCTTTTTTATGAAGTTTGGCATCTATTAATTGCCTATTTTGTAAATAATTTTAAGACATCCTAGAGAAGTTTAAACCATGATTTATTAATGATAAATCATAAATATGACATTGATGGGTATTTGCAAAGGCACTAGCACACAACCAGGAACACAAACCACAAGTCACAGCACCAGACCACATAAGGCCAGACGTGTCCAGGGCTGGCTTCACGGGCTGTAACCAGTGCAGTCCCACAGAACCCTGCTGCTCAGAAGGGCCCCATGCTTGGAGTTTAATGCTTTGAGGGCAACAGAGTGAAATTCTTAAAAATTTTCTTTGAATCTGTGTTTTCTAAGTCCAGCAGGACCATAGAGCATGCACGGGGGGCTTAAAGCCCACCTCTTTCCCTTCCTGGACAGGTTTTGAGTGATCAGCTCCCTGCTCCCTGGTGCCCTGGGCCCCACCTGGCCTCCCTCTTGCCAGCCCTGCCCATGACCACTGCTGCCTTATGTGCAGGGCAATAGGATTGTATTAGCAGGGGAGTCGGTGGGGGAGGCCCACTTTCTGCCATGGTCACCCTTCAGTGGAGGCCTGGGTGCAGGCGTGGGGAGGGCCAGGGTCCCCCAAGTGGTTTGCTCTGCAGCATCTTGAGGCCCAGCAAGGAAGCAGTCATCCCTGCCTTGGGCTGGCCACTCTACAGCATGTTCACCAAGTGACTGCACGGGGCTCTCTTGCCTACCTGATCCAGGTAAGTCACCCCAGCGTGGAAATTTCAATTCCCTGGGGGTCACCCATCCACGAAGGGTTAAAAGAGCAGGCCATGGGATTGGAGACTGACTTTGTCCCCAGGCAAGGCCCCACATTTTCATTTTTGCACTGGGTCCCACAAATTATGTAGTCAGCCCTGATTGTGCCTCTTACAATAAAAATAAACCCAAAAACCTTTATAAACATCATAGCATGGATTGGACATTCCTTTCCAAGCGTTTTGTTTGTTTGTTGTTAAGAGACTATTATTCTATTTCTCTCAGTTACCAATAGCATAGTATACTAATTTAGCTGGTTCTTTTTGTTTAGGGGGCCTTTTCTTTGTTTTAAATTCTTCCTTTAGAGAATAAGATGAAACCGAAAGAAAATCACATTCTGAACAACCAAAAAAAAAAAAAATTGTATGAGCCTGGGCAAATTCCCATATAAAATAACCTCTCTCAGCTTTAATTTCCCCCTTATGTGAGGAGATTGGATTAGAAAATATCCATGAATTCTCTTAAATGTAACCTAGTTTTACAAAGTCTATTAAATAGACTAAAGTAAATCAAAGCTAATATATTAATAGATCATACTTCTGACCTCAACTTAGTTAATTAACTGTCTTCAGGGGTTCTTAAATTACTACATTTATTTTTTAAAACTGCACCACAGAGGACCTAAAATATAAAACACAAACATAGCTCTTGAGCAAGCATCTCAAAATTTCAGGCATCCATGTTAAGAGTTCTTACATTAAGGGGCCAGCCCAGTGGCATAGTGGTTCAGTTCAGTGTGCTCCACTTCAGCACCCCAAGTTTGTGGGTTCGGATCCTGGGCACAGACCTACACCACTCATCGAGCCATGCTGTGGCGGCAACCCACATACAGAATAGAGGAAGATTGGCACATATGTTAGCTCAGGGCCAATCTTCCTCACCAAAAAAAAAAAAAGAGTTCTTAAGTAAAAGTTATAGTTACTGTTACTAAAAGGTACCAGTGACTACCCCCTTATTCCACTGCTTAATAAATTCTTATTTCAAGAATTGAGGATGAGAATTCCTTCCTCCTAAACTTTGGGTCTCCAATATCCCAGTACTCTTCTCCTGGCTCCTGACACACAGAGTTTGATGGACAAGGGTATCTAAAGTGGGGTAAACGGAGGAGAAGAGTTCTGATAATGGTATCTCTCTAGCATTGCTGGATTGGAGCTCGGGCCAGAAGGAGCCTCTGTGCACACTGTAGAGAAGGCTCTTGTGGTTCTGAGTCAACCTATGATGTTAACAATGGATTAGATTTAGATGATCCCAGGGAGGATGGATGAGATTTGGGGCTAATCAAGAGATTTGGTCCAGAATTTCCCAAACTTCCGAGGGCCCTCCCATAAATCCTCTAAATAAGAAAAATCACAAACTCAGAACAAACTCACAGTGGTACTTCAATCCAAAATTTCATCTTGGGTTTGAAACCAGATCAGTCTCTGATCATGGAGAGAACAAGATGACATTTATCTCAGTGGGATCACCATGCTACAGAATTGCCCTATTGCTTGATTTGCATTTTCCAAAATTATATAATCCCCACAGGGTACCACCCAGATAGAAATATACCACAGTGCCCAATTCTTGTGATTAAATCCTGTACTGGAGAAGATGAAAACCTCAAAGAAACACACATAAATTTTATACACATATTAAGAAAGGTTGTCATGGCAACTTTGCTTGAAGATATGTATTTTTAAATTGAAGTAAATTTAACATTCAAAACACATTTGCAACTCCCTCAAAGGTTCTGTATCAAGAATTTTTTTTTAATTTTCAATTCCTTCTGAATCTACATCTCCTTGAAAGCTTAACAAAATCCTATGAATATAACAGCAGATATTTTCAGAAAGATATGAGAAAAATCCAAAGTGAAAGCCCAATAACGTTAGTCTTCTACTCCCAGGAGTCCTAGGCTTCTCCCTCTAAATTTTTAAATTGTGACCAGGCTATGCCATATAATCTCTACAAGGTCCTTTTAAGTTCTAAAAATCAATTATCAATTAGCTGATGACCTTGCAACACAAGCAACAAATCACAAAAGTTGAATACACCTAGTGCTGGGGTATAATTAAACCATAATTCATACAAATGACTATAATAAATATGCTCTTTAACCTAGTCCCACCAATTCTTAGCTTTGTTTTTTCTCACTCTGGAAGTTCTCCAGTATTCCTACTCAGTATCAATGTTGACCGTTTTCCTTGATAAGATACCTAGTTTAATTCTCTTGCTCACACACTAAAAATAATGAAAATAATCGTTTGACTCCCAACAGTTCCTTGTGCTTCTTCCCCCACTATAGCCTATAGCTGAAGCCTTCTGTGTTCTTTGTCACGTAGTCATCTACAAGATCCTTCCTATGTCCCTTTCAGCCACTAACCTAAAGAGTCCTTGAGCTGCTTCCAAACCCAGGACCTGAAGAGCTCGGAGTACTAGAAGGTTAAGCTTTGAGACATGAGACTTTGGGGTTCTCCCTCCTGGAGTGAAGCACAGAAGGAGAGAAAACAGTAACAACATCATGTCTGTTTGGTTCACTGCTAGATCCCCAGTGGCTAGCATAAGATCTGGCATGCATTAAGTGCTCACTAAAAAACTGCTGCCTGACTAAATGGTTCCCATTTCTTTGGATAGGAATGGAAGTCAGGACAGGGGTATAGGAGAGAGCCACTAGAGCAAGAGAGCTGTGATCTGACAGAGGAGAGGTAAGGGAGCGAGAGGATATAGAATTCAGGCGGTTTGGTTCTAAGGCTATGGTCATTCCTAGTCTGGAGAATCTCTGGGCCATGCATAGTTTGAGGAACTAGCTAAGACAGATGTTCCCTGAGACTCCTATTTGTCTCTAGATCACGTTGGACAAAATGGGTTCGTTCTACAGAACACTACTTCCATGAAACATTGGTTTTATAGGATAATAGGTGTAACCAGAAAAAGGGGTAACTTCATCAAATATATTTGGAACATTCAGTATTAAACCAAGTTAAAATAGGTTTCCACACAGAACTTCTCAGCACACCCAATATATTAGTATGCATTATAAGTATCTGAGAAGGAATATAGTATGGAGAATCTGAGAATGAATATGATCAAGGAACTTTTTCCTCAGACTATGGCACAGTATAGTGTTCCATGAGACACACTTGGGAAATAATGCTCTCGCTAACCTAATAAAAACTCTGATCCTTAAATACTTAAGGTTTAATGATGATCAAGTGATAAAATATAGAAGGAACAAAAGACTACTTGCTTACCAACTATTTTGGTTGATATTTTGTACAATTGCAGCCAACTATAAATCTATGTTCACACCTAATAAAGGCATCTCTTAAAAGATGTCCACACATCTTAAATACTACCAGTATCAGGATACTTAGCATATCCCAAAGTACTATTAGCATTAGAAGTAGTTTGGCAATCTGGAAATCTTTTTCAACTATTAAGTAACTTCAATAGTTTACTTTATTCTACATGCACAGAAAACCTCAACAAAGATCTCATTCATTTATTCAAAAATATTTATTGATTGCCTTTTTGGAGACAGGCACTTTACAACTTTGTCTATGACACAGTTACAACAGTGAGGTACAGTTTCATTCTCTACCATCATGTGTTAACTAAAACAAGAATTTGCAAGTATTTTAGATGTAAATAAATGTTTTGTTTGTTTAAATTACTAAACAGGATATTTGTGACTTATTTGCTTGTGGTATTTTATCCATGCCATAACAGGATCCATTCCCAATCTGTAGAAAGACAGCCACCAAACTGTAAACCAATGAAAAGGGGCGCGGAACTGGAAGAAGGAATGTCATTTCCTGCCTTTTTGTTTTATTGCCTGGACGTTTTACAAAATGGCTCCCAGCTCAAATTTTACAATTATCCATTCACTCAGTGTCATAAAATTCTATAAATCAAACATTAAGTGGATTTCTATTTTAAAAGTCTATGCCCCCCCCCCAAAAAAGTCTACTTCCTGAAGCCCTTACAAAAATGAAGTAACAAAGGAAAATGTTTAAAATTCATTAAGTGAAAACTAGACCATATTGTTATGAGTGCAATAGGTAAAAATATATAAAAATATATGTATGTGGAAACAGGAAAAAATTTAGTTGTACAAGAAACAGTTGTACAAATTTGGCTGAGTTAGCAGTATGTTTTCTTCTTTAAAATTTCTTTTAATAGTGCTGTTACATTACTCTTTTAAGCATTTTCTTTGAAATTATTGCTTGATTCCCTCTTAAAGAGAACAAAATATACCAATAAACCCCACTGAAGATATTAAGATAATCTGAAGTTTAGATCTTTTACTTACTGTTTCTTAGCTAGTATTTGCCTATCTTCATTTACAGTATTTCTTCTAGCAGGAATGAAAAACTATTTTGTCACTGAACCTACTGTTATGCTCTAAAGACTAAATGAGGGGCTGGCCCGGTGGTGTAGCAGTTAAGTTCACACACTCCACTTCAGTGGCCCGGGATTCGCCAGTTCAGATCCTGGGCGCGGACCTATGCACAGCTTACCAAGCCATGCTGAGGCGGCTTGGTAAGGCCACACAGAGCAACTAGAAGGATGTACAACTATGACATACAACTATCTACTGGGGCTGTGGGGAGAAAAAAAGGAAAAAAGGAGGAAGATTGGCAACAGATGTTAGCTCAGGGCCAATCTTCCTCAAAAAAAAAAAGCTTTAAAAAAAAAGACTAAATGAGATAGCTATATAAAGTATTTGGTTTATAACAAATATGCTCACTCCAGTCCCGTGTTCTACTTTCAGCTTAACTATTACTGCGAAGTTCAGTCTCACCCTTTTTATCGGTGCAGGGCACGCACCCATGAGGGCCCGAGGCAGCACTGTGTTACCCTTTCTGGCTGTGCTGATTCCTTTGACTTCTGCAGTAACAGTAACTGCTTTGTTGTCGTACCCCCCCACCTACTCCCCTTCTACCTTAATCACTGGTTTTAGTAACTTAGGAAACAGGAATAGGACTGGCTAAGAAGAAAAATAAGGTCACTAGTATCAATTTGTTGACATTATAAAAGCCTGCCCTTGAAAACAGTGTCCATTTCTCTCAGTTATCTTCTCACAGGTACTAAACTACTCTTTGATGCTACTGCACGTCCTCAGTTTTACACACGCAGTAGAATTGTTTTTTTAAGTGGTTTTCAACATGTCAACATAACCACATGTGAAAAAAGTACACTTTATACGTTAACAGTGCTTTTTATGAATCTGGAGAAAAAAATAAAGATGTCTTCAGGGACGAATCTTCATCGGTTTGCCCCAAGTCCAAAAACAACAACAAAGATTCTTAAGATTGCCTCTTAAAAGTTGAAATGCCATCTCATTTTGAACTTAATTATACTGAAGATTTTTCTTAGGATAGTGAAGTAATTTCATTTCTTAAATGTTCACTGTAACACCTAGATTGTTCTATGACTACATAACTGTTTTGATAAAATAGATAAGTAAGGCCATTTTTAAAGTTGAAAAGAATAACCAGAATATCTGAGACGGGAAAGAGAGAAGAAATAAGAAGAACAAAAATCTCTGCTTACATTCTGAGTAAGAAAAGTACTAATGTTCCAGTTGTAGAAAACTATTGGTTCATATATTAAATGAAGAAAACATTATGTACTAATATGTCTGTAAAAATTATATGTAGTCAGAAAAAGAAAGTACAAGGATCTACCTCAGAAGCTTAACACTGGCTAATTTCAAGTAGTGGGACTACAGGTGACTAAGTTTGTTATTTTTGTGTTTCTGTATTTCCTAGATTTTTCTACAATAAACCTATATAATTTTCATAATAAAAACAGGACATTTTGTTTTTAAAATACAAACTACTTTAAGATAAAGAAAACAAATAAATTTTGACATATGGTCTATAAATAAGATAGAATCTATTTATATAAAAAAATGAAACTGCACATTTGTGGGCCAGATAAACAGCATGTGAGCTCTTCATTTTTCCCAAACACGTGCACAGAATTAATTCTGGCTTGAATTTTATTAGAACAAAGTGTGGAAGAGCCCTTTCATTCCATAAAAAACGTGTTGAGCTGATGTTTTTAACAATAAACTTCTGAACTATCAAAAAGAATGCAGATCAAAATCAGTGAAGAAACAATTTTAAGAAAACCACAAAGCTATAAAACTTAAGAGTCCTGCTACAAGCCATCAGTGACAGTGAGGCTACTAAGATTTCAGTCACTGGATAAATACAAAGGGCCAAGTAAGAACAACAGTGAATGGGTAACTTATTTTATACATGATTAACAGTATTTTTATTTTTTAAAAATTCTCTAGAAGATGATTTATTTTTAATGCTTTAAGTTAGTCATGTAACTATGGATAAAATGTGTTTATTTAGCTGATTCTTCTATCCTCTATTTTCCTTGATTCCAGTCATTATTAGTAATTACACATGGCCTCATTTATTGGCAACATGCCACCTCCCAGACTCTCTGGCTCAGCTGCTATTTTCCCCTTGGTCACTGCTGATCAGGTCTCACTTTCTTTAAAATTCCACTCATCTCATCTGATTTTACCGACACTTGGTTTACATATCAACTGCCCACTCTAACCTTCCACTGCCAGTTTCCAAACCAATTAAGGTACCTGGATAACAAAGGAAGACGCTCTACATATGCAAACCATAGAAAATGATAGGTAAGAGGGAACAAATTCAACAACATGCCTTTTTAGAAACAACATGATGCTAGGAACTAAGAATACATTTCACTTAAAGTTTGAGGATTTAAATTATTCCATAAATTAAATTTTATTGTCAGAAATAAAGGCTGCATCTAATTACTTAAATTCTATGTTAACCACTCATAACTAGATCTAAAATGTCAGCTATTTTGACCATAAACACAACATAAAATAACTCAATAACTAGGGTACGTTCACAAAACTAAAATTACAAGTGAAATTCAGCAGTGTTAAAAATAAACCCACTTGCAAACATTTATCATTTTTCTTCATTTCCTCTCTAGCTGCACTTGGCATATTTCCTTCAGTTGTCTTTAAAAAAAGAATTCTTCAAGAATAGTGTAACCAAAAAAGGTGGACTAAAATCAATGCTGTCAACAAAAAGGTATTAAATATAAAACTTATCAGTACTAAAGTGTAAATCTTAAAAGATACTTAAAATATTTTGAAATAGCCCCAATATTTCTTTGCTAACCAGTAAGACTGACCATTTTTCTAAAAGTTTACCAGCTATTTCCTCCTGTAAAGGCTGTTTACTCATGTCTTTTGTCCATTTATCTATTGTATGTTTTCTTACCAATTTGCATGAGCTCTTTAAATGTAATACGGATATTATCCCTTTCTGTCATATATTTTGAAAATACTTTCATCCATCTTTGTTTTTTATTTGGTTTTGGTTTTTGGTTAGTGCTCTCTCATTTTTTAATCATAAGTTCATTATGTTTAGCATATATGACATAATAAATAATAAATTTAGGAATTCCATTTTCTCCACAAATGATAATCAGTGGAGCACTATAATGCTGCTAAGATCTCCAGCAAAACAGGACAGACGAGCCTCAATCTTAGTTTGTCACTTAGGAGGGGCACTTCAAAACACATTAAAAAACAATTGTATTATTTTCTAAATGATTCAGAGCTGTTCAAAATCATGAGCCTCGTATAAGTCATGAAGTGAACACTATTGTCTGGAGAGGCATAAAAATAGCAAGTTACCCAATGAAGTACTCAAATCTAATAACAATGATTAAACATAAATTAATTTATACTCAAAATAAAAATATTAATCCAAGGAATAAAATTATTAGAAGTCCTTTTTTTCCCCTTTAAGGTGATTTATTGGAAGTACATGAAGGAGTTAGGACTGTTTCTCTTTTATGAATATTCAGAAAATAGGATTCACCAAATTGTGCAAAATAACTTCTCTCTTCAAGAATATTAATTTTAGAGATCAAACTAAGCAAAAGAATACACATATAATGGCACAAAGTGATAAAACAAAAATTAAAAATAGAAAGCTTCCCGTTAAAACAATCACTATAGTGATGCAATAAGTATAAATGTATATCATGCATTAAGAAAATCTGATATGCAAAAATCCAAATTTACACAGTGAAGTACTAACAGGTGTTTATATTCCACAATGATACTTGGTTTATAAAAGGAGTAAATACAGATTTTCTAAATGGTCACTGTCCACATCAAAGCTAAGTGTATAAGATTTTAATATCTCTTTGAGACAGTGATCCAAGCTTCTTCCTTGGATGATGTTACCAGTTCATACTTAGTTTCAATAACTTGTCCCTCCACAGAGAGTAGGTGCAGTCTCCTCACCAATACACTCAGAAGTACTGTAGTCACCATATACGCAAACCTAGTCAGGAAGAAAGTCGACTGGTTACTAAAGATTAACAACTGGATGGCTCATTCTCATCAACAGTGATCAGCAAAATTATAAGTACAAAGTCCAGCACCCTTCCTCTCACTTTACTTTTTTTACCATCTCACCTCAACTCTGGGCATTCCTGTGTGCCTGAGAATCCAAGCAAGGAGAAAATTTTCACTACAGACGCATCATCAAACCGGTCTGGATCAAACCTAAAAAGAACATTTGGGGCTAATTAAAACAGAGCTCCACTGGTATTTTACATATTTACACTATAGGAACATATATGAGGTGTGTAATACAGTTTAAAAACTACTGAAAATAGAAACTACTGTCACATTATATTTAAATTTCACCTATTATTATGTTCCCAAATTACCGAACATATATTTAGTCTCTTTCTGCTTACTTTATTATTTCTAAACAACAGATGCAAAATACATTTCTCTGGAATCAGCAAGCAATGAAATTGTAACACAGGTTTACATCATTTTATGAGATATAAGGATAAATCATATAAAATCACATAATGAATATTTAAATTTAAGTGTTCAAAATATCTGTTACATGAGCTCATCTGACCAATGTGAGGCACTTTACCCTGCCTCTTCAATTAAAACGTATTTCCTAAAACTGAAGACACCAGACTTCAAATTATATTCATCAATTACATTACACCCAGATTTATTAATGTGAGGGAAATGAAGGGGCTAAGAAGGGTTTTTTTTATTGTACAGAGTTTCACTCTGTAAAAAGTCACTGGGGAAATAGATATTTTACACAAAACAAATAACCCACTCACCATGGAGCATAAAAATTCCTCTCAAAAATAAATGCTTTTCAAAAGATCTAAATTCTACTATGAGGAAAAAAAAGAATTCTGCTTGCATTTTCTTTAAAAAAAAGTATAAATTACCTTTTCAACTTTTAAAATATACTATATTTACATAAACAGTTCATAGAAAAATTATATCAAATTTAATCACCTTTTCCTTTCATGAACTATCTTGAAAATTGAGACCCTAAATGTTTACCCGAAGATATCTAAGTATTTCCACATTAAAAGAGACTCAAACTTGATTTTTCCAATTATTTTATAAAATACCTCACAATTTTAAGGGTTAACAATAAAATAAAACCAAAATGAAAAATAGATAACAATCTCAAATACTGAGGGGTTTTTTTGGTTTATTTTTTCAGCTTTCTTGAAGTATAACTGACAAATTATAATACATTTAGAGTGTACAATATGATGATTTGATATACATATACCTTGTGAAAGGATTCCCACCCTCAATATTAACACATCCATCACATTACACAGTTAACATTTTGTATGTGTGTGGTGAGAACACTTAATTTCTACTCTCTTAGCAAATTTCAATTATACATTACAGTATATTACCAACCATAGTTACCATGTTATACATCAGAGCCTCAAACCTTATTCCTCTTGTAACTGAAAGTTTGTACTCTTTTACCAGCCATTCCCTATTTCCCCCACAACCAATCCTCCCAGCCCCTGGCAACAACCATTCTACTGTTTCTACGTTTTAGGTTTTTTTTAATATTAGACATATAAATGATACCCTGCAATATTTGTCTTTCTCTGTCTGGCTCATTTCACTCATCAGAACGCCCTCCAGGTTCATCCATGTCATGCAAATGGCAGGATTTCCTTCTTTTTAGGGGCTGAATAATATTCCATTGTGTGTATATATGTGTGTGTGTGTGTGTGTGTATATAGCATATCTTCTTTATTCATTCATCTGTTGACAGACACGTGTGTGTGTGTGTGTGTGTATAGCATATCTTCTTTATTCATTCATCTGTTGACAGACACTAGGTTGTTTCCATACTTGTAAATAATAGTGCAATAAACATGGGAGTATAGCTCTCTCTTTGAGATAATGATTTCGTTTCCTTTGGATATCCACTTAGAAGCGGCATTGCTGGATCATACAGTAGTTCTATTTCTAAGTTTCTGAGGAACTGCTATACTATTTTCCATAGTGGCTGTACGAGTTTACATTCACATCACCAGTGTACGAGGGTTCCCTTTTACCCACACCCTTATCTCCTGTCTTTTTGATAAAAGACATCCTAACAGATGTGAGGTCATCTCTCATTGCGGTTTTGAACTGCATTTCTGATTAGTGATGTTGAGCATCTTTTCATATACCTGTTGGCCATTTGTATGTCTTCTTTGGAAAACTGTCCTTTGCTCATTTGTTAACTGGGTTATTTCTTTTTTGCTATATTGAGTTATCTGAGTTTCTTATATATTTTGGATATTAACCTTGAATCAGATATGTGCCTTGCAAATATTTTCTCCCATTCCATAGGTTGCCTTTTCATTTTGTTGATGGTTTCCTTTGCTGCACATAAGCTTTTAAGTTTGATGTCATCCCACTTGTTTATTTTGACTTTTGTTGCCTTTGCTTTTGGTGTCAAACCCAAAAAAATCATCCTAAGACCTATATGAAGGATCTCACCCCCTAGGTTTTCTTCTAGGAGTTTTAGGGTTTCAGGTCTTACATTCAAGTCTTATTCCATTTTGAGTTGATTTTTGTACACAGCATAAGACAGGGATCCAGTTTCACTCTTTTGCATGTGAATATCCAGTTTTTCGAGCACCATTTACTGAAGAGACTATCCTTTCCCCATTGCATATTCTTGCCTCCTTTGTTGAAAATTAATTGACCACATATGCATGGATTTATTTCTGGGCTCTCCATTCTATGTGTCTATGTGTCTCTGATCTATTTGTTTTTATGCTAATACTATACTGTTTTGATTAATCTAGCTTTGTATTACAGTTTGAAATCAGGAAGTGTGATGCTTCCAGCTTTGTTCTTCTTTCTCATGACTGCTTTGGCTATTCTGTGTCTTTTGTGATTGCATGTGAATTTAAGGATTGTTTATTTCTGTGAAAAGTGACATTGGGATCTTGATAGGAATTGTAATGAACCTGTATATTGCTTTGGCTAGTAAGGACATTTTAACAATATTAATTCTTCCAATCCATGAACACAGATTGTCTTTCCATTTATTTGAGTCATCTTCAATACTTTCATCAATATTTTACAGTTTTCAGTGTAGAGATCTTTCACTTCCTTGGTTGAATTTATTCCTAAGTATTTTACTCTTTTTGGGGGGGGGAAGGGAGGGAAGATTGCTCCTGAGCTAACATCTGTTGCCAATCCTCCTTTTTTTTTTTTCTCCCCAAAGCCCCAGTACATAGTTGTATACCCTAGTTGTAGGTCCTTCTAGTTCTTCTATGTGGGACGCTGCCCCAGCATGGCCTGATGAGTGGTAAGCAGGTCCACGCCCAGGATCCGAAGCAGTGAACCCTGGGCTGCAGAGGCAGAACGTGCAAACCCAACCACTATGCCACCGGGCCGGCCCCAGTATTTTACTCTTTTTGATGTTATTGTAAATGGAACTGTTGCCTTAATTTTTCTGATAGTTTGTTGTTAGCGTATAGAAACACAATGATTTTTGTATTACTGATTCTGTATCATGCAATTTTACTGAACTCACTTATTAGTACTAACAGTTTTTGGTGGAATCTTTAGCGTTTTCTATATATAACACCACGTCATCTGCATACAGAGATAATTTTACTTCTTCTCTTCTGATTTTGATACCTTTTTATTTCTTTTTCTTGCCTAATTGCTCTGGCTAGGACTTTCAATACTATGTTGAATGACAGTGGTGAGAATGGGTATCCTTGTCTTGTTCTGATCTTAGAGGAAGCTTTCAGCATTTTACCATTGAGTATGATAGCTATAGGCTTGTCATATACAGCCTTTATTATGTTGAGGCACATTCCTTCTATCCCCAATTTGTTGAGGTTTTTATCATGAAAGGATGCTCAATTTTGTCAGATGTTTTTTCTGCATTTATTGAGATGATCATATGATTTTTATTCTTCCTTCTGTTAATGTGGTATATCACATTTATTGATTTGCAAATGTTGAACCATCCTGGGATTTATCCCAGGAGTAAATCCCACCAGATCATGGTGTATGATCCTTTTAATGTACTACTGAATTTGGTTTGCTAATATTTTGTTGAGGATTTTTACATCTATGTTCATTAGGGATACTGGCCTGTAGTTTTATTTTCTTATAGTATCCTTGTCTGGCTTTGGTGTATAGGGTAATGCTGTCCTCATAAAATGAGTTTGGACATGTTCCTTTCTCATCTATTTTTTTTTTGGAGGAGTTTAAGAAGGACTGGTATTAATTCTGCTATAAATTTTTGGCAGAATTCACCAGGGAAGCTATCTGGTCTTGAATTTGTCTTTGTTGGGAGGTTTTTGATTACTGATTTGATCCCCTTACTAGTAATTGGTCTGCTGAGATTTTCTATTTCTTCATGATTCAGTCTTGGTAGGTTTTATGTTTCTAGGAATTTATCCATTTCTAGGTTATCTAATTTGTTGGCATATAATTGTTCATAGTAATTTCTCATGATCCTTAGTATTCATATGTTATCAGTTGTAATGTTTTTTCTTTCATTTATAATTTTATTTATTTGAGCCTTCACTCTTTTTTTTCTTAATCTACCTAAAGGTTTGTCAATTTTGTTTATCTTTTCCAAAAACCAGCTCTTAGTTTCACTGATCTTTTTCTATTGTCTTTCTAGTCTCTATTTCATTTATTTTCACTCTGATCTTTGTTACTTTCTTCATTTTACTAATTTTGGCTTTGTTCTTCTTTTTCTAATTCCTTGAGGTATAAAGTTAGGTTGTTTATTTGAGATCTTTCTTTCTTAATATAGGTGTTTATTGCTAATTACCTCTTAGAACTGTTTTTGCTGCATCCTCTAAGTTTGGTATGCTGTGTTTTCATTTCCACTGGTCTCAAGATATTTTTTGATTTCCCTTTTGATTTCTTCTTTGACCCACTGATTGTTCAGTAGCATGTTGTTTAATCTCCAAATATCTGTGCATTTTCTAGTTTTCTTCTTGTAATTGATTTCCCATTTCATACTGGATTTTTTTTTTACCTAATAAAAAAAAACTCAATTTTTTTCCCAGGATTTTGAAACATGGTATCAAAAAAGAATCTGGCATTTTAAAAGTTAGGTTTACATACTTGACACATTCTTAATATTAGCAATTATCTATTTATACATTGTCTAAGAAAATAAGGCCTATGAAGACATCAACAAAATATTTAAGAATTCATTATATGCTACAGCACTTTGCAAGTAAGTATCCAGTTTAATTGTAACAAACCACTGTGAGCAAATTTAAATACATAAAAATATTAGTTAAATACAATTCTCTGGAACTATACACTATACCTACAGCTATTTTTTCAGTGAGATTCTTCCTGGGTTTTTCTTTCTCCTTGTGGTCAGAAAGACGCTTTATATTATTTCAATCTTCTTAAATTTATTAAGACTTGTTTTGTGGCCTAACATGATATATCCTGTAGAATGTTCCATGTACATGTGAGAAGAATGTGTACTGGGCTGCTATTGGATAGGATGTTCTGCATATGTCTGTTAGTTCCATCTGGTCTAATGTGTAGTTTCAGTACCATGTTTCCTTATTGATTTTCTGTCTCCATGCTCAATCCACTGTTGAAAGTGGGGTATTGAAATCTCTTACTATTATTGTATTGCTATCTGTTTCCCCCTTCAGATCTATTAATATTTGCTTTATTAATTTAGGTGCTCTAATGTGACGTGCATAAATATGTATAACTGTTATATCCTCTTGATGAACTGACCTCTTTATCACTATATAAGGATCTTCTTTGTCTCGTTACAGTTTTTTGGCTTAACATCTATTTTGGCTGATTTAACTTTAGCTACCTGTACTTTATTCTGGTTTCCATTCGCATGAACAGCTTTTTCCATCCCTTCACTCTCAGGCTGTGTGTGTCCTTACAGTTAAAGTGAGTCTCTTGTAGGCAGCATACAGTCAGGTCTTGTTATTTTATCCATTACGCCACTCTGTGTCTTTTGATTGGAGAATTTAGCCCATACGCACGTAAAGAAATTATTGACAGGTATGGATGTACTAATGCCATTTTGTTTTCTAGCTGTTTTGTAGTTCCTTTATTCCTTTCTTCCTCTTTTGCTCTCTTCCTCTGTGATTTCATGATCTTCTGTAGTGAGATGCTTTGACTCCTTCCTTTTTATACTTTGTGTATTTACTATAGATTTTTCCTTTGTGTTATCAGCAGGATTACATAAAACATATTATAGTTAGAACTGTCTATTTAAATCTGATAACTTAACTTCAAACACATACAAAAGCTCTATATTCTCACATTCTCTCCTGACATTTTATGTTTCCGATGTCACATTTTATATCTTTTTATATTGTGTACCATCAACAAATTATTACAGTTTTAGTTATTTTTAATACTTTTGTCTTTTAACCTTTATACTACAGCTGTAAGTGATTTACCCACCACCTATTATTTATGTCAACTATACATTTACCTTTACCAGTGAATTTTATACTTTTATACTTCATATGTTTTCATGTTACTAAGTAGCATCCTTTTGTGTTAGCTTGAAGAACTACCTTTAACATTTCAGCTTTTGCTTGTCTAGAAAACTCTTTATCTCTCCTTCAGCTCTGAAGGACAACTTTACCATGTAGAGTATTCTTGGGTGGCAATTTTTTTTGTTTCAGCACTTTGAATATATCATCCCACTCCCTTCTGGCCTGCAAAGTTTCTCCTGAAAACTCTGCTGACTGCCTTATGGGGGTTCCTTGGTACATAACATGTTGCCTTTCTCCTGTTGCTTTTAAGATTCTCTCTTTAACTTCTGACAATCTAATTATAACGTGTCTTGGTGTGGGTCTCTTTAGATTCATCTTTTTTGGTAGCTTCAGGCTTCCTGAATCTGGATGTCTGTTTCTTTCCCCAGGTAGGGAAGTTTTCAGCCATTATTTCTTCAGATCAGCTTTTTCTGCCCCCCTCTCTCTCTCTTCTTCTCAGACATGTATAATGTGTATACTGGTCTGCTTGATGATGTCTCATAGGCCCTTTAAGCTATCTTCACTCTTTTCCATTTTTTTTCTTTTTGCTCTGCTGATTGGATAAATTCTACTGCCCTATCTTCAAGTTCGCTGATCCTTTCCTCTGTTTCATCTAGTCTGCTCTTGAACCCCTCTATTGAATTCTTCAGTTCAGTTGCTGTACCCTTCAGCTCTGTGATTTCTGTACGGCACTTTTTTATATTTTCTCTCTCTTTGTTGAAATTCTCACTTTGTTCACACATTGCTCTCCTGACCTCTGTGAGCATCTTTATGACTGTTATATTGAATTCTCTATCAGGTAAATCACTTATCTCCATTTCAGAACTATCAGTGTCAGGACAGTTATCTTGCTCTATTGTTTGGAACATATTCTCTCATTTCTTCATTTTCCATGATTCTCTGTGTTGGTTTCTTCATATCAGATAAAACAGCTACCTCTTCCAGTCTTGACAGCAGTCTTGTGTAGAAGATGAACCTTATTAATTAGCCTAGCCCGAGCTCCTGGTTGCTTCTCAAACCTTTGTGATTGTCCAAGCTGCTGTCTTTGTTCATATAGGCTCCCAGTAGTTGGCTGGGATTTTGTGGCTCTCAGTACGCCAAGACCTGCCAGTATGCAAAGGGAGAGGACCACAGTCAGCACCTAGAGGCAGGCTGATTAGAAGATGGAACTGCCAAGGCAGAAGCTGAGGAAGTATGTAGTTAAACCCCTTCCAAGGAGAAACTGGGACATGAGTGTTTTTGTCTATTCCCTCTGTGCTGAGCCCAGGTGTATAGCCACAGGGGGTGCTTCTGCACTCATTTAAAAACTGTTTCTTTGTTTGCTATATAGTCTTGTGGTTATGAATGCAAGTTCCGTTGGTTATCACATGTAGGTGATGGGGGCCCATCCCTTGGTGGCAGCCGTAAAAACTGAACTGCCAGATGTATGGACAAGCTCCTTGCTGAGAGGTACTGACAAGTTGGCTTTATTGTTGGGGCAAGGTGGAGGGAGAAGGTGGGAGAAGTGCCCGCCAGCTGTTTCAGGCTCTGGGGAAGATGGCAGTCAGCACCTAGATGTGTGGTAATTAGAGGCCAGACCCTCAGCCAGCAGCTTGTGAGGTATGCAGTCAAACCCCTTCCAGAGAAAGACTGGGAGATGGGCATTTTTGCCTGCTCCCTCTGCACTGAACCTTGGGGGCTAGCCACAGGAAGTACCTGCTTGCTCATTAACAACTGCATCTTTGTTTGCTCTAGTTCCAGGAACTTATGAATGCAAGACCCTCTGGCTATCAGATTTGGGGAACATCCCTTGGATAGCAGCCATAAAAGTTGGGGCACTAGATGTGTGCACAAAGGAGATGCTGATAACTTGCTTTTATTGCTGGAGTGAGTCAAGGGAGAAGGTGGGGGACGTGCCCACTGGCTCCCCCAGGCTCCAAGGGGATCACACCAGTACCTAGATGCATGCTAATTAGAAGCTGGACCCTCAGGCAGCAGCTTATAAAGTATGCAGTCAATCTCCTTCCAGGGAAAGACTGGGAGGTGGACGTTTTTGCCTGCTCCCTCTGTGCTGAGCCCTGAAGGAAAGCCATGGGGAGCACTCATGCTCCCATTAAGAGCTGCTGCTTTGTTTGCTACAGTCTTGTGAGACTCACAAACACCAGCCCTGATGGCTTTCAGAGCTGGTGTTTTGGGAACCCATCAATCAGGTGGGAGTCTTCAAAACTGGGGCACTAAATGTGCTGTCTAAACTCTTTAGTCCTCAGGGAGAAGCTGGGAGTTGGGGGTTCCCTCTCGATTGTATGGCACTGTGCTGGGGGCAGGGTTTATGTCATGAGTATGTCTCAGCCTTTCCTACCCACTTCAATGTATTTTCTCATTTGTCCAATGTGTAGGAGTCACTCAGCTACTTTCTGGATTTCTCTCAGAGGGAACTGTTCCACATGTAGCTGCACATTCCATGTGTCCATGGGAGGAGGGAAATTCAGCAGCCTTCTATGTCACCATTTTGGTCCCAGCCCATACTGAAGTTTTTGATGTTTGCCTTCATTTTTTTCAGTTGAGAATATGATTCTAACCTGGTTTTTAAAGTTGATAATGTTTCATCATTTGGTATGGAGTAACTTTTATGTTATCACCCATTTAAATCATAGAATTTGACCCAGGATTTCTTGCTCTGAAACACTGCCAATGTGGTAATAGTAATAATGCAAATGCATTTATTGTTGTAAATAAATAATATCTAGACATTTTCCATAGAAAGAATAAGTTAATGTCAGTTACTCACTCAAAAAGAAAACTTATAAAGACCAGAATGAAATATCACCAAATACCTATTAGAACAACTAAAATAAAAAATAGCAATTATAGTTAACGCTACTGAAGCCGCAGGGAAGCTGAATCTCTCAAATGCTGCTGGTGAGAATCTCTGAAAAACAGCCCGGCAGTTTCTTGCAAAACTAATCATGCACTAACCATACGACTCAGCAATTGCACTCTTGAGCATTTATCCCAAAGAAATGAAACCCTATGTTCACATAAAAACCTGTACCCGAATATTCACAGCAGCTTCATTCATAATAGCAAAACACTACACACAACCCAAATGTCTTTCAGTAAGTGAAAAGTTGAACAAACTCTGGTATATCCATACTATAGAACACTATTCAGCCATAAAAAGATACGCAACATCCTATGTTGCCTTCAAGGGCATTAAATGTAGTGATAAGTCAATCTCTTCATCTCTGTGTAATGATTGTATTTAAGCTGTAATTAACCAATTGTCTCTACAGGGTCTGTCTCAGACATATACATTTTTTTTTTTTACTGTGAACTGTCTCTCAAGGATCATGTCAAGGTGTTGACAAAAATGACTCTTTGGAACGTTCACAAGAAATGGGTAAGGAGATGCCCAACTTCAGAAAGCTTTTCCTTAGCATACAATATTGCTACTAACATTTCCTAATTTGGTTACATTTGACTCCTAAAAATGATTCCCACATTTTAGCATATATTCTTTTCAGTATTTTAAGTTTGTAACCTAGACTCTCTGAGTGTTTTGAGGATAGGAATAGTGTCAAAAGTTCCAGCAAAGTTCTTATATTTTTCATATTACCCTTAAAATTTATCAAAAACTTGACATTTTCTCACATGAGAATTTTTTTAAAGATTTAAAAATTTACAATTTTAGGTTTTTATAATTATAAGGATACATTTTTCTACCAATTAATATCTATTTCATTTGTTAATAGATTTCCTTTAATATCATTATAATATTAAAAACCAAAATGATAGGAACACTTAATAAGCCTCATCCTTATACTCCAGAAGTAGGTTTCCTAGTACTTCAACCATGCCACCAACCTTGCCCCCGCTATTTCACACAGCCCTCTTACCCCAATCAACTCAATACATAACCTTCTTCCAAGGCAGTAAATCTGAACCCATTTCTTTAAGGCAAATTTCACTAGCTGCGTTTCTAGGAGGCAAAAAATAGTAGCTCTGTTCTTCATCCTTCCCCTCCCTTGCCATCCTAACCCATAACACATATATACACAACATCTATTTTCCGAAATTGACTAAAGAGCTTAGTAATTAAGACCAACAGCAGGAAAACAAAGAAAGTGCAAAGCAATACCTACTTACCAACAAAAGAATCCCCAAATTCCATTGAAATTATAGGATAGTTGTAGAGACCAGGTAATTAAACAGATCTTAGGATAGAAGTGGTAATAGGAGAGACAAAGAGCAGCAGAGAGCCAATTCTTGAAAGAAAAAGTAGTGAGCAGAAGACATAAAGGGAAGGCAAAGGTCTTCTTCTGTTGCAACATTGTCACATATTGAATTTTCTCCTCAAAACTTAGAAAGGAATGCAAAACATGCAAACACATAAGAATCAATAATCACTAAGACAATGACAGATATTTCATACTTGTGTGGTGATGGCCAAGTACTGGGATCCTGAAGTACCACACCAAGGGCATAAAGGACAAGGGTCTGCAAAAAAAAATTATTCTAGTTAATCAAGACCTAAGAGAGACAAAATGACTCCCAGAAAGCCAACTCATCCTAAATGCTCTGTTAATATAGATAATGAATACGAAATAAAAATATAAAATAGAAGAAAACACAGACCATTACTTTGGTGATCTTACAATGGGGAAGGCGTCCCTAAGCATGTCACAAAATCTGAAAGCCATAAAGGAATAACAGACTTAACTACATAAATATTAAAAACAAAACAAAATAGGAGAGTGATGTCAGCATCATGGCGGAGTGAGATTCCCTCTTTGAATCTCTGCCCCCTACAAAACAACGAAAACATCATTCGCATTCCAACAGAGCTCAATCAAACACTACAAAGGACTTCTGAGAAACCCCTGCTGCCATACATCAGACGGTCGAGGCACGGGAAGCCCAAAAGGACGTGAGGAGAGGTAAGAAGTTGTACTCCCCCTCCCCAATCGATCGGCAAAGACAGCGTGGCTCACAGACAGAGGGGGGTGGGGCGGCCCACAGCGGGGGCAAAACTATTGGCCTCCAGGTGCTCTCACAGACTATCGAGAGATGCCCACCAGGAAGCAATGACGGACTGTTTAGGGGTTGTAGCAAACACCCTAAGAGAGCCAGAAAGGAAACCCCTGGGTCAAGCAGGAGAAAGAGAGAACCCCTCCCCCAACAAACCCCGAATTTCAGCATAATCCCTCCGGGGGCTGCAGCGGGCTCAGGGCATACACCTCGCGATCTCCATCCAGAGGCAGCAGGTGGAAACTGCAGGACCAACTTTATCATGAGGGGAAAAAAATAAGGCCGCCCTCGTTGGATCCTTGCAACAATTTGTTATGGCTACAGACCAAAAGGAAAATGACAAGCACCCAGAAACCAACCCTGAAGGCACAGAATTTGATAACCTGAATGACAGAGAATTCAAAATAGCTATCATAAACAAACTCAACGAAATACAAGAGAACACACAGAAACAAATCAACGAATTCAGGGATTTCGTCACAAAAGAGATTGAAACCCTAAAGAAAAACCAATCAGAATTATTGGAGATGAAAAACAAAATGAACAAGATAGTGGAAAAAAATGGAGTCTTTAAAGAGCAGAACTGACAACGTGGAGGAACGAATTAGCACTATTGAGGATAGCCACGCAGAAATGCTCCAGATAGAGGAGGAGAGAGAGCTAAGACTAAAAAGGAATGAAGAAATTCTTCGAGAAATATCAGACCCAATGAGGAAAAGCAACATAAGGATAATAGGTATTCCAGAAGGAGAAGAAAGAGAAAAAGGAGCAGAGAGTTTGTTCAAAGAAATAATAGCTGAGAACTTCCCCAACCTAGGGAACGAGAGGGAAATAACAGTGAATGAAATCAATAGATCACCTAAATAAACAGGAACAAAAAATCATCTCGCCACATAGTAGCAAACTTGAAAAATATCCGTGACAAGGAAATAATATTAAGGGCAGCTAAACAAAAAACAAAATAACATACAAAGGAAACCCCATCAGGCTCTCAGCTGATTTCTCGACAGAAACTCTACAGGCTAGGAGAGACTAGAATGATATATTCAAAATCAAGAAAGACAAAAACTTTTAGCCAAGAATACTTTATCCAGCAAAAATATCCTTCAAATATGATGGAGAAATAGTAACTCTCCCTGATAAACAAAAGCTAAGAGAGATCGTCACCACAAGACCCCCCTACAAGAAATGCTCAAGAAGGCCCTTAGGCCTGAAAAAAAACAAATGAGAAAGGGGATACAAAGATTTCAGCAAGGAGAAAAGCAAGGAGACTAAATCAGAACAAACTACAGTTGGATAACATCAAAAATTAATTCAAGCACATCACTGGAAACACACATTCACGACACAAGATGGAATAAATAGAAATAACAAATAAGGAGGGGAAGAGGTAAGGAATTGAATCGACCCAGCCTCAGGAAAAAGGAGGCATCTGAAAACGTACTTTCTTATCCAGGAGATCGCTTATATAAACCTCACGGTAACCACTAAACAAATAACCAGAAGAGAACCACACATGACAAATAAAGAGAAAACCAACAGAATGAGCATGCAGAAATACCAAATTGAATTTGCACTCCGAAACACAAGTGACAAGAAATAAAGGAAATGCAAAAGAACCAGAAAATGAGCAATAAAATAGCAACATTAATCCCTGACATATCAATAATCACTCTAAATGTAAATGGGTTGAATTCTCCAATGAAAAGACACAGAGTGGCAGGATGGATTAAAAACCAAGACCCAACAATCTGCTGCCTCCAGGAAACACATCTCAGCTCTAAAGACAAACACAGACTCAAAATAAAAGGATGGAAAACAACACTCCAAGCGAATGGCAAACAAAAGAAAGCAGGAGTAGCCATACTTATATCAGACAAAGTAGACTTCAAGATAAAAAAGGTAATGAGAGACAAAGAAGGGCAATATATAGTGATGAAAGGGACACTTCACCAAGAAGACATAACAATCATAAATATCTATGCACCCAACACAGGAGCACCAAACTATATAAAACAACTGCTAAAAAACCTAAAAGGAGATGTTAACAATAACACAATAATAGTAGGGGATCTAAACAGCCACCTTACATCAATGGATAGATCATCCAGACAAAAAGTCAATAAGGAAATAATGGACTTAAACGAAAAACTAGACGCAACGGACTTAATAGATTTACACAGAGCACTCCACCCAAAAAAAGCAGAGTACACATTCTTCTCAAGTGCACATGGAACATTCTCAAGGATAGACCATATATTAGGAAACAAAGCAAACCTCTATAAATTTAAGAAGATTGAAATCATGACAAGCATCTTTTCTGATCATAATGCTGTGAAACTAGAAATCAACTGCAAGGAAAAAACTAGGAAAGGGACAAAGATGTGGAGACTAAACAACATGCTACTGAACAACCAATGGGTCGTTGATGAAATTAAAGGAGAAATCAAAAGCTATCTGGAGACAAATGAAAAGGAAAAGACACCATACCAACTCATATGGGATGCAGCAAAAGCAGTCCTGAGAGGGAAATTCATAGCAATACAAGCTCACCTTAACAAACAAGAAAAACCCCAAATAAATAACATTAAACTACACCTAACAGAATTAGAAAAAGAACAGACAAAGCCCCGAATCAGCAGAAGGAGGGAAATAATAAAAATCAGAGCAGAAATAAATGAAATTGAAACCAAAAAAACAGTAGAAAGGATCAATGAAACAAAGAGCTGGTTCTTGGAGAAGATAAATAAAATTGACAAAGCCTTAGCCAGACTCACTAAGAAAAAAAGGGAGAAGACTCAAATAAATAAAATTAGAAATGAAAGAGGAGAAATTACAACAGACACCACAGAAATACAAGGGATTATTAGGGAATACTATGAAAAACTTTACGCCAACAAATTGGACAACCTAAAGGAAATGGACAGATTCTTGGAAGCATACAACCTCCCAAAACTGAAGCAAGAAGAAATAGAGAATCTGAACAGACCAATCACAAGTAAAGAGATTGAAACAGTAATCAAAAACCTCCCAAAAAATAAAAGCCCAGGACCAGATGGCTTCCCTGGAGAATTTTATCAAACGTTCAAAGAAGATTTAGCACCTATCCTTCTCAAACTATTCCAAAAATAGAGGAAGATGGAATACTCCCCAACACATTCTATGAGGCCAACATCATCCTGATACCAAAGCCAGACAAGGACAATACAAAGAAGGAAAACTACAGGCCAATATGACTGATGAACATAGACACAAAAATCCTCAACAAAATATTGGCAAACCGGATACAGCAATACACCAAAAAGATCATACACCACGATCAAGTGGGATTTATACCAGGGACACAGGGATGGTTCAACATCCGCAAATCAATCAACGTGATACACCACATTAACAAAATGAAGAATAAAAACCACATGATCATCTCAATCGATGCAGAGAAGGCATTCGACAAGATCCAGCATCCATTTATGATAAAAACTCTCAACAAAATGGATATAGAAGGAAAGTACCTCAACATAATAAGGGCCATATATGACAAACCTACAGCAAACATCCTACTCAATGGGGAAAAACTGAAAGCCATTCCTTTGAGGACAGGAACAAGACAAGGGTGCCCACTCTCACCGCTCTGATTCAACGCAGTACTGGAAGTTCTGGCTAGAGCAATTAGGCAAGAAAAAGGAATAAAAGGACTCCAAATAGGCAATGAAGAAGTGAAACTCTCACTATTTGCAGACGACATGATCTTATACATAGAAAACCCAAAAAATTCCATCGGAAAACTACTAGAAACAATCAACAACTACAGTAAAGTGGCAGGGTATAAAATCAACTTACAAAAATCAATTGCATTTCTATACACTAACGATGAACCAACAGAAAGAGAACTCAAAAAGACAGTCCCATTTACAATTGCAACAAAGAGAATAAAATATCCGGGAATAAATTTAACCAAGGAGGTCAAAGACCTATACAATGAAAACTATAACACACTATTGAAAGAAATTGAGGAAGACATAAAGAAATGGAAAAATATTCCATGCATATGGACTGGAAGAATAAATATAGTTAAAATGTCCATTCTACCGAAAGCAATCTACAGATTCAATGCAATCCCAATCAGAATCCCAATGTCATTCTGCACGGTAATAGAACACAAACTACTGAAATTCGTATGGGGCAACAGAAGACCCCAAATAGCTAAAGCAATTCTGAAAAGAAAGAACAAAGCTGGAGGCATCACAATCCCTGATTTCAAAATATACTATAAAGCTACAGTAATCAAAACAGCATGGTACTGGTACAAGAATAGACACACAGATCAATGGAACAGAACTGAAAGCCCAGAAATAAAACCACACACCTATGGACAGCTAATCTTCAACAAAGGAGCGAAGAACATACAATGGAGAGAGGGAAGTCTCTTCAACAATGGTGCTGGGAACATTGGACAGCAACATGCAAAAGAATGAAAGTAGACCATCTCCTATCACCATATACAAAAATCAATTCAAAATGGATCAAGGACCTGAAAGTGAGAACTGAAACTATAAAACTCCTGAAAGAAAATATAGGCAGTACACTAATGGAGATTGGACATAAAGGGATCCTGTCAGATTCCATGTCTACTCAGACAAGGGAAACAAAAGAAAAAATAAACAAGTGGGACCTCATCAGACTAAACAGCTTCTACAAGGCAAATGAAACCAGGATCAAAATGAATAGACAACCCACCAGCTGGGAGAAAATATTCACAAATCGTTTGTCCGACAAGGGATTAATCTCAGTAATATATAAAGATCTCATACAACTGAGCAACAAAAAAACAAACAACCTGATCAAAAAATGGGCCGAGGATATGAACAGACATTTTTCCAAGGAAGAGATACAGATGGCCAATAGACACATGAAAAGATGTTCAACATCACTAATCATCAGGGAAATGCAAATCAAAACTACACTAAGATATCACCTTACACCGGTTAGAATGGCTGTAATCACAAAGACAAATAACAACAAATGCTGGAGAGGTTGTGGAGAAATGGGGACTCTCATTCACTGCTGGTGGGAATGCAAACTGGTGCAGCCTCTATGGAAAACAGTATGGAGAGTCCTCAAAAGATTAAAAATAGAAATACCTTATGATCCAGCAATCCCATTCTTGGGCATGTACCCAAAGGACATGAAATCAACCATCCCAAGAGGCTTATGCACCCCTATGTTCATTGCAGCATTATTCACGATAGCCAAGAAGTGGAAGCAACCCAAGTGTCCCACGACTGATGACTAGTGAAAGAAGATGTGGTATATACATACAATGGAATACTACTCAGCCATAATCAAAGACACAATTGTCCCATTTGCAACAACATGGATGGACCTAGAGGGTATTATGTTAAGTGAAGTAAGCCAGAGAGGGAAGGACAGACACTGCATGAACTCACTCATATATGGAATATAAATGAACACACGGACAGAGAGAACTGATTGGTGGTTACCAATGGGAAGGGGGGGTGGCGGGTGGGGGTTGGGCACAAGGGGTGAAGGGTTACAACCACACGGTGAAGGACAAACAAAAATGTACAACTAAAACCCCACAGTGTTACAAACTATTAAGACATCAATAAAAAAATTAATTAATTAAATTTAAAAAAAGAGACAAAAGGCACATAACCATAAAAAAAAAAAAGAACAAAAGAAAAAAACAAAACAAAATATACCATAAACATCAGTTAAAGATAAAAATAGACAGGAAAAAACTATTTGCCATATAACTGAGAGCATCAGTATATATAATATACAAAAAGATATATAAGCTCACTAGAAAAAAGAGCTACAAGCAGAAAATTCACAAAAGAAGAAATACAACTGTTAACAAATGCATGAAAAGCTGTTCAATCTCTCCAATGATCAGGGAAAAGCAAATTAAAATAATGAGATAATTTTTCATACAAGATTCACAAAATATGTAAAAGACTCATAAATCCAGAGATGGTGAGGATATGGAGAGAAAAAGCATTCTCATACATTCATGCTAAAAATATAAATTGCCTTTTAGAGGGCAATTTAAATTTGACATACATATGCACTTTGACCCAAAAACTCCATTTCTGAGGCTCTATCCAATGCCGGTAATAAGCATATAATTTGTAATAAGAAAAAAATTAATGTCAATCTAAATTTCCATCAATGGGAACTGCCTAAGTAAATTACGGTACATCCCAAAATGGAATACTATGCATCCATAAAAAATAATGAATTGGATCTGTATCAAGTGCCAGTTAATAGCCATGATGCATGCAATACAAGAAGAAATTTAAAGAACAACATATGAAGAGAAACCTTTTTATATAAATTCAGTTTTTAAAATACATATGTATATGTGTATACACATACACGCAGAGTAATATACATACACAGAAAAAGATCTACAGAAATACATACTAAACTATTAACAGTAGTACTCAAGAGGAAGGAACTCAAGTTCATATTGTATGAACTTTAAAACAAGCATATATTATTTTGTCATTTAAAACAATTGTGTCGGGGCCGCCCGGTGGCACAGCGGTTTAGTTCATGCTTGGCAGCCCGGGGTTCGCGAGTTCGGATCCTGGGCGCCCACCAACGCACTGCCTGTCAGCCATGCCGTGGTCGCGTCCCATATAAAGTAGAGGAAGATGGGCATGGATGTTTGCCCAGGGCCAGTCTTCCTCAGCAAAAAGGGGAGGAGTGGCAACAGATGTTAGCTCAGGGCTGGTCTTCCCCACAAAAAAACAAAAACAAACAAACAAAAATTGTGTCTTTGATTTAATAATAGGTAGCATTTACTGGATACTTTAAACAATAAAATTTAAAAATATACACAAAAAGAGTTGAAAAGAATAACTGAATGAGTTAAGTATACCAAATGTTTCCTACCTCTCTAGGAATAATAAATTTGTCAATCTTTCCTTCAATATCTTGAAGCCGAGCAAAAACTGGGGTCAGTTTGGCAGCCCGAACAGTTTCACAAAGCACTTGCTGACAATATCTGTTTTAAAAAAATTTTTTTGAAGATCTTTACTCTGGAAGAGGGAGTTTGAAAGTTACATACATTCTAAAATGTCATTCAACAACTTCCATAACCTTCCTAATTTGAAATAGTTACACCATAATTCTTATTTGCTTGAAAAAAGATATGTTATATATTAGAGATATATAAAGTATAGGTGGGTAAAGATTTAAACAAATAAAAACATCTTTAAAAGCACCAGAAGAAAACTTAAAATAATATTTTTATAATTTTTGAGTAGGAAAGTCCTTTATTTTTAAATGCCAGAAACCATAAAGAAAAATACAAGTAATCTGACCACAGAAATGTGTTTTTTTTACATATTTGCAATCATCATAAGTAAAATTAAAAGACAACTAGGAAAAATATTTACAGTAAGTATATCCTTAATGAATGAAAGCTCTTTAAAAATCCATACTTAAAATAATCAAACACCCCAACAGAAATATGGACAGAGAATATAAAAAAGCAATTCACGGGGCTGGCCCAGTGGCGTAGTGGTTAAGTTCCCACACTCCACTTGGCGGCCACAGGGTTCACAAGTTCGGATCCTGGGTGTGGACCTACACACTGCTCATCAGGCCATGCTGTGGTGGCGTCCCACATACAAAATAGAGGAAGATTGGCACAGATGTCAGCTCAGGGACAATCTTCTTCAAGCAAAAAGAGGAAGACTGGCAACAGACGTTAGCTCAGGGGCCACTCTTCCACATGAAAAAATAAAGCAATTCACAAAAAAACATACAAACGACCTGGAAATATATGAAATGATACTCAGTCTCATTAACAATGGAAAGATTGGCAATCAAAGCAATTTTTTTACTTGCCAGATTAGCAAAGATGAAAAAGAATGACAATAGACAATATTAATAAAAAATGAAAAAAAAAATCACACTCATATCCAGTTGGTAGAAGTGTAAACTGGTACAACCTTTGTGAAGGGTAACTTGGCAATATACATAAAAATATTAACTGTGCATCACAACGAGAAGAATAAAAGCTAAATGTTTTGACATCTTGCCATGAGCCAGTTTGGTTAAATACTTTCTATGCAGTATCTCACTTAATCCTTATAAGAACCTCATGGATGCTACTATTATTCTAATTTTACAGATTTAAAAAATGAGGTAATTGTTTAAGATCACACAGCAAGTAAGTGGTGTTGACAGGATTCAAATCCAGGTCCATCTTACTTCATAGCCCCTAATCATAAACACTATCCTACTGCATACATCCTTAAATAATCATCTAATTTCTAGGCCCTTATTAAAAGAAACAATTGGAAATATTAGCAAAGATGTAAGCATAGGAATGTTGACTGTTTATAATACCTAAAAATAAAAGAGGAAACATCCTTCCTTTCCTCCTTGAACAAACATGTATTGGGTACCTACTGCTTTAGATACTGAGCCGCAACAGTGAACAAGACAGATACCCTCAAAGGAATTCAAAGTCTAGTTGGCAAGGGAAGGGAGAGAGGAAGGGACATTAAGGATGAACAATTTAAAAAGCACAGTAACTCTAAGGATAGAGGAAATTCAGGATATTAGGGAACACACAGCAGCAGCACTCACTAGAGACAGAACTTGGCAGAGAAATAAACACTTAGGCTGAGATCTGCAAAAAAACTAGAGTTAGCTAAAGGAGAGAAGAGAGAATCTAGACAAAGGAGTGTCTGCAAAAGCCAGGAGATAAGAAAAAGAGTGCTGGACCTTTGAAGAAACAAAAGAATTTCGCTATAGCTGAATCCAAGCATATGAAGAGGCACAGGTAATGGGAGGTAGGGTGGGAGAGGAATGCAAGGCCTAGCTCTTGAAATGCCTCATAAGCTAAGTTAGTGAGTTTAATTTTTATCTTCAGGGCAACCGGAAATCACTGAAGGATTCTAAACTGGGGAGTCATCTGATCACATGTGACTCCCCAGATATAGAAAGATCACTAGCAAAGTGATTCTCAACTCTAGCTACATAATAGAATCACCTGAGAAGCTTTAGACAACTTCTCATGCCCAGAGATTGTTGGTTTGGGATTGGTCCCAGGTTATCTGTATTTTTAAAGCACCCAAAGTGATTACGGTGTGCAGTCACAGGCTCCAGCAGCCATTTGGAGAATGGATTGGAGGGGGGCAAGATCCAAGGCTCTTGAAATATGCCAGGCAAGTTGATAAAGTGGGGAACAATGGAAAAAACTAAAACTAAACTTCCAACTAGTTGTTTGGAGATTAGCATCAATAGAACTTGATCACTCATTGAATGTGGTAAAGTTACTACATGTAAGAATACTGTCCACAAAATATTTAGACAAAACAATGGAATTTATAGAAGAGTTATGTTTTGTATTTTAAAATGGTTTTAAATTTTTTCTTTTAAATACATATGTATATATGCATAGAAAAAAATCTGGAAAAATAGTAAAGATAGTTAACAACTGTTATCTCTTTAGGGTCCATTTACGAAGGACCTTCACTGTCTACTTCATACACTTCTGTATTATAAAAACTTCAAAAGACAAGTATGTATTACTTCCAAAAGTAAAAGTAGTTATATTCAATTTAATAAATAAAACTTCCAGGGGCCGCCCAGTGGCGCAGCGGTTTAGTTCACGCTTGGCAGCCCGGGGTTCGCAGGTTCGGATCCCAGGCGCCTGCCGACGCACTGCTTGTCAGCCATGCCTTGGAGGCGTCCCATATAAAGTAGAGGAAGATGGGCACGGATGTTAGCCCAGGGCCAGTCTTCCTCAGCAAAAAGAGGAGGATTAGCAATGGATGTTAGCTCAGGGCTGGTCTTCCTCACACAAAAAAAAAAACTTCCAATATTTTGAAGAACCTGTAACTGAAGTCTCCCTGTGAAACCCATGGCTTCAAGTTCTTTCCAATGGCTGCCTCCCTATCTTCTCTTCTATACTAGTTGAAAGATGTTCCAAGGTAGGGTTGCTTGCTACCCAGTCTCAGACTCCAATGCCCTAAACAGTCACAGCTGCTATTTTTTAAAATCTTTTTAACTAAGGTATTACTTACATATAAAAAATAAATCTATTTTACCTGTACAGTTTGGTGAATTTTAGTAACTGTATACAATTGTGTAACCACAACCACAAGTAAGATATAAAGAACAGTTCCCTCATCCTAAAAACTTTCCTCATACTCCTTCATAGTTTGATGCCCTCCCCATTCCTGGCCCCAGACAACAACTCATCTGCTTTCTATCACAATCGATTTGCCTTTTCTAGAATTTCACCTAAATGAAATCATATTGTAGGCAGTCTTTGTGTTTGACTTCTTTCACTTAGCATATTGAGATTTATCCATGTTATTGTGTGTATTGATATTGTGTTACTTTTATTTACTTGGTAATATTCCATAATACAGATACACAATTTGTTTATCTATTCACCAGGTGATGAACATTTGGACTGCTTCCAGTTTTTTGCTATTATGAATAATATTGCTATGAACTTTTGCATACAGGTCTCTGTGTGGACATATGTTTTAATTTCTCTTGGGTAAATGCCTAGGAATAGAATTGTTGGTTCATATGGTAAGTGTACATTTAACTTTAAAAAATTCTGCCACAGGGTTTTCCAACAGGATGTACCATTTTGTACTCCCACCAATAAGTTATGAGTGCTCCAGTTACTTGACTGATACTATTTTATACAGGCTAATAAAAGGTTTCCCACAACTACTTTATGATTTAAAATCATATTAAATTTAAATCAAATTAAATTACCCATTAAAATCTGTATGTAAATATTTTAAGTACTATAGACATATTTAGCTTCCCTCGATATTAGTATTAGCTTTAATTTAGATAGTTAAACAAGTTCAAATTTACTTTTTAATGATCACCTCTTCCTTTTATTGTATTCTTACCTGAGCTGCTCAATTTTTTCTGGAGTAATAGGACCATTCCCAAAAACTTGGTCTATCTCCTCATATAGTTTCTTCTGAACTTCTCCAGAGGTGGTTAAAAAACAGATTGCCCAGGTACACACTAAGTGAAAATTTATATTAATAACAATGAAAATAGCTAATTCATAGTTTGAATGCAGAATAAGAAAAACCTTACCTCTTGTTGGCTATTTTCCTTTTTTCTGCTACTGAAGATACATAAATGTTACCAAAAAATAAAACAAGATTGTTCACAGGATTTGCACTTCATTAAATAGAACATGAATATTTATAGAATATTTTCAAAAAGGGATAGTGCAATTTAGAAGATTTCTTTCTTAAAACTGGCAAGTAACCGAAGCCACTTAATGCATTTTACCTTAGGTAAAATAGTAACAATAATAAATAAACCACATCTGGAGGAGTCTTAAATGTTGATAACTGTGATGGATTGTCTGATTCACTTAACCTTGTAAAATCAAAAAACTGATCTACCAATTCACTCAGGAGCCCTAATGAAATGATTCATATAAATCAAAGTAGCAGGAGGTTTACCTAGATATCAATATTCTAAATTTTTACTTGTAATGGTAGACACACTGGCTCCAGAACTGGGACTGGTTATTGCTTAGGACAGTGGTTCTCAAAAATCACCTGGGAGTTGGTTGATGGCACAACCCCACATCCACAGAGTCTGATTCAGTGGGTTTAGGGTGGGGTCGAGGCATCTGTACATCTAACAAATACCAGAATTATTTTGATGAACAACAAAATTGGAAGATCACTAGCTTATGGCTTACTTTTGCTTAACGTGGCTTATGGATTATATTTACTTAGGAAATAAAAAGGTAAAAAAATTACATGAACATAAAACAGAGGAAACAGAGCAGTTATATTTCCTTTAGGAATCCACTGAGACTACAACTACTCAAAGAATGGAACCATCCAGAGATATAGTACCTCTTTCCCTAGATTATGCTTGAGATGACTCTATCTACAGTTCTACATTTTCTACATCAACTACTTTTTAAAATGTTTAGTAATTTCTACCTCTACTTACTAATTACCTCTTTCCTGAACTAAGTGCTGACTTAAATTTATCTCAAAGTTAATTTTTTTTAATGTTTGCCTAATTCACATATTATCCAATTCCTATGCCTGGAAAAGACATAATTCACTTTCTGCACTAAATATCATTATCAATAAAATCAACAGCTACCTGGTACTCAATTATTTTGATAATTTACTCTGAGTAAATTATCCGAGTTCATAAAAAGCACATGAGTAACTGCCTGTCTTTAACTTTTTCCTACATACGCTTCTTTATTACGACTTTTGAGTCAACTGTAGAATTTCTACTTCACAAAGGATGATGTGAAAACTTGTGCAAACAGTGTACAATATGTAAATGTATGCAATTTTACAACAGTATACAGTAATAGACAACATTGAAAGATTTAGCACAAGGTTTTGCATACAGTAGGCACTTATATACCCTGCCTGACTATATTATCACTTAAAATTAATATAACTGTATAAGCTTAATAAACTCAAACATTGGTTCTTGACTGGGATAGCTTAAAAATGTGATTTTTAAGCCACTGAACGTTCTTTATTTACAACACTGAACCAAGGCACAATTTTATAGTTGAAAGATATCTTGGAGGTCATCTAGAGCTAAACCTGTATTTTAGAAAAGGAGAAAATGCAGAGGTAAGTATCTTGCTCAAGGCTAATAAATAGCAGAGGAGGGACTTTAATTAAGGTTTTCTGCTATCTGCATCTCAAAAACTTCAGAGGTGCCTTAAAAAACAACCAACCCAAATGCAAAGAAATAGTAATACTCTGAAAATTTCCCCCAAAACTGCAAATAAGATTAAAACATTAACTCAGCCTTGGAAATGATCACTTTTTATGGCATCCAGGGCACAACTGATTCAGACTTTTTGAAGGTCTTTAGCAAAGAAGTATTTTAATGTAATAAATTTTTAAACAAGTTAATCATTTCTTTAAAAGCTTCAATACATTTTTTGACATATGCTTACCTAAATTCCATTTAATCTATAATGTCTGAACATCTGTAGATGGCAAAAATTTTACAAAGAAGAAAAATTTATGGGAAGTTTACATCTGTACTCACTGTTTTTAAGAAAATTTCCTTAAACAGGAACAGTTGGAAATGAAATCCTTCAAGTGAACATAAATTTTTTAGATTTTAAAGTCATGTTTTAACCCTTCCTTTAGCATTTTATATTAGTATATTTTTACGGATATACACAAATTTTTATAAATACTGTATGAAAGAATGGTACTCTGCTAAACTAAAAAACAGTAAGGAACCTTAGGAAACATATCACACATTTTAGAATTTTAAATAAACATCACCTTCACTTCCACCAAAAGAGGAGTTCTGTTAAATCATGATTTCTGTGGCCTATATCCCCTGTTGGCAGACCTTAACAATAGCAGACTGGATTGGAGTCAACGTGAAAAGCCGCAGCAGGAAATTGAAAAGCTCACTGCTCTGGCTGGAAAGGTGTCAACAGCAATTCATTTTAAAGGCACTAACTAGAATTCGCAATCCATAAACCGTGTCAAGAAATTTATGGCAATGTTCAGAGGTGGCACAGAGCACCTGGGTTAAAAAAAAAAGGTACCTGTGTGAAAAAGACTTTTTAAACAAGAGTAAAAAAGAAGAAGGAAGGGAAATTATAAAGAGGTCTTGCAAAAAGTGTTACTTTTATTTTAGAATAGCTTTACCCTTGTATATTTTATGCTATCTCAAAAAGAAATCAATTTATACTTACATTTTGCAGTTATTATGCAACTTGCCAGAGAAAATATCATACTGTCTTCTAGGATCTAGGAAACAAAACGAAGTTTAGAAAGGGTGAAATGTAGGGTGGCTTGTACTAGGCCCTACACTAAAATAATCAAGAGTATAGCATTAGGGTCAAGGAAAGGAAAAAAGCATATTATTTCTTATGTTCTTCACTTAGAAAACATCTATTTAATGTAAATAACCAACCCAAATATTGCATTGCCTCTTAGATACAATAAACATTTATCAGTAATATTACGGGCCCACAACACTTTTCTGCAAACAAATTGGCTCAGTCCTCTCCTTCTGACTTGGCCTGGTGCAGCAACAAGGCCGCAGGAAGAGAGGAGAGCCTGCCACGGCCTTCAGAGCCTGATTCAACCTCCGCACCCACATACACCCAGAAAATCACTTCTGTCTACGAGGACTTGATGTGCAGAGTGGGACAGAAGAATCTTACAATGAACAGGTGTGGCAATAATGGCTCCACTCCTGTCCTTTGCCTGACACCACCACAAACACAGTGGTGTGCTGGGGTAACACACACTGGGAACAAGCCAAGCTGTCACACCTGGTCATGCAGGCAGAGCAGCATGCTGACAAAGGCTTATACAAGTCCTCCTCTTTCACGATCAGAGAATTCTGGTTCAATATTTGCTTACCTAAGTATTAAATAATACACAGCTCCTTAAAAGAGCTAAAAACAAGAACTAAATACTTGTACTATTTATGGATGATGTATAATAAAAGAGAAGAAAGCCACTGAATTCTAAGAGGCCATCTGGATTAAAGTGAATAAAAAGCACACTCTATACATGTGTGATTATCTTTTATGTGATAAACATTTAACAATTACATCACCTGTTGGTCATTAAGGTTCCCCTGTACTAAGGAGTCAATGAATATATTTTGATTGAAGTTCATTCCTTTTCTTTCTTGTATGATTTTCTTTAAAATAGATTCCAGTTGCATAAGGGCTTAGAGAAGAAAAACAAAACAGATTTTCGAATATAAGCATTTGTGAAGATTGAACATTTTTAATATTTCTGTACAATGTTACTATGTGCAGACTAAAACTTCCAAAAGTAAATGAGCAGTAACTAACAATTTTTAAAAAGTTAACCTATGTTTAAAACATCTACTTTCTTTTCCTTCTTTTTGCTAAATCTAACATACACACAAAAAAGTACATAAAACATATATGCACAATTTAAGGAATAATTATAAAAGAAGGAAAGGTCAAGAAGCAGAACAATGCCAGCACCTCAGAGGCCTCCACCCACACAGCCCTCTCCCCTGATATTATCCACCTTTCTTCTAAATTCTGTCCTCTTAACTCCATTCTTCTCCCAAATCAGGCATCACTCATTTAGTGTCAGAAGTAGATGTGAAATAATCAGAAAAGTAAATTTCTGAAACCTAAAAGATACAGAATAACTGATATCCAACAGTCAATAAAATTACCCAAAGAGCATTTCTCAGTCCCCATCTTACTTGATGTATCATAGCATCTGATGATGTTGATCACTTACTCTTCAAACACTTGCATTTGGCTCCCAGGATTCCACATTTCCTCCCACTTACTGCCTGCTCATCCTCAGTCTCCATTGCTGATTCCTTCTCATCTCTCAAATTTCTTAACAATGGAATGTCCAAGGTCTGGGCTCAGTTTCTGGACCTCTTCTTTTCTGTTTACATTCATTACCGTGGGGATCACCAGTCTCCAGCTTTAAATACAATCTATGTACTGAACACTCCCAAGTCTCTCTTTCCAGTCAGGACCTCTTTCCCTGACTTCCAGACTCATGTATCTAACAGCCAACTCAGCATCTCCACTTGGATGTCTAAAGGATATTAAACATATTCAAAACTGAACTCTTGATACTTCTCCCCAAAACTGGATTCTCCCACAGTCTGCCCCATCTTATTTCCTAATAACTTCATTTTCCAATTACCTTGGTGTCTCCTTCTCTCTTATACCCCACATCTACCAGCCAATGTTGGTGGTTCTATCTTCAAAATACAGAATTATTCTCCCTTACTCTTTTTTTCATTCTATATTTTCTGCTGCCTGCCACCTAGTCCAAGCCCCTAACAGCTCTCTATTTAGTCTCTCTTCTGCTCTGGGCTCCTATAATCTATCACAGCAGCCAGAATGATCCTTTACAAACATAACTCAGATCATAACTCCACTCAAAACCTTCCACTGGCTTCCTATCTCATAGTAACAACCTGGTCATACAAGGATTTACGAGCCAGACAAAATCTGCCCCTCCCCCCCTCAATCTTTCTGGCCTCATCTCTTTCTATTCCTCTTCTGACTTACTTCACTCCAGCCATACAGCTCCCTGTTGTACCTCAAATACACCAGGAAGAATCCCACCTCAAGGACTTTAAGGACATGGAATATTCTTGCTTTGGATATGCAGATATCCACATGATCTGCACTGACTGGTTTCCTTATCTCTTCCAAGTGTTTACTCAAGTCACCTGAACTTGGTGAGTCCTTTTCTAATAACCTGACTTAAAATCGCAACCTCCCGACCCCTAACACTCCCCATTCCCCTTTCTGATTTAATTTTTCCATAGCACTTTTCATCTTTTAACACACTATTGAGTTTACTTATTGAGATTATCGTCTGCCTCTTCCCACTAGAATGTGGTGCCACAAGGACAGGAATTTTTTTTTTTTTTTTTTTTTTTGGTGAGGAAGACCAGCCCTGAGCTAACATCCGTTGCTAATCCTCCTCTTTTTGCTGAAGAAGACTGTCCCTGGGCTAACATCCGTGCCCATCTTCCTCCACTTTATATGGGACGCCGCCACGGCATGGCTGACAGGCAGTGCGTCGGCGGGCGCCCGGGATCCGAACCAGCGAACCCCGGTCTGCCAAGCGCGGACTAAACCGCTGCACCACCGGGCCAGCCCCAAGGACAGGAATTTTTGTTTGTTTTGTTCACCAGTATCTCCCAAGCACCAAAAACATACCAAGATATTACAGATCTTCACTAAATATTTATAGAATTGAATGAATATAATAACACATCAGTGACTAAAACGAGAAATTATTAATACTGTAATACAATGGTTCCCAAACTTTGCTACACATTAGAATCACCTAGAAAGCTTTTTTAAAAAAAAATTATAAAATATAAGAAATACAAGTCACACCTCATACCAATTAAATCCAAACGTTTAGGAGTGGAAGCCAGGCTTCAATATTTTTTAAAAGATTCCATGTGTAGCAAAGTTTGGGAACTACCGTGTACATTTTCAACCCCACAAGTACATTAGAATAATGTGGGGAGCTTTCATAAAAATATCTGATGCCCAGGGCACTTCTATCCCAGATTCTGAATAAACTGGTCTAGGGTAGAGCCTGATCTCCAGCTTTTTTGTTTTAAGTTCCCAAAGTGATTCTAACGTACAGATCACGTTGAGAATTACCCACTTCAACAAAGGAAGCACTGATGCAGCCATGGGTTCCCACTCATATAAATAGCAAAACATAATCTTTTTCAATAAAAGCTCAAATTTGATCTAGGCCCATGTTACAGCCCAAGGAACATTTCATGTTAGATAATCTACTTTTATTTAGAATCAAAGAATATAAATTATTAATTGTCATTTTATATTAATTGAGCCAATATTTGTGAAACACATTTTTTATTAAGGGGAATTAATCCAAATGCATCCATCAAGATAATCAGAATGGTAATGAAAACGAGATAGCAGAAAATGTATCAATTAAATTGGTTGGACATCAAGGGAATCACTAGAATGGGAAGCCCCATGAGGACAGGATTTGTCTCCTATACATAGGCTATTGCCTAGCACATGCAGGCCTCAATAAATATTTATTGAAAGAATAAAGGAAGAGAATCCTGGAAGTAATACAATTATATATGGAAGATAATCCATTATTCCAATGTAGCCTATGTATTTTAATTTACCCTGCCTACTTCCAAAAAAGAAAGTGAAGCAGCTCAGAATAAAGGTATTAAAGCATTACAATCATTAAATTACTGACAGAAAATATAGAACAAAAAGAAAAGAGGGAGAATAATTTTGGGGAGGCATCTTAAATTAAGATTGCTATTTTTCTGTGTAGATTTTATAAAGTTGTAACCAATGCCAAACAATTTGAAAATATTTTTACTCGATGTCATAACGGCAAGAATTTTTTTATGTTTGTTCCTACATTTTTTTACAAATATCTACACAATATTTAACCATGTTGATATTATTTCCTTAGCAATTCCTATATTGTTGGACATTTAGATTATTTCTGGTTTTCTACTTGCAGAAATTGCACTATAAAAATACTCATGAATATTTTCTTCTTTTAGATAATTTCATCCATTATTTGTGACTCTTAAAGTGCATCGCCAAAGTGCTTCCCCAGGATGCACCCTTACACTTTCCATCAATCCCGCGGGCTACACCAGCTCTACAGGACCTTCACTCTGCAGTTGAGTTCTCCAGTTTCATTTACTAACTTACTGCTTTTTCTTGTTTTTCGTTTAAGAAAAACTTTCATTATAGGGAAAGTAGGAAAAAACACAGCGAAAAAATATACATGCTCTATAAACTCATGATTCAGAGATAATAACCCTATTAAAATTGGGGGCACATATTCTTTTGTCCTTATTAAAAATTAAGAGTGGTGAAACTTACCATCTTCATATTGTTTTTTCCGAGTTGTACTTTTATCAAGTGATCCATCTAGAAAGCCTTTTCCAATCTCAGACCAAACCTGGAAATAGGAAAACATACCTATTATCCACTAAGTAGGTTTTCTAAATAATACCGAGCAAGCTTAGCTAAAAATAAAGTAAAGGAAGTAGAATTTTGGAGTGATTTTTCCACTTTTATTTTTATGCTCCTGAATATGTGAATGTTTTATAACAAACATGTATTTTTTAATAATCAAATAGAATAAAACCATTTTAATGGGAAAAAGTATAATATTAAACAGTGATGTTAAGCCACAGTTCCTAGTGATTTTTGTTTTAAACACATTATCTCGATTATTTAACTTGTTTTTATAGATTTGAATAAAATAAGGAATAACTTCTCAGAGACCCAAAATGCAGTAAATGACCTAAGTATGATTTGAACCAACTAAATTAATTTAATATTAAGATTGATAAAAATAGAAAATAATAAATAAATTCCATATGTGAATCTAGAAAAGGCAAACAAGTAAATCAATCTTAGACTGAATAGGGCTTTCTTCAAATCACATTCATTTTATTAGCATTTTAATGCTCCACTGGCTTTGTTTAACTTCTTTCTATATAGGACATAGGCTAGTTCTATTAAATGCAGTTTTTCTCTTTATTCTAGAATGCAGTATTGTATTTGCTAAGTATTAAAAGAAAAATTTCTTCAGTCATCCACTTTTCTTTTTTTTGTGAGGAAGACTAGCTCTGAGCTAACATCCATTGCCAATCCTCCTCTTTTTTGCTGAGGAAGACTGGCCCTGGGCTAACATCCATGCCCATCTTCCTCTACTTTATATGCGACGCCACCACAACATGGCTGACAAGCAGTGCGTCAGTCCACGCCTGGAATCTGAACCTGCGAACCCTGGGCCGCTGACATGGAGTGTGCGAACTTAACCACTACACCACTGGGTCGACTGCAGTCATCCACTTTTTAAATTTCAAAAAGTAATTGCTCAAAAGAGTAATTCTTAAAATTTTTAAAAAGACAACAATCATCTTTGCTTGCATTGTCGTTTTTAGCCCAAAACAGGGAAATTCTATACTATAGAATCTTAAACTGGCTTCTTGAGAGGCAAAGTCTACATCATTCAACTATCCAATTTGATGAAAGAATAATTTTAAATTTGGCCTTAGACTTACTGTGCCATGATTCTTCTGGAAGCGAATGACCTCCTGATCATCTTCAAACGTACTACCCATTACCATCTGTGTGACAGACTTCATAGCAAAACCAAGCATATGCTGGCAGAGGGGTACATGCTGAGACTCTGGGTAGGAGAGCCATTTATCTAATAATTCTTCTGAAAGCTGAAAGAGAACAGGAAACCACAATGATTTACTATTTCCCCTCACTAAATCTTAGAAAATTTCAGCAAGGAGATTCATTTCAGAGTATACACAGTTCAACTCTGTAATCAAAGCAAGTGTTCAGGTGTTTACCTAATCTGTCAGGCTAACATGGCTCCACCTATAATTACATCCTCAATGGTTCAGGTTCAGAGTCTGTCAAAGGGCTGAATTGCAAAACAAAACAACCACAACAATAAAAACAGAAAATATAAATTAAAAGTTCAAAGGCTGGAAAAACCTAAACCTAATGGAAATTAAGAGACTAAAATCTTACTATTAATTAAAAATAGTAAAGGTTCACCATAGAATGCCTCCTATTTAGTAAACAATCAATAAACATGAATATATAAAAGTCCTAGACATGCTGCATTGACAGAAACCTCTCAGGGTCTCTGCCATTCCTTCATTCAACAAATATTAAATCCCTTGTGAAATAAAAACAATGTGTAGTAAAAAGATCAAAAGCTTTGGAGTCAGAAAAACCTTGGTTTTACTTCTGGCTCTGTCACTTAGAAGTAATGTGACTTTGAGCAATTTGCTTAGCTTTTCCAGGTTCAGATGTCTCAACAGTTACATGGAGACGACATCTCCTACCTTCCATGGTTGCTGTGATACGGATGACTATACCCATGTCACATAATGCAGTGAGGGTTTTGTGAAGTAATATATATAAAGCTCCTTTCATGTTAGGAACTCAAATTTAAGCTCATTTCCCATATTAACTCCAGGAAAGTTTTGACACAGTATAAAGGGTTAAAATTAAATTTTGTGAGAAACAGAATAAACATTCAAAATGAGAAGATTAGTACTGCATAGGTTTACACCTACTTAAAGTGAAGTATATGGAATATAACACTACTTTTTGGAGAAAGAAAAGGAAGCCTTAATGATTCCATAGTATCAAGATTAATGAATTGAGCCAGTTAATATACTTTAAAAGAACTCTGAGACTTGGGTGAAGTATGAAGAAAACAGGAAAATAATTATTAAAATGGAACATAAGTATTAATTAAAAAATTACTATTGTGTTACTAACAAAATAATTTCATGTATTTTAAAAAAGTAAGAACTCTATAGTTATTAATGAAGTCACATAGCTTCCTTTACACTAAAAGATTAAAAAAAGATTTTGGAAACAAACCATTAAAGCGAGGCTATTTCTAGGCAAAAATAGAAGAGCCATATAAATTCTACCTATAGGTAATGACAGAGTTCTGAATGTGAAGGTAAACACTGGGGGAAAAGAGACTTCTTGTAGAAAAAAATGAAACATATTAACAGATATAAGATAAACCTATAAGATTTCCTTTCTGTATATTTGCTTCAGAAAACACTATTTTTCTCAATAAGCATGGGATTTTTGCCTCAAAACAATTCTAAGAAAAGCACATAACTTGCAACCATCTCAGCTTCACGCACAGAAACGGGAAGCCCACTGAGTGTCAGTGTTCACTCACTCACACACTGAGCTGCCAGATCTTACCTTCTTCACTCCACCTGCTACTGAATGTCTAACCCTACACAGGCCTTTCTAAGTCGACAGGCCCAACGCCAAGCGACAAAGCTGCACCCTCAGCATTTACACCCTTAGTGTTGAGCCATCTGTCTGAATTATTCCAAGTACCACACGTCAATGCTGAGCCTTTACCCTGGTCTTTATGCTTAAAGTAGAATTTTTAAAGTGTGCATTCCCTTGATTAATTTGTTCATTTAACTTTCACAAATGGTTATATTGTTGTCTCACCATTAAGTACATGTCTTTTTCCACACAGATTTGAAATGCCACTCATTATACATTGAATTCCCATATGAATTTGGGACTATTTATGAACATTGTCTATTTCATTGATCTAGACATATGCCACTATCATAGTTTTGAAAATCTTTTTTAACTTTATAATGTTTCCTATTACTATTCTCTTTCAAAATGTTCCAGAAGAGAAACAGACTTCCAGAATGGTGGAGTGAGGACCTTGGTAATCTTGCTCTCCCTCCAAAACAATGAAAATATGTGCAAAACAATTAAACAGCTAAAATCAACCATTTCACCACTTTTCAATTAACCAAAACTCAGCACCCATAGAGAAAAGTCAATCCAACAAAAACAACTGAACCTCGATAAGATGGTGGAGTCTGCAATGTTTTAACTTAAGGTTATTTCCATCTCCCTTCTCTCCCCAGCTCAGGAGCATGGCAGCCAAAAGCCAACAGCATTGCAGACAAGAGAAAGACCTGACATCTTTGGAGTGCTATTAAAAGCACCATCACCAAAATGGTCACCAAAAACAGAGGAGTAGGGAATTCCAAGACTCTATTCCTCCCCCAAAGTGTAATGAGCTCGCAAAAACTGTCAGAATCAACTTCCGAAAAACTCTGGAATACAGTCACAAGGGAAGGCCTGGTGAAGAAAGAAGCTGCTACTTTGTGTAAGAGAGCACTGTGGCATTTTAAACAACCTGCCTACCATCTCCACACCCCAGACAGGCAGCAGTTATGAGAACAGTAGCCCACACTCCTGGTGCAAATTGCTAGGAAGCAATACAGACATTATTCTCAAAGAATTGTGACTGAGTCCCACCCTGTTCAGCAGCTCCCATCAAGGACTGGTGCAAAGGCATCCCTCTGTTTTGCCCAACTCTGAGCATTCCCAGAGCTAGTATGGGTTCCTGGGTGGCTTCTGCTGAAAACATTTAAAGGCACAGCTACTGGCCACAGCAGCTGAGGCAAGAAACAACACTTGCGACAAGCAATAAACAAAACAAGAAGCCGGGGAAGTAAGAGGTTGGGAGAAGAGATAAATGTGGGAATAAGAGCTTTTAAAAAGCTTCTGCAGGGGGCTGGCCCGGTGGTGCAGTGGTTAAGTTTGCACATTCCGCTTTGGCGGCCCAGGGTTCCCTGGTTAGGATCCCAGGCGTGGACCTACTCACCACTCATCAAGCCATGCTGAAGTGGCTTCCCACATAGAAGAACTAGAAGGACCTACAACTAGGATATACAACTACGTACTGGGGGCTTTGGGGAGAAAAAAGAAAGAAAAAGAAAAGAGGAAGACTGGCAACAGATGTTAGCTCAGGGCCAATCTCCAAAAAAAAACAAAAGCTTCTGCATATACCAGAGAATTAAGAAAGCCACGCAAACGCCCAAGGGCAGGACACATGCCCAGAAAACGCCTGAGAAGGCTAAGCTTTCACATCTGGCAGGTCTTCTGGCTCCAAACAAGCAGGATGTGAAAGCTAAGGTAGGGCTGTAAAAGGCCTGGATAAGCGTTAAAGGAAGACCCCAATGCAAAGCCAATCTGCAAGGACTGGGAGAATATTTTTTTCTTTTCTTTTTATTCCTTTTTCCTTTTGTCAGCTCCAAGTGTTTAAGGCAAATCTGTCAAAACACCAGCTGACCATTAAACTAACAGAACAGATGCTTCAGTGGCCACACGTAACAAAGAATACAGACTTCACAAAAACAGTTTAGAAAAGACACTAAACAAGCAAACAACAACAACCCACAACGGGCAGCAAGAACAAACTCTGATGAAGGTGAAGAATCTGATTTCAAGAGCTGCCATCCACAGCCATGCCCCCTCCAACAGAGTCTGGATCTCAGTCCCGGAGGCAGGGGATCTTCCTTGGGCCCTCTGTCTCAGCCCTAGAGTTGCTACTGCTCCTTATACCTGCTATTCCTTAGAGTTCTCTTTACTTCTGACTAGCCAATCTCTTATTACTCCAATCCCCTGTTATAGTTAACAATTCTTTATATTAAACTTTCCCTATTTAAATAATTATGTGATTTCTCTCTCCTGATTGGGCCCATACTGATAAAGACCTTTAGAAACACTAATCAAGAAAAAGAGAGAAGGTACTACAGAGCCTAAAGACATTAAAAATATAACAGAATATTTGGCAATAAAGCAAGAAAAGAAATAAAAGGTATTAGGATTGGAAAAGAAAGAAAACTGTCATTAATCTCAGACACCATGATAAACCATTAGAGTTAATAAGGGAACCTGGCAAGGTTAGTAACTATAAGATCAATATGCAAAAATCAACAGTATATATCAGCAACAAACAAAAAAGCAAAATCTAAAAGCAGTATCATTTATGATAGCATCAAAAAAAACCACTATATACCTAGGAGTAAATTTAATAAAAGATGTACAAGATCTCTACATTGAAAAGTAAAAAAAATAATAATAATTGAGGGGTGGCCCCACGGCCCAGTGGTTAAGTTTGGTGCACTCTACTTCAGCAGCCTGGATTTGGTTCCCAGGTGTGGGCCTACACCAATCGTCAGCAGCCATGCTGTAGCGGAATCCCACATACAAAATAGAGGAAGCCTGGCACAGATGTTAGCTCAGGGCAAATCTTCCTCAAGCAAGAAGAGGAAGATTGGCAACAGATGCTAGCTCAGGGCAAATCTTCCTCAGAAAAAAAGTATAATAATAATTGAGAAAAACTAAAGACCATAATAAGTGGAAAGGTATTATTTCATGGACTGGAAGATTCCATAATAGGTAAAGATAACTTTATATAAATCAAGTGACCTACACAGTCACCTGGTTTATGACAAAGGTAACATTCTAGTACAATAGAGAAGGGATGATCTTTTCAATAAGTTATTCTGGGTCAACTAGATAACCATATGGAAAAAAATGAATGTTAGCCCCCTTCCTCATTCTTTACACAATAATAAACACCAAATGAATTATAGATCCAAGTGTGAAAGGTAAACAGTAAAACTTTCAGAACAAAACTTAGATGAATATATTCAGGACATTAGGATAAATAAGGATTTCTTACATAGGACACAAAATGCAGTAACCATAAAGGCAAAAAAATAAAATGTTGGACTACACTAAAATTAGTATCTATTCATCAAAAGACAAGCTTAAGAGCATATAAAACAGGCCACAGTAGAAGATACTTGCAATGTGTGTGTGTGTGTGTGTGTGTGTGTGTGTGTGTGTGTGTATCCAAAGTTCTTTAATTCAGAATTTTTAAATACCTCTTAAAAATTAATACAAGAGAGGGGCCACCCGGTGGCGCAGCGGTTTAGTTTGCGCTTGGCAGCCCAGGGTTCGCGAGTTCGGATCCCGGGCGCCTGCAGACACACTGCCTGTTAGCCATGCCGTGGTGGCGTCCCATATAAAGTGGAGGAAGATGGGCACAGATGTTAGCCCAGGGCCAGTCTTCCTCAGCAAAAAAGGGAGGATTGGCAACAGATGTCAGCTCAGGGCTGGTCTTCCCCACAAAAAAAAAAAAAAAAAAAATTAATACAAGAGAAAACCCAAAAGAATAATAGGCAAAAGACTTGAAACAGCGCTACACCAAAGTGAATTTCCCATTGGCCAATAAACAAATGAAAAGATGCTCAATTTTATTAGCCACCAGACCAGAAAAATGCAAATTAAAGTCACAGTGCGATACCCCTATACATCTACCAATACCAAGGAATGCTGAAGATGCAGAAAAGGTGGAACTCTCATCCACTGCCATGGGACTGTAAATGGTGAAACCACTGTGGAAACTGTTTGGAAGCACCTGTTAATGTACCAATTCATTTAATCCTTAATATTATGAGACAAGTAACTGTTATTATCCCCATTTTACAAATGAGGAAATGTGTCACAGAAAACAAGTAACGTGTCCAAGGCTACACAACAAAAACCACAGAGTTCCTGTTCCAACCCAGACAGTCCGATGAAGAACCCAAGCTCTCAAGCACTATGCCTCTCTCTATAGAAGTAAGGAAGACGAGAAAATATATCCTTAGAGTAACCAACTATCTTCATGTCAGATAAGAAGGAAACTAAAACCAGAAGACTCATGAACTTCAAAAATAGAAGGTGTTGAGGGGCTGGCCCCATGGCCGAGTGGTTAAAGTTCCACATGCTCCACTTCAGTGGCCCAGGTTCACGGGTTTGGATCCTGGGCGCGGACCTACTCCATTCATCAGCCATGCTGTGGAGGCATCCCACATACAAAGTAAAGGAAGATTGCCAGCAGACATTAGCTCAGGGCAAATCTTCCTCACCAAAATAAATAAATAAATAGAAGGTTCTAAATAAATAGGAAAAAAATAAAGAAAGAAATAAAAAATAAACAAATAACCACCTGATGGTCTGGTGGTTAAAGCTCGGCACACAGGTTCAGTCCTGGGTGCAGAACCACATCATGCATCTGTCAGTAGCTGTGCTGTGGTGGCGGCTCACACAGAAGAACTCAAAAGACACACAACTATGTACTGGGGGTTTGGGGAGGAAAAAAAAGTAGAAAGAGTTCTGGATTAAGGGTCAGGATGTGGGCCAAGAGTAGATTTAGGAGTGAGAAATACCAAGTGGTAAAAAGTTTGCTATCAGAAACTCAGAGTTTGAGACTGGTTCCAACGTATAACAAAAGGAATGCTTTTAATGAGCATCACTATAATATTTGGTTAAAGAGCGAGTATTTGCTAACCATTAGACATAAACCTTAAGGACAGCTTTTTATATTGGCAATTCTGGTACCTAGTAGTGTCCAGCAAATCTTAGGTGCTCAATAAATATTTAGTGAATTTACCAATGCTCTTTTTCACAATGACCATCCTGCCTCTATTCAAAGAATAAGACGTTTCTGACAGAGAGTAAGAACTCTCTCAAAAGTTATCATAAGATACCTCTTTAAATATTCAATTCTGTCTTATTAGTAATGTGTGTCATAACTGTATATGTGAAGTCATTGAACATTAGATCTATCACTTTATAAAATTTGGCTTTTTACAAAGAACAGTTTTTGGTTTTTAAAAAAGGAAAAAATCTGATAAAAAATACTGAACAATGCAATAACAACAGCAGGGTATATAATTCTCCCCAAATCAACTCCTGTATACTAGTGGCTTCCCTAAGAATAAAAAAAAAACAAATACATAATCCTAAAACGTCCACGAATAAAAGACTTTGTTCTTAGAGAAAATTCAATAAATTACAGCGTTTTGGTTTTAATTATTCAATGAATTATTAAGCTTTGTTCCTAATGAAAATTCAATGAATATTCAGACTATCACTGATAGTTGAATAGGTCATTGTTTTTTTGAATTGTACAGTAATACAGGTTAACGTATAAAGAAAATTAAATAATAAAAATGAAAATATAGAAATTAATTTAAATCACCCTAAATTCAACGCAGAGAGATAACAACTGATAAGATTTTTGTATATAGCTTTCCATGTTTTTCGATAGGTATATGTATCCATGTATATGTGTGCATATAGATATATTTTGGAAAATGTAATAATACTATGCAAACTGTTTTGTATGCTGGTTTTTTCATTTACCATCTGTTATGGGTTTAATTGTGTCCCCCTAAGAGATCTTGAAGTCCTAACCCCCAGTACCTGTGAACATGACCTTATTTGGAAACAGGGTCTGTGCAGATGATCAAGTTATGATGAATGCATTAGAGTTGGCCTTAATCCAATATGACTGTGTCCTTATAAAAACGGGAAGTTTGGACACTGAGACACACACACCTACACAGTGAGACCTCTTTACAAACATGAAGACTGATATTGGGGTAATAAATCTACAAGCCAAGGAACACTCAAGACTGCCAGCAAGCTAACAGAAACTGGGAAAGAGGCCTGGACCAGATTCTCCCTCATGGTCCTCAGAAGAACCAACCCTGCTGACAACTTCATCTTGAACTTCTAGCCTCCAGAACTGTGAGACAATAAATTTCTGTTGTTGAAGCCACCAAGTTTGCAGGACTTTGTTATGCCAGCCCTAGCAAACTAACAGACAATCTTAAAATCACCTCCCCATGGCAATAAATAAACGTCTTTGCCATCTTTCTGTTTTCATTCTAATCCATTTAAATGATCCTCTACTATTGGACATTTAAGTATTTTCCAAATTCTGCTATAATAATCAATGCTTCAGTAGTCACCTTTGTACATACATCTATTTCTGTTTGGCTTCCTGAGGTATGAAATTGCTGAGTTAAGAATTAGTCATTTGTTAAGCTTTTGATACATACTGCCGTGCTGCTCTGCACAAAGCGTGTACCAATTTACACTCTGGGCAGCAACATCAACGTGCCCATTTCCCACAATTGTGACAGCACTAGGTGTTGTTATTCTAAGAAACCTCTGTCAGTCTAACAGGTAAAAGATATCTCAACATTGCTTTGTCTTATTTTGTTGTTAATTACTGGTAGAGTTTAGACAAGTTTAAATATTTAATGGCCATTTACGTGCTTTCTTCAGTGTACTGTGTGTTCACTTCTTTAGCCATTTTTCTATTGGGGCTTATATCTTTTTCTTAATAAGGTGTAAGAGCTTTTTGTACATAGCTGGTTTTTAAACAAAATCCAGCATATATCTTGCCTCAGTTCTGAGTGATAGGTAGTCAAACAGTTCTCTGATGACCTTTCCTTTGTAAGGCAATACATATTTAAAAAAAAAAAAAAGCTATAAATGGTACTCCCAAACACCAAATTTGGGTCCCAAATGGTTTCCTAAAAACCTACTAGGACAATATGCTACTTATCAGAGATTTTAATTGTGAGTATCTCCTCACAGTATCATATCATTGCTGATTATGCAACTAACAGATTAAATGCTTTTCAGCCCCTATTCTAGTAAAGTGTTTTGGGGGTTTTTTTCAGCCATGACCATAAAAATTTTGCTCCTAATGCAGTCACTTGTTATCACATAACTGCACTGTGATTTGCTCATGGCTTAATCCACTTGTTTTGCAGAGTACTCTACAAAACAATGCACACATATCGAGTAGATCTGCTAGAGGATCATGTGAATCTCTTTTAGTTTGTGAATCTTGACTAGTTTATATTGAGTGGGAATTCTAACAATCTGTTGATGAGCTTCACTGATAGCACAGTGTTACATACTGACTTACTATCGGTAGAAATGTCCAAATCTATGATAAATGCTTTCATTCCTAATAGACTTCTTTTAAGAATATCCCTTCCAATTTTGTCATGTGTGACAGATGTACATTAACATGAAAGACAAAACTACCCAGTGGTTGAATAACAGGAATGTGTCTATGCTGAAATATTTTTTACCAGCTATAGTTATATGACATATAAATCACATATTTGTGATATGATATACAAACTGTAAAGACCCAACAAATGTACACTATTAACTTATCATGTGTCCTGAATAAATAAGATCCAATATAACTCACAGACTTCTTCAAAATGTTCATATTAAAACACCATGTTAATTTCAACTAACATAAAATTATATTACAGAAAAATAAGTCGACATAAAATTTCACCTGGAGGCAGACTTACAATTCAACAAATAAGATTCTGGAGTACACATCAGTTGTTCAGAAAGAATACAAACTTTCTTTTTGAAAAAAGTCTTTTGGTAATTATTTGGTAATTATTGTGAAATTATTAGAATTTCAGAGAAGCAAATGATTTTTACTTCCACCATTAGGTGGGATTAGAATATTACTGTGACTGCAATACTCAAAATAGATTAAAAAAAGGAAAGAGAAAAAAAACTGGCAAGCAAAACTACATCCCAGGGTAGCAGAACCAAGCTACAGAGAAGCAATGGGCCTGAGTGACTGGGATTGAATCCTAGGCCTATTATCTACTAGCTGTATGATGCTGGACAAGTTACTGTGCTTCAGTTTCTTCACCTGTAAACAGGGGCAAGTACCAATACCTACCTATAAAGTTCTTGTGAGGATTAAATGAGTTCGTACAAGCTATTAAACCAATGAACTCAATAATGTTGGCCATTAATATTATACTAAGCTGTCAATTAAGAGGATTTTGGACAAAAGTTGTAAATTTTAAAATCCAGAAATACTTGTTAAATCGGAATTTACCCCAAAGTCACAGGAGAATATGGGTTGAAGCACACAGAGGAGAGAAGTTACACTCACAGAATTAGAGTGAAGGTTTACACGCTGCCTTGGAGCAGACGGTCAGGGCAGGAAGGAGCCAGAACTCATAGGATGAGTTTTGAGAGGATTAGAGAAGAATCAGAACACAGAACTCACATCTGGACCCCCCCCCCAAAAAAGGCAAAAGGTTTATTGTGTCAATATGAAGTATACAACTTATTTTGGGGTGATAACTCCAAATAAAATTAACCAAGTGGCTATTATATGCTAAACATGGTTAGGCCCTTTAAAAAGCATGTCCTCGTTGGTACGATGTCTGGAATTTGCTTTAAAACAATCCAGACAGAGGACAGGGGAGGAAAGTAGGGATACACATGAAACAAGACTGAGTTTGGTAACTGTTAAAGTTTAGTGATGAGGGACACAGATGGTCATTTTACTATGCTCTATTTACGTTTCTTCAAATTTTCCATGATTTTTAAAATTATTTACTCTACATAATGAGAGAGTAAGTGGGGTGTGTTCGTGCATTTGTGAGTGAATGTGGATTTAATCTCCAAGAACAGAAAGTACTTCTCTGTAACCCTCCAAATGAGACAGATACAGGCCCATCAACTATAAAAACCCTGCAGGAGAAAGGGAATGCGTTAGCCAAGGTGTAAACCCTGATAAGGAGGTGCAGTTTCAGAGGACCAGGAAAAATATAAGCGAGGAGAAATGTTAACAGAACAGAAGAATGTGGGAGGAAAAAAGCAGCAAACAAATGGCAGGAAAATCTACTTCTCAAGGAAAGGGGAAGGAATGGTATTTCTTGAGTAGTTAGTGCGTTCTACAACCTGCTGTTAGGCATTTTACATCCTTATCTCATATAATCCTCACAGCAAATTTGTAATGTGGATGCTATCATCCTCAGTTTAAGATGAGGAAATAAAAGCTCACAAACGCTAGTAACACACAAACCACCATGCAGACACTAAATGACAGAAGCAAGACTCAAAACCTCTTGCCCAAGCGTAATAGTCTTTGCACTATACAACAGTGCTCTTCCCCAAGGAACTACATTAAACATACAACAAAATAAATAGCTTTGTTTGAAGTACAAAGATTAGGGAAAAGGGGAAGGAAAACACAATCTAAGAAAGGAGAGAGGTAAGAAAATCGATCTGACTTGGTTATGGAGCACATCCAGGCTGTTATGGTAGTTTACAGAGGGTGCACGGGGAAGAGAGCAAAATTAAACTGGAGGAGGAGTTAGCCAGGCGAGGTGGGAAAAATATTTCTGGGGAGGAAACAGCAAGACTAGACCCAAAGAGATAAAAAAGGAGACAATAAATTGAGGAACTTAAGTTGGTCAGTGTTCATTCACTGATGTAATAAATATTTACTGAGGGCCTATTCTACACCAAGAGCCATGTATAGTAATCAAAATAGAACAGTCTCTCCCTTCATGGAGCATACAATTTAAGAGACAGACATTCAAAGAATTACACAAAATGTAATTACAAACTGGGAAGTGTTGTCAAGGAAAAGCATAGAGTGTTATGACAGCATCTAAAAGGGGGACCTACCTAGGGATAGTGGGATAATGAGAGAGAGCTTCCCTGGGGAACTGACATTTAAACTAAAAGCTGAAGAATGAGCACCAACCAGGTGTGTGGATGATTAGGGGAGACAATCCAGGCAATGGGAGTAGCAGATACAGAGGCCTTGAGATAGGAGAGAACAAGGTAGAGAACTAAAAGAAAACCAGTGTGGCTAGAGTATAAACACAAGGGAGAATGTGGGAAATGATGCTGGGAAAGTCAGCAGGCCATTACACATGGTCTTTAAGACAACAGCAAAGATTTTGGAGTTTGTCCCAGGAGCAAAGGGAAGCCAGTGAAGGTTTCTGATCAAGTGAGTGATAAAATAATTTGCGTTTTGAAAGTATCTATTCGGGCAAGTGACGTCAGCATCATGGCGGAGTGAGATTCCCTCTTTGAATCTCTGCCCCCTACGACACAACAAAAACATCATTCACATTCCAACAGAGCTCAATCAAACACTACGAAGGACTTCTGAGAAACCCCTGCTGCCATACATCGGAAGGTGGAGGCGCGGGAAGCCCAGGAGAACGGGAGGAGAAGTAGGAGGTTGTACTCCCCCTCCCCAATCGATCGGCAAAAACAGCGCGGGTCTCGGACAGAGGGGGGAGGGGCGGCCCACAGCGGGGAAAACTAGCGCCATGCAGGTGCTCTCACAGATTGTCGCGAGATCCCCACGGGGAAGCGACGACAGACTGTTTAGGGGGTGTAGCAAACACCCTAAGAGAGCCAGAAAGGAAACCCCCGGGTCAAGCAGGAGAAAGAGAGGACCCCTCCCCCAACACACCCGGCTTTTCAGCATAATCCCTCCGGGGGCTGCAGCCGCCTCAGAGCAAACCGCTCGCGATCTCCATCTAGTGGCAACAGGGGGAAACTGCAGGACTAACTTTAATCATGAGGGGTAAAAATAAAGCCCTCCCCGTCGGATCCTTGCGAAAATATGTCAGGCCTACAGACCAAAAGGAAAATGACAAACACCCAGAAACCAACCCTGAAGGCACAGAATTTGATAACCTGAATGACAGAGAATTCAAAATAGCTATCACAAAAAAGCTCAACGAAATACAAGAGAACACACAGAAACAAATCAACGAATTCAGGGATTATGTCACAAAAGAGATTGAAACCCTAAAGAAAAACCAATCAGAATTACTGGAGATGAAAAACAAAATCAACAAGATAGTGGAAAAAATGGAGTCTTTAAAGAGCAGAACTGACAATATGGAGGAACGAATTAGCACTATTGAGGATAGCCACGCAGAAATGCTCCTGGTAGAGGAGGAGAGAGAGCTAAGACTAAAAAGAAATGAAGAAATTCTTCGAGAAATATCAGACTCAATGAGGAAAAGCAACATAAGGATAATAGGTATTCCAGAAGGAGAAGAAAGAGAAAAAGGAGCAGAGAGTTTGTTCAAAGAAATAATAGCTGAGAACTTCCCCAACCTAGGGAACGAGAGGGAAATAACAGTGAATGAAATCAATAGATCACCTAAATATATAAACAGGAATAAAAAATCATCTCGCCACATAGTAGCAAACTTGAAGAATACCCGTGACAAGGAAATAATATTGAAGGCAGCTAAACAAAAAAACAAAATAACATACAAAGGAAACCCCATCAGGCTCTCAGCTGATTTCTCAACAGAAACTCTACAGGCTAGGAGAGACTGGAATGATATATTCAAAATCATGAAAGACAAAAACCTTCAGCCGAGAATACTTTATCCAGCAAAAATATCCTTCAAATACAATGGAGAAATAATAACTCTCCCTGATAAACAAAAGCTAAGAGAGTTCATCACCACAAGACCCCCACTACAAGAAATGCTCAAGAAGGCCCTTAGGCCTGAAAAAAAACAAATGAGAAAGGGGATACAAAGATTTCAGCAAGGAGAAAAGCAAGGAGACTAAACCAGAACAAAATACAGTTGGATAACATCAAAAATTAATTCAAGCTCATCACTGGAAACACACATTCATGACACAATCTGGAATAAAGAGATAACAAATAAGGACGGGAAGAGGTAAGGGATTGAACTGACCCAGCCTCAGGAAAAAGGAGGCATCTGAAAATGTACTTTCTTATCCAGGAGATCGCTTATATAAACCTCACGGTAACCACTAAACAAACAACCAGAAGAGAACCACACATGACAAATAAAGAGAAAACCAACAGAATGAGCATGCAGAAATACCAAATTGAATTTGCACTCCGAAACACAAGGGACAAGAAACGAAGGAAATGCAAAAGAACCAGAAGATGAACAATAAAATAGCAACATTAAACCCTCATATATCAATAATCACTCTAAATGTAAATGGATTGAATTCTCCAATCAAAAGACACAGAGTGGCAGGATGGATTAAAAAGCAAGATCCAACAATCTGCTGCCTCCAGGAAACACATCTCAGCTCTAAAGACAAACACAGACTCAAAATAAAAGGATGGAAAACAATACTCCAAGCTAATGGCAAACAAAAGAAAGCAGGAGTAGCCATACTTATATCAGACAAAGTAGACTTCAAGATAAAAAAGGTAATGAGAGACAAAGAAGGGCAATATATAATGATAAAAGGGATACTTCACCAAGAAGACATAACACTTATAAATATCTATGCACCCAACACAGGAGCACCAAAGTACATAAAACAACTGCGAAAAAACCTTAAAGGAGATATTAACAATAACACAATAATAGTAGGGGATCTTAATACCCCCCTTACATCAATAGATAGATCATCCAGACAAAAAGTCAATAAGGAAATAATGGACTTAAATGAAAAACTAGACGCAATGGATTTAATAGATATACACAGAGCACTCCACCCAAAAAAAGCAGAGTACACATTCTTCTCAAGTGCACATGGAACATTCTCAAGGATAGACCATATATTAGGAAACAAGGCAAACCTCTATAAATTTAAGAAGATTGAAATCATGACAAGCATCTTTTCTGATCATAATGCTGTGAAACTAGAAATCAACTGCAAGGAAAAAACTAGGAAAGGGACAAAGATGTGGAGACTAAACAACATGCTACTGAACAACCAATGGGTCGTTGATGAAATTAAAGGAGAAATCAAAAGCTATCTGGAGACAAATGAAAAGGAAAAGACACCATACCAACTCATATGGGATGCAGCAAAAGCAGTCCTGAGAGGGAAATTCATAGCAATACAAGCTCACCTTAACAAACAAGAAAAATCCCAAATAAATAACCTTAAATTGCACCTATCAGAGTTGGAAAAAGAAGAACAGACAAAGCCCCGAATCAGCAGAAGGAGGGAAATAATAAAAATCAGAGCAGAAATAAATGAAATTGAAACCAAAAAAACAGTAGAAAGGATCAATGAAACAAAGAGCTGGTTCTTGGAGAAGATAAATAAAATTGACAAAGCCTTAGCCAGACTCACTAAGAAAAAAAGGGAGAAGACTCAAATAAATAAAATTAGAAATGAAAGAGGAGAAATTACAACAGACACCACAGAAATACAAGGGATTATTAGGGAATACTATGAAAAACTTTACGCCAACAAATTGGACAACCTAGAGGAAATGGACAAATTCTTGGACGCGTACAACCTCCCAAAACTGAATCAAGAAGAAATAGAGAATCTGAACAGACCAATCACAAGTAAAGAGATTGAAACAGTAATCAAAAACCTCCCAAAAAATAAAAGCCCAGGACCAGATGGCTTCCCTGGAGAATTTTATCAAACGTTCAAAGAAGATTTAGCACCTATCCTTCTCAAACTATTCCAAAAAATAGAGGAAGATGGAATACTTCCCAACACATTCTATGAGGCCAACATCATCCTGATACCAAAGCCAGACAAGGACAATACAAAGAAGGAAAACTACAGGCCAATATCGCTGATGAACATAGACGCAAAAATCCTCAACAAAATATTGGCAAACCGAATACAGCAATACATCAAAAAGATCATACACCACGATCAAGTGGGATTTATACCAGGGACACAGGGATGGTTCAACATCCGCAAATCAATCAACGTGATACACCACATTAACAAAATGAAGAATAAAAACCACATGATCATCTCAATCGATGCAGAGAAGGCATTCGACAAGATCCAGCATCCATTTATGATAAAAACTCTCAACAAAATGGGTATAGAAGGAAAGTACCTCAACATAATAAGGGCCATATATGACAAACCTACAGCAAACATCCTACTCAACGGGGAAAAACTGAAAGCCATTCCTTTGAGGACAGGAACAAGACAAGGGTGCCCACTCTCACCGCTCTTATTCAACATAGTACTGGAAGTTCTGGCCAGAGCAATTAGGCAAGAAAAAGGAATAAAAGGACTCCAAATAGGCAAGGAAGAAGTGAAACTCTCACTATTTGCAGACGACATGATCCTATACATAGAAAACCCCAAAAATTCCATCGGAAAGCTACTAGAAACAATCAACAACTACAGTAAAGTGGCAGGGTATAAAATCAACTTACAAAAATCAATTGCATTTCTATACACTAACGATGAAAAAACAGAAAGAGAACTCAAAAAGACAATCCCATTTACAATTGCAACAAAGAGAATAAAATATCTGGGAATAAATTTAACCAAGGAGGTCAAAGACCTATACAATGAAAACTATAAGACACTATTGAAAGAAATCGAGGAAGACATAAAGAAATGGAAAAATATTCCATGCACATGGATTGGAAGAATAAATATAGTTAAAATGTCCATTCTACGTAAAGCAATCTACAGATTCAATGCAATCCCAATCAGAATCCCAATGTCATTCTTCACGGTAATAGAACAAAAACTACTGAAATTCGTATGGGGCAACAAAAGAGCCTGAATAGCTAAAGCAATTCTGAAAAAAAAGAACAAAGCTGGAGGCATCACAATCCCTGATTTCAAAATATACTATAAAGCTACAGTAATCAAAACAGCATGGTACTGGTACAAGAATAGACACACAGATCAATGGAACAGAATTGAAAGCCCAGAAATAAAACCAGACACCTATGGACAGCTAATCTTCGACAAAGGAGCAAAGAACATACAATGGAGAGAGGGAAGTCTCTTCAATAAATGGTGCTGGGAAAATTGGACAGCAACATGCAAAAGAATGAAAGTAGACCATCTCCTATCGCCATATACAAAAATCAATTCAAAATGGATCAAAGACCTGAAAGCGAGACCTGAAACTATAAAACTCCTGGAAGAAAATATAGGCAGTACACTAATTGCGATTGGACATAAAGGGATCCTGTCAGATTCCATGTCTACCCGGACAAGGGAAACAAAAGAAAAAATAAACAAGTGGGACCTCATCAGACTAAAGAGCTTCTACAAGGCAAATGAAACCAGGATCAAAATGAATAGACAACCCACCAGCTGGGAGAAAATATTCACAAATCGTTTGTCCGACAAGAGATTAATCTCAGTAATATATAAAGATCTCATACAACTGAGCAACAAAAAAACAAACAACCCGATCAAAAAATGGGCCGAGGATATGAACAGACATTTTTCCAAGGAAGAGATCCAGATGGCCAATAGACACATGAAAAGATGTTCAACATCACTAATCATCAGGGAAATGCAAATCAAAACTACACTGAGATATCACCTTACACCGGTTAGAATGGCTATAATCACAAAGACAAATAACAACAAATGCTGGAGAGGTTGTGAAGAAACGGGGACCCTCATTCACTGCTGGTGGGAATGCAAACTGGTGCAGCCTCTATGGAAAACAGTATGGAGAGTCCTCAAAAAATTAAAAATAGAAATACCGTATGATCCAGCAATACCACTCTTGGGCATCTACCCCATGGACGTGAAATCAACCATCACAAGAGGCATATGCACCCCTATGTTCATTGCAGCATTATTCACTATAGCCAAGAAGTGGAAGCAACCCAAGTGTCCCTCAACTGAAGATTGGTGAAAGAAGATGTGGTATATACATACAATGGAATACTACTCAGCCATAAGAAAAGACAGAATTGTCCCATTTGCAACAACATGGAGGGACCTAGAGGGTATTATGTTAAGTGAAATAAGCCAGAGAGAGAAGGACAGACACTGCATGAACTCACTCATATATGGAATATAAGTGAACACACGGACAGAGAGAACTGATTGGTGGTTACCAAGGGGAAGGGGGGTGGGGGGGGCACAAGGGGGTGAAGGGTTACATCCACAAGGTGACGGACAAAAATGTACAACTAAAACCCCACAGTGTTATAAACTAAGACATCAATTAAAAAAAAAAAAAAAGAAAGAAAGTATCTATTCGTAGGGGTTCTGAGTCCACAGACACAAAAGGGTTGATGCATAGAATCCAGGAGTCCATGACCTTGGATGAGAGGGAAAAAAATCTTTTTCACTAACCTCTAATAAAATTTGGCATTTCCTTTCATTGTGAATGTAGGCCCTTTGACTTTATCACCAATACAAATCTCAAATATGTTCACATCATATTACAGTTATTGCAAACATCTCAAAATCATGGTGTTATCCCTCATAACGTTATTACCTAAAATCATGGAAGTTTTTTGGGGGGCGTCCTGGTGGCCTAAGTGGTTAAGTTCGTGTGCTCCGCTTAAGCAGCCCAGGGTTCGCAGGTTTGGACCTACACACCACTCATCAAACCATGCTGTGTCGGCATCCCACATACAAAAATAGAGGAAGACTGGCACAGATTTTTGCTCAGGGCCACTCTTCCTCAAGCAAAAAGAGGAAGATTGGCAACAAATGTTAGCCCAGGGTCAATCTTCCTCACCAAAAAAAAAAACCATAGAAGTTTTTGGAAGCATTGCCAGATCTTGCTATTTAATGCATTAATAATGAAGCACATATATTACAGTATCACAAGTTTTTTAAAATAATATTTTGATAACTATATTGGTTTCCTTTATAGTTACACATTTAAAAACGTTATTTTCAGGAGTCTATAGGTTTCACTGAAACTGCCAAGGGGTATATGTCATAAAAAAAGTTTAAGAATTCCTGCAGATGGTAGAAAACAGATGGGGGAGAAGGGCAGAGAGAAGGTAGAGAAACAAGCAATCCAGGTAAGATGACGAAAGCTTAAACTAGGACAGTGGCAGTGCTGATGGGGAGAAGGAGATCAATTTGAAAAGTATTTAGGAGGCAAAATTGACATCAGAGACTCTTTTCAAATGTAATTTTCAAAGAATACTTAGTGTTATAAAAATGCTTACAATATAAGGGTAAATCAAAAATGCAGAGTCTAAAACTATCCATATAGTATGATGCTGATTAAAATTCTGTTGTGCACAGAAAAGACTGGAATGAGAGAAAGTATTTTAAATGTTTAACATGGTTATCACTGAGTAATGGACAGTATTCAAAATGTTTATTTTTTCCTTAGGACTTTTCTAAATTTGTCCACATTTTGTAAAATGACTATCAGAAACAAGTAAGCATAATTTTAGCTATTTTTGAAAAATGTTATGACATGGGAAAATGTTTATATGTTTTAAAGTGAAAAAGTATATAAAATTGTACATACAGTATGATCTCAAACTATATATATACCTATAGTGAAATGATGGATGATTTCTCTACACTGTTAGATTTTCCATGTTTTCTACAGCAACATATTACTTTTATAAATTACATTATTTTTAAAGGGCACAAATGGATGGATTAGCTTTGGACAGAAGGAAAGACTCTTTAATATTTAAAATGAGAATAAAGAACAAAGGACGGAGATGGACAGAGTTTGTTGGTGGGGGAATAGGATGCTGGGGGAGTCAATTGTACGGGACTCTACAGTCTCAGCAAAGCAGGAGGCCAGGTCATCTACAGCAAGCAAAGGGGTTGGGCAGGACTGGCACCACCAAAACAAGGGTGAAGGTCTGGAACAGTCCTATGGGGACACAGAACTGTCAGGTAGCACACTGGGCTCCCCTAAAGAGCTTCAGGGACAAAAAGGAAGTGGATGGATTCATATTGTTCTCAAACTTCGTAAATCATTCGTGGAGTATCTCAAAAAGATCAGGTGCCCCTCCCAGTGATTCAGTTCGTCCAAGCAGAACCCCAGTAATCTGCATCTTTAATGAGAGAGTGTTACAGGTGAGCTCAGACCACATTTTAGGAACCACTGGTTTAAAGTCTGGCCTGAAAATAAAGGACAGATCTATCAACATAGAAATTTTTTTCTCTCCACTCCCATCATTCTGACTTACACAAGGAGTCTAGGTGTTAAGATTTTTGTTTTGTTTTAGAATTTCAGGAGAATAAAAATCAGTTTAGAAAAACAGGTTAAAAAAAGAGTATCAAAGACAAGACACACCAACAGTCAAAAAATGTACTATTATCTGTACTATAGAACTCCAGACCAAGCTACTTGTCGCCTTACCTTTAGCAGGAGAGCAAAATTACTCTGCAGAGAATTAGTCACACCATTTTCACACAATTTTTTCCTCATGTGGTTTTCACTCACATTCCCACCACCAGACTGATATCTTAATAATGACTTTAGCATGGTTTCAAAGGGGTCCGCTGAAACAGACAAATTAAACATTTCTAAATCAAAGCAATTACTCAAAAAAAAAATCTCCAGCAAAAGAACAAACAGATCAGGGAAGTATGGGATTGTAACTGAGAGCATGGCAACTTTTTTCACAACTCCCTTAATTGTGTTCCCTAAATATGATCAGTTCAAGAGGCAATAAAAATTGGCAAGAATACAATATCCTGACTGGGAATTCCACTATAAATCATTATTACTTACATAAATTTTCTACCTACATGACAATATCACCTTTGATTTTAAAAAAATCTCATTCCACTGATTTTAAAGCAAAATTGATGTTTGTGCACAATTGTCAAGTATTACAGTTAAAATCATTTAGGTGAGTTAAAAATTTTTCCTTATATCCTTTATTCATTTTTTAAGTGTTTCTTTAATGACTATATTGTTTTCACACACACAAAATACATTGTCACTGTAAACAAAACAATACAGTAAAATACAAAGAAAATAAAATTCATCTAAATCTCACCACACAGAGATATTCACTGTTAAACATTTTAGAGATTTTTTAACAGCTGTTAACATTTCTTAAGAAACAGACAGACAAAAATCTGTCAGATTTCTCAAAGAACCACCCTTCCACGTTGTGGAAAGCTTAGTGATTAAGAGCAGGAACTCAGGTCAGACTGCCTAGCTTCAAGCCCCAGCTCCATCACAAACCTGTTGTGTGGCCTTGGGCAAATGACAACCTCTCTGTAGCTCAGTTTTCCCTTCTGTAAAATGGGGATAATCATAATACCTACTTCATAAGGTTGTTCTGAGGATTAAATGAGTTAATATTTGTAAAAGGCTTACAATAGTGCTGACATACAGTAACTGCTATAAAAGTATTTAATAAACAAAATAAATTGTCTCTATCATTATATTAAGGCCTGAATATATTCTTTTATTCAGCCATTGATAAAAATTTAAGTTTGTTTCAAATTTTTATTATAAATAATACAAATATGTCTTTTCTCACATGTGATTATCAATTTATGATAAATTCCTTAAGACATTATTGGTTAAGTCAAAGGTCACTGCCAAACTTCTCTCCAGAAAGTTTGTAAAACCTTTACACTCCATGTTTCTCCATTCCTTCATCAGCAATGAGTTTTGCTGATATTTTTCATCTCTTCTAGTCAAATAGGTAAAAATCTCATTTTTATTTGCATCCCACTGATTATTAGTGAGGTTGAAATCTTTTCATCTGCATATAGGCCATTTGTATTTCTTCTTTCTTAATTACCATGTTTTTGTCTATTTTTCTGCAACTGCATTTTATTTTTATTTAATTATTAGTTTTTATTTACTTTATATATATGGGTGGTAAATTTCTCATTTCTCTTCTAAACTCTTTCATGGTACCTTTTTATTTTACAGAAATCTAGTAATCAACTACTACACATTATGTGTAGTAATATGTGGCCAACATTTTCCCAATTCTCTCTTTTTCATCCTTTTTCAAGGTGTTTTTTATTGTACTGAAATTTTTCATTTTTATGTAAACAGATTTATTCATCTTGTGCTTAATGGCTCCTAGATCTCATGTCACAGTAAGAAAGGGTTTCTCAAAACCCCCTCAAAAAATTTAATATTTAATCATATTTTCTTCTATTACTTTTATGACTCCAAAGTTTAATCACTTGGAATTTACTTTGATATAAAGAGTAAGGCAGGGATTAAGACTTAGTTTTTCCAAATAGCTAACCAGTTTTCCCCAAACCATTTATCTTTCCCCTTTATCATAAAATGCTATCTTCATCATTTTTACTTGGTTTGTCTACTGCACTACCTGCTCTTTTCCATCAATCTGTCTAGCCCTGTCACAGAACGAGATTCTCTAAATTAATCTAGCTTTATAATACACTGTTCTATCTGATGGTGCAAGTCTTCCCCTCAATAATATTCTTTCCTAGATGTTTCTTGGCTGATGTTGTACCTTTACTCTTCCAGATGTACCCTGGAACTATTTTTTCAGGTCCCCCCAAAAATCTTGCTGGAATTTACATTGGGATTTTATTGTATATATCCATAAATTGAAGGAAAAACTAACCATTTTACAATACTATGTCTTAAATGAGGTAATAAATATAAAGACTTCAATACAATGCTAGACACACAGTAGAAAGCATTCAATACATGTTAGCTCTTCCTATCCAAGAATAATGCATGGGTCTTCATTTATAGACTTCTAGTCTTAAAAGATAAGGATCAACTAATTAGAAAGAAAATCAAACTCACATGTCTTATTAGGGTTGATATGCTGCTTCAGTACATCAACAGTGCCCAAACTAACCACAAGGCGCCTGCCAAACCAGAAAGAGACCACAGGCCCATATCTCTCATGCAAATTAACCAGGAACTCGTGCAAACTTCCACTGTTCACAATATCTGGTAGATTACCATCTCTAAGAAAAGAGCAACATTTGACAAAATAATCAATTTAACTTGGAAAAATCAGGAAAACAATAGTTGATTCTGAATTAACTGTGCCAATAGATGAGAGCAAAGTTCTGATATTTTGAGAATTCATAACACTTCAAACCAAACAAGAAAGCTACACAAGGACCATCTGACTTAAGACACTGGAAAGCTATCCAGTTTTTGCAGCACCTCATTCTGAGACAACGGTGGACACCATCACAGGCCGACTGAAATCATCAGATCACCTACGGCAAGTTTTTCTTCTTTCCTTCTATCTTAATCCTGTCTTTCTATTTTCAACTTTCTCTGGCTAGGGGAAATGAAAGCAATCAAAGCTTTTGATTTATACAACCCTCCTTTCTGTTCTTAAAGTTTAGACTGTATGCCCAGAGACAAGTTTAGAGTAAACAAAGGAATTAAATAAGCTGAGTAATCTAAAAATATGGTTTAGTTTTGATACCGAAAATTAAGAATTGACTCTACTTGAGTCCAAGAAAATAACTACTCACTTTTCTTCAGTTGGAGTAATCCCTGGAATTCCTGCAGCTTGTCTGGAGGCCTTAAGAAAAAATTTTAAAATAGTTCAGTACAATGAATTATCATATATCCCAAGAGTCAGATGTGTTTTGCCAAGACCTCTGCAGGACCTTAAATGATAGCTTTCCAATTTGGTTGAACCTCAGGAATTATTTCTATATTAAAATGCAAAACCTGAGTTCTTTGTATTGAAAAGAATTACCTTAATATTCTTCCTTTGTGTCAATTAAACTGTTTGAAGAATTTAATGTCCATTCTACATCAATTAATACATAATCAAGTACATTTTTTTTGTTCTGAGTCTATATATGGTTCATCTGACTTGGCTTAAAAAAATCAATATCATGTTTATAATAGTTTCATTGCTAAAATAGTTCTCTTTTTTGGCAAAGAATTTACCAAAATACAATATGATATTCATCTTTTGCTTTAATACAATCATTATCATCAGGGTCATACAGTCAGTGAGGTATCTGGTTTAAAAATAAATAACAAAATAACTCATAGCGAATTGTTAAAGTGACAACCTCTAAGGAATGAACTGGGGAAAAGTTTGGGGAATTTCAATTTTTCACAATTTTGTACTGGGTTTACAGTTGCTGTGTTTTGGGGTCAGTATTATTTTTTATTTTACAATGAGCATATTACTTTTATAAGATATTTTTATAAAATAATTTTTAAATAAACTAAATATTTATAGAAAAAATAACCTAAAATAACCTTCAACTCCAAAATCAATTCTGAATTTTGTCAATGATTTTGACTAGTATCAATCAGAGTTTATCTACTTGACATTCTGCCCTTTTTTCCTACTTAATCTTATATAAATAAATGAATAAATATTTATTTATTTATTTGAACATTTAAAGGCTAAACTGTGGGCCAGCCCCAGCTACCTAGTGATTAAGTTTGGTACACCCCGCTTCAGCAGCCTGGGTTTGGTTCCTGGGTGTGAACCTACACCACTCACCTGTCAGTGGCCATGCTGTGGTGGCAGCTCACAAACAAAAAGGAAGATTGGCAGTGGATGTTAGCTCAGGGTGAATCTTCCTCAGCAAAAAAATAATAATAAATAAATAAAGGCTAAACTGTATTCCATCACGTAACTGGAAGTGCTAAATCATTTTCCTTCTATACTGCTGTAAAACATCTGGGCTACTTCTTTTCTTTCTTTCATTTTTTTCATTATTATAAGTAATGCCATGGAAATCTTTGTACAAGTTTACTTTTTTCCTCCTTTGGGAGACGTATGCCAAAAGAGAAATACTAGGTTGAATGGTACTAACTGAAGAGTTTTACATTCTACGAGAACATTATCTAGGTAATAGGATGTGTAAACCACATTTAACTGATGACAATGAAACCTACAAAGTATAATTTTGTCCTAAGGCAGTTTCATCAAAAATAGAAACTTATTAAGTTTAATATTACAAACAGTGGGAAAAAAAGGATGGAAGGCACTCCATAATTAGAAAAAGATAGTGTCAATGGTATAAAATCCTACTTTTTACTTTCTAGGCTGCAATTATTAATGACTGAAACAAGCTTCCTGATTTCTCTTTAAACAAGGTAGATTGATAACATTCATCTATGATCTCTTCCTCCTCCAATTCCATTAAAATGAAAGTGCAGAAATAAGAAAGGAGGCAAAAAGGATAAAGAGAATGGGAGAGAAGACAACAGTGGATGAACAATTCAACAAAATTTTTTGAAGTGTTAGCTGTTGGAGGAGTGATTAACTGACATGATTGAGAGGCCTCCTCTGGGGGTCTACAGAGGAGGATTCCTACAAGCAGCAATCAGATTTGCCCTCAGTAACAAGAAAGGCAGGATAAGACACAAGACTTCAACAGTGAATAATAAGTCAGTATACAGATCCCTTAGACACCCTAGGTGTCCTTCCTCCATTCCTGTGATTACCATCCTTCTGGAAGGAGATCTTGAGACTTTAGATTTAAGAACAACAGGCTAAGGGGTGGTGACCCCTAAAATTCTAAGGAAAAACTATTCCCAACTTAGAATTTTATACTGAGCCAAATTATTATTCAAGTGTGAAGCTAGAACAGAAAGCTTTTCAAACAAGCAAGCTCTCATAAAATGTATTTTCCATGCACACTTTCTTAGGAAGCTACTGGAAAATGATGCACTGCAGCAAATAAGGGAAGTGAAAGAAAAAAAAGAGAATCATGTGGCATCCAGGAAACAGGGTATACAACCAGGTGAAGAGAATACCCACAATGATAGTAAAAGGACAAGAGCTATGCAGCCGAACAAGATTACCAAGTTACCAAGATAACCAGACTGGGAAAGGATGATGGAGAGCTCCAGGAGGAACAGCTTCATGGGAAAGAAAATTGAACTGATGTCTTTGAATATTTAGATGACTTCACTGAGTAATGTTATGACAGAACTGCTGAAACATTTGGGAAAAACCACTGATAGGCAGGAGGGGATTAGTTCTAATAATGTGCAAATACTAAGCACAACCCCTCTACACCCTGCTAATCCTGGCTTTCACAGCTCCACCAGCGGGCATGAAGAGGGAGCCTCAGAAGTCTGTGTACTCTGGACAACATGGCTCCTACACCAACCTCCACACTTCATTAGCAGAAATGAAGAATGAGCCCCAAAACACCAGGTAAAATGTTCTCCTGCTCTTTACTATATCCACATCTCCCAAATAATTAAAATGATGAGAGGGATCCCAAAACTGGCATACACCTGGAAAGACCCCACAAAACTTCAATCTCCCCAATAATCATAGCCTCACCACTATCATCCACCTTGAGACTATCCAGAATAATGCTATTGTGACCTTTTTCCTTACTTACCTTGGACACTACATGAAGCCCAGGACTACCATCCCCAGGTCTTCCCTCATCCCTCAGACGCCTATTCCTACAGAACTTAATCCTTTTTCCTGACCCATCTCCCCCCGACTCAAACCTCCACCCTACCTCAGCCACTATTCCCATGGTCAAACACTAGATCTGGACATTACCAATAACTTCAACCTCTCCAGAGTTTTAACATCAAGCATCCAAATCTCCAAGCACCTCCTATCTTTCCTTCTATTTTTAATATCTTGACTCTAAAAACTATTTTTACCCCAAAAGGACCTTTAACCCACCCACTCATATACTAATTTTTCACTTTACCCAGGTTAGAGTCCATGGTCAGTCATTATAACCTCTCCTTTGCCCTGTATCCTTGTCATAATCATGTAGAAAAACACCAATTCTGATTCACTTCAACTTTCTGTCAACCGTCCCTGAACCCACACAGCTGAAGAAAAACACGGCCATGCTGACTACTCGGATTTTAATTTCATGAACTTCAAGTGAGCTGCCTGGATATCACCCTTCCCTAGTCCATCACTCTCTTAATCTGATAATCTTGCTTCTATTTAATTGAAAAAATAAAGGCAATCAGGAAATAACTTCCACACCATATCCGCCTACATTTGTGCCCATATATTTCACCTTCCCTATTACTATGGATGAACTGTCTATGCTCCAAACGAAATGTACCCCCCATCCCTCCACACCTGCACTAGATCCCATCCCCTCCCACCTACTCTAGAAAATTGTTCCAGCAATTCTCTCTCCTGTTCTTATATCATCAATTTTCCCCTCACGACTTGACAGTCCTCATCAGCATACGAACATAATATAATTTCTCCCACCTCAAAAAATTTCCTTCACCTCACTTCCCTCTTCAGCTACCATCCCCCTTTCCTGCAAAACTCTAAAGAGTTGTCTATACTGGATATCTCTGAACCCCACTCCATTTAGGTTTATCACCCCCTGCCATTCCACTGAAACCACTCTTATTAAGGTTATCAATGACACTAAATCCTCAAGTTTTAACTTACTTGACATACCTGCAACATTAGACTGAGCAGAATACTCTCTTCTGCATAAAACACTTGTCTTCCTTCCATTTACCTGGCTGCTCCTTCTCAGTTCCCTTTGTGGCTCTTCTTCCTCAACTTCTCAACATTGGAGAATCCAGGGCGTGGTCCTTGGACCTCTTCTCTCCTGTATCCACACTCCCTGGGAGATGGCAACTAGTCTCCTAGCTTTAAATACCACCCATACACTGACAGCTCCCAAATTTGTATCTCCAGGCTGGACTTTTTTCTTAAACTGAAGACTCATTATCCAGTTCACCATCTCCACCTGGATGTCTCAGAGGCATCTCAAGTCTAGCATACCCAAAACCAAATTCCTAATCTCTACGCATCCCCACTACCTCCCATCAAAATAAAACGAAACAACAAAACCCTGATCTTCCCTGGAATCGATCCATTCTTCCAGCTACTCAGGCTAAAAAATCTGGTGTTTTCCTTCTCCTCTCACATTTCACATCCAACCCATTGGGAAATCCCATTGGCTTTATCTTCACAATGGACCAGTTCTTACTATCTCTGCCACCGTAACCTTGGTCCCAGCCATCACCATCTCTCACCGAAATTATAACAGCCTCCTAACTACTCTGCCCACTTCCACCCTTGTCCGAGGCCCAAAAATCTAATCTTTTAACATAGCAGCTAAAATGACTCTTTTAAAATTTAATAAAATTAAAATTCCTTTAAATTTAGAATGTCACACTTCTGCTGAAACTCTCCAGTGGCTTACCTAAGAGTCAAAACCAAGTCCATAAGATGGCCTACAAACTCAAATCTGCCCTTCCTCCCCATCATTCTGACTTGATCCTTGCGACTGGGCTCTTCCTCACTTACTCCACTCCAGCCACACTGGTCCCTTGTTTTCCTGGAACACGCGAGGCATATTCCCCCTGAAGGTTTGCACTTGCTGTTTCCTTTGCCTGGAATGGTTTCTCAAATATCTGAATGGCTTGCTCCTTCATCTCCTTCCCGTCTCTGCTCAAATTTCTCACCTCTTGACCATCTTAACTTTAAAATAACAATCCTACGTACCCCCAATTCTACTTTGCTCCATAACACTTCACACTAACGTACTATACATGTTGTTCATATTGCCTGTTTCCCCTCACTAGAATATAAATTCCACGAGTCAGGTATTTTCCGTCTGGTTTGTTCAGTGCTGTATTCCCAGCACATGGAATCGGGTCTGGCACAGAACTGGCTGAAAGAACAGTGTTGCTCCTATTAGCTAATCGAAGGACAGTGTCATTTAAAGATCAAAAATCCATCTTTTTGGTGAATCTGGACCCTCACGACTTTGGGTTCCGGTAGGGACAGATCAGAAGACAGAAGGAAAGGCAGACGACATAAAAATGCCAGGAGAATCCTCGCGAAAGGAGGGCGCGCCCTGGAGCTTCCTCCTAGACCCGCTCAACAACGGAGTCTGGGTTGGCGGTTATTGCCAAAAAGCCACCCAGAGTCCTTCAGACCCGCCGGGTGACGGAGGCGTGGCGACGCCGGGCACGGGAGGCCGGACCCGGAGGCCCAACCCTCAGGTTTCCCGCGGCTCGCGCTCGCCGGCGTCCCCACTGCCGCCCGCCCGCGGCCCTGAGGGGTCGTCGTGCCGCCCGCGCGCCTCCTCCCAGCGGGCCGTGCGCGCGCCCGGCGGGCGTCACGTGCTCCGGGAGCCGCGCCCGCGCGGGGCGGGGGCCGCGGCGGGAGGACGGGGGCCGAGGCGGCGCCGGGGCCCCTGAGGGCCGAGCACGCGCTTACCGGGTAGAGGTAGAGCACGGCCCCCACCAGCGCCAGCAAGAAGGTGACCGCGAAGATCGCGAAGTCCAGCATGGCCCCTCCGCCCGGAGCCGTGGCTCGGATCCCCGCTCGGGCAGCGGCGCCTCAGCCTGGCGGGCCCCGGGGAAGGCGCGGGGGCGGGGCGCCCGGACCTGCGAGCCAATGGCCGCGCGGGGCGTGGCCGCGGCGCGGCGCCCGGGCGGGGAGAGCAATGGAGCGCCGAGGAGCGACCGGGGGGCGGGGTCACGGTGGACACGACTGCAGGACACGTCCGCGACCCTGGGCCGGTGCCTGGGCGAGCGGGGCCCGGGTGTCTGAAGAACGTTAGGGGTTGTCATCGCTCGGCCCCGACCATCGCTTTTCCGATGGACTTCAGGGTAAAACCTCTAAACTAATGGTCTCCAAGCGTGGTCCCGGGACCCGCAGCAGCATCCCCGGGAAACTTACTAGAAAAGCAGATTCTCCATCCCGCCCCAGACAACGGAATCGGACACTCTGGGAGGGAGCGGGGGACAGCAGTCTGCGTTATAACGAAGCCGGGCAACGCGGTGAGAAGCCCTGACCTGAGCTCACCTGACGGCAGGTGTCCGAGTGGTGCACCGTTAGGGGGTCCTTGTTTCGCCAAAGTGCTAGTGAATGTGGTCCCCTGACCCTGTCTCGTCGGCGGAGGCGGCAGGCTGCTCAGTGGTGGTAAGATTCCCTGGCTCCGCTAGAGATTCGGTCAACTGAATTTTCTAAACTTCCATTTCCTTCTCTGTAAAACAGGGGAAATAATACCGCACAGAGTTGCCTGTAGGATTCAATTAGATATTTTATGAAAAGTACTTAGCACAGCTCCTGTTAGCAGTAGTTGCTCTGAGCATAAAAATACCCTAGAATCCCTCTTCCATTTCACATGACTCAGAAGTTTTGACATGAATAATATAAGACAAGGCCTCTACTTACTGGTGCTCCATTTAGTGAAAGCGTCTAAGGGTAATTACAGATTTTATAGCTTTAATAATGTAAACTGTCACCAAAAAAGAGAAGAGAAATCATTCTCGACAAGAGAAGTCATTCCAGATTGCATTGTAGAGCTTCTATGGTAAATGACATTACTTAATTATGAAACATATATCATTGAAAATACCAAATCTTGTGGCATCTATAGCAAATGTAACAAAACGCTGGTATTTGATATTTAATTTGACAGAAATTGTAATTTGAACTCTAGTTCTCTGCATATGGGTGTGTTTCAAAGGTTCATTTTTAAGTCTCTTGTTTGGAATTTTAAATACATTATCCCATCAAAATCATGTTCCAAATAGGTTTTCATAACAGTAAACATCAGATTTTTAAATGCCTAATGTAGCTACATAACAATAACCATAGGCACCAATCCTCCAGGATATCTGCAGGACTCTCCTTTTAGTTCCAAATTGACCTGTCGCCTCAGACCCTCTGAATTTTGAGAGTCTGTGAAAAAGAGACAAAAATTCAGAGGTTGAGCAGGGCACGATATTTTAGAGATTAAGTTTCTAAACCTGTACCACTGCCTCCTCTTCTTGTGCTCTTCAAACTTTGCCCAGATACTCCCTAAAAGTATTTTGAAAAACCATACATCCGTATACTTGCACACATTTTTGTGTTGACATCTAAAATTTTTATCTTGACCTTAAAGGATTAGATTTCTGGTGTATTGTAAATATTCACATTTTGAAATGGTTTATCTCTCTTTTAAATGTTTAAAAAGGAATTTAAATACCACAGTGATATGATGACTATCATCAAGCATTTTTTTTAAATACATAAACTCTTTATGAACAGCTGGAAATTTTCCGTGGTTTCTTTTTCTGAACTTACTTCCATTTCACTTATCCCACAGAGTTTAATCCTAAAGTATTTTTATCCTTGAAAGTCATTTTTTTCATCACCTGTCATACTTCTCTTCAACGTGTACACATGTTGAATTTTAAAATATTTTTCAATTCTGTGACTCTAAAACTCCTGTGTTTTATTTTTAAATATTTTTAAAAGATTTAAACATTTAAATAAAATATTTTAAAATTTTAACTATTTAAAGTTGTAAAACTCAACTTTTCTTCAGGATCAAGTTATTACGATTTTGTTACACAATTGATCAAAAAATAAATACAGAATTTGATAAAATAGTAAATATAAGTAAAATTATATTGGAAATGCATCTCTTCAGATGGCAGGGCACTTTTTTCAATTAGTTCATGTATTTATGAATGAATATTATTTATTGCTAAAATTAGCCAGGGTTCATTATAAATTCTATTCCTGTTTTTGGTTTTAATAAATGTAAGCTCCGGAAAACTTTTTTCACATAATAAGATGGGACATTGTTACAGCAACATCGTTTAATTTCTCGCAGTCCTTTTCAGATACAAGCCAAAAATCATTTATATATATATATTATATGATCTATCATTATATATATATGATTAACTATGATTATACTTATATTTAATGATCTTTTACCTCACCGTCTCATCTCAGTTAGGTCATCTTTCCATTTTACTGAAAATAAAGATTTGGAAATGGAAATATCTGTGCTGGTTGTTCTCCATTCTCCCACAACTCCCCCCATAACATCAGATCCATTCTTTGCCCTGTATTGTGATCACTGGAGCTAATTCCTACAGACTCTGCAACCGGGGCTCCCTTGTAAGCTCGCTCTGGCTGGGTTCCACCAATAGGAGGCATCAGAAGGCTGAGCCTAGAAGAAAACAGGTTCAGAAGCTTCCTTTTGCTCGTCTCGCCTCTGAGCCATATTATCCTGCAGAGGCTGTATCCCTCTACTCCTATAGCTTCTGAGGGAGAGGCTCCTCCTATGATCCTCCAACCCTCTCTAAGCAGCTGGAATGTTATTTTCTCTCCTTGCCCCTTCAGACCTAGGAGTGATAATGGTTTCCCCTGTTTGTAGTCTCTGGATCCTTCAGCATCCCTTGTTGGTGCCCTTAACTCTGCCCATACTCCTCTGTATAGTCCCTTCATGTCTTTTGAACTGTCTGGGTTAGATGCTGTTTCCTGTTAGCCCTCACTAGTTGGCACCAGGAGTGGCTTCTGGAAACAAGATGGAATTCTGAACCAGGTTAAACACATATTTGATGACCTCGTGAATGACACCCATCCTTGATAGTCTGTGACATGCAATGGCAACTAGCGTATTCAAATTAACACCCGTGGTGGCATGGGGTGGAATGCCAGTCGGGGACAAAACTTTGGGTAGTCAAGTGACTCCTGATGGCAACAATAGAGATTCCAAAAGATTGGGGAGCGCATGGCTCTGTCTGACTGCATTATAGATCTTATGAAAGGAAACAAATAAGCTTAAGGACTTGAATTCTCAATATAAGGTGCTGACAACGACCAGAAAGCTTCTATGGTGGTGTCAAAAGAATTCCTTATCTTGTGCAGCTGCAGGGCTGATAGGACTCAGTACCAGGCCCCAAACTCTAACTGTGCAGGTTTGTAGTTACGATGCCAGAAAAAAACCAGATAAGAGACTGCCTTGCCCAGTCTCTTATTCTAAAGTTAGGGCCCTGTTTGGAAAGGAATAGGACTCTGAGATCAGGACATTTAGACAGTGAGGGACAGACCTGAACCTCAAGTTTCTCTGAAGCTCCCTTGCTGATGGGAGCAGGTCTTTCTCCCCTGCTGTGGAAGCCAGCTTCCCTCTTGTAAAAGCCTTTCAGAGATTTCTCCTGGGTCAGTTACATCTCAGCGGAAGGCCTATTATCTGGAAGAAGTCCCATTTCTCGTCATTATCTCCAGGGCCATAAAGAGAGTTAAACCCCTCATGGCCCGTGGAGAGAATTGCCAGTTCAGTTCCCGGAGGAAATAACCTAACAGTGGCATTCTCAGAAAAAGGCAGGTGATGGAGTACTCCCAGCAGAGCAGAGTAGTTTATCACTGACATTGATTACAATTGCCAGCACATGGTGATAAAAAGCAGAAGACAGTTAGTTGGTTTTATTATGTTTTAAAATTCCCTACACACAATGCATCCCCTTATTGCCTGGACCTGGGGCAGAACACTGGCTTATCCATCAAAGGAGCTATAAGACCATGCCAATTTGTATCAGAGTGTTGGAGGAGGTCATCGAGGGGACATGACCAACCATTGACCCTTGAGCTGGACCCAGGCAACCAGAGGCTCCCCCTTACCCTGTCCTTGGACTGTAAATTCTGCCAACCATTCCCACAGTGGTAACTGTTCTGAGGACACAGCCTTGGGAGAGTGAGGTGGTGGTGAGACCTTCTGGATGGTACGTGACTGAACCCAGTTAAGGCCTCTGTATAAACTTTTAAGATCTGGTGGGTGCGTGCAGAGATCTACTCCACTTGTGACCACCCAAGACAAATCTTGTAAATAAGATCCTTTTCTTATTAAAATTGCCACTTACCAAGTCCAGCCTAGTGGTGTAGTGGTTAAGTTTGCATACTCTGCTTTGGCGGCCCGAGGTTCACAGGTTTGAATCCTGGGCGCAGATCTACGCAATGCTCATCAAGCCATGCTGTGGCGGCGTCCCACATACAAAATGGAGGTGAATGGGCACAGATGTTAGCTCAGGGCTAATCTTCCTCAGCAAAAAGAGGAGGATTGGCAATGGATGTTAGCTCACAGCCAGTCTTCCTCACAAAAAAAAACAAAAAACCCGCCCCTTACAAATTTGGAGTGCTCTGCCTCTTTCTTCGGTCTCTCCAGTTTATAAACCAACAAACAGGGAACCTGGGAAGCACGTACTATATTAGGGTGGATCTAGGGATATCTGTTTAAAAAGAATAAAATATAAAGGCTAGTAAAGGCCAAATTTATTTATATGGTTTCATTCACTCAAGATTTGGGATTGTAATGTTAGTTTGAGCACCTGAGGTTGGGTCTGAATGTGCTTGTTTAGTAAACTGAAGCCTGGATTCAATATTAGCCAACAGTCATTCAAGTTGAGATGACAGAATTACCTGGCATACTGTTTTACAGGGGTCAGCAAACAAACAAAGGATTGCAGGGCCCCATCTGTTTTTGTAAATAAAGTTGTATGGGAAGACAGCTATACTCATTTATTTATGTATTGTTTATGGCTGCTTTCGTGTTACAGTAGCAGAACTGAGTATTTGCAACACAAACTATGTGGCCCTCAAAGCCTAAAATATTCATTGTCTGGTCCTTTACAGAAAAAGTTTGTTGATCCCTGCTGTAGAGGAAGAAGTCCACAGGTTTAGGGAGATGGGAATGTTGGTATGGATTTGGTTGACATGTGAAAATACTTACCATTCACAAATGAAGATAATAAACTGTAAAATATGTGATATTCTATCTTCCTGCCCTAAAAAGTATACCCTCATAATGACAAAGTTAAAATATGTGTAAAGCTAAGGTCAACAAAATAATAAAGACAGTTAAACTTAATTATTGCATGTGTCTGGTGTTTTTACAATAGTCTAGTGATGTTTGGATGAAAAATATAGACATAATTCATAAATTATTCTATGTTTATTTCATAACATTTATTTTTCTTCCCTTCATTTTAGCAAAATAACTTTAAAATCAAGATTTTCACATCATATGTATTACATTGACAGTAATGCCAAATTAACCTCTCATGGGCTATTGTAGTTCTTGGATAGATTTTCAAAGTAGTCTTTTCAGGTTTATTGAGGCATAATTTATGTAAAGCATAGTTTTTAAATTCATTTTATATTGAAGAAATGTTGCTGTGTTGAGGCAGTTAGCAACTGGAATTATCGATAAAATTTTTAAAGTAACATGAGATTCAGAAATGAACCATGAATTTTACCTGTTGTGTTCAACTATAATGGAGTTACAATGGTAACACTGTAATGGCAGGAAATATTATAAAATAGTTTAAATTTATCATAACAATTGTATCACTTATATTGTGATTTTTTTTCACCATCTCTTAAAGCAATAACTAGGTCTGTACAGTAACATAAAGAATTGGTACCACAATTTACTCATATTATGTCTTGACCTACATATATACTATTCTAAAAGTAAGAGTAATTTAATATAGAAAACTGTTCCTAAGCTGCCAATTGCAACCATTGTGGTCATCACAATAATTCTTAAGTAGTTCCATTCCACTAACTGGAACTCTAAGAGAAGAAGAAAATGATTGCTCAGCACTACTGGGAAACGATATTTCATTATGCAAGAATCTATTGTATTTATGCTATCTGAAAACAAAGATTTGATAAATTAACTTATCAATTTTTATCTACCTATTCAAACCTCCTTCCAGTCTTATATTCTTCTCCAACTTTAGCAGCAGCACAACCTACAAACCTTTATACAAGCATTTAGATGTAGTCACATTTTAATTTGAAGATGTAGGACATGAGATGTGAAGTATTTCCGTGGAGCCTGAGCAGTATTAGCTGTAAGAGTGGATGTTACAAGTTTAGTCTCACTGTGCAAATACTGACCACCAAATCCTGATTGACAGGGATGCCCATATGTTCTTTTTTTTTTTTTTTTTTTTTTTGGTGAGGAAGACCAGCCCTGAGCTAACATCCGTTGCTAATCCTCCTCTTTTTGCTGAGGAAGACTGGCCCTGGACTAACATCGTGCCCATCTTCCTCTACTTTATATGGGACGCCGCCACGGCATGGCTGACAGGCAGTGCGTCGGCGGGCGCCCGGGATCCGAACCCGCGAACCCTGGGCTGCCAAGCGCGGACGAAACCGCTGCGCCACCGGGCCGGCCCCCATATGTTCTTTATTATTAATTTTTTATGGATTTGTGATATGTGGGCATCTCTCAAGCATGGGAACCAGGGCAGGGGCTTGTCTTGCCCTAGTCTAAAGGTGGTACTGCCCATGCAAAAGGACATTCAGTGGGTTCCCTAGTCCTCTGACTTCTGGTTGGGTTTGACCAATGGGAAATAGTAGCATACATGAGAGGATGAGAGGAAAGTCAAGTCACGATATTTATTTTCCTGGCTTTTGTGCTGTGGACTCACTGTTGGCCCAGCTCCTGTCATACAGCCTTCTCCATACAGATACCCTTTCTAGGAATTGGAGCTCTTCTTGCCACTTCAGGCCGAGGGTTGGTGACAGCTCACCTCTGTGGCTAGTGATGGAGTACTGAAACCTTGTGGTTTCCTTAAACCCTTCCCACATCTTCATAACATTTCCTTTATTAAACTTTCTTTAAATTACCCAGTTACAGTATCTGTTTCCTGCTGGGACTCTGATCTACATGGTGATTATTAACTTGCTTGATGAGTGCAAAATTTTTTTCAAAATCCTAATGAATAAGGGCAATCAAATACAGTTTGCCTTTCCCTAGTAGAGATAGCGTTATACTTTCAGTGTTTTACACAAGGGCTATGTCAGTTCTCCTCTGTGACATAAGATACAGTTTCTAACGTGTTTGTTATGGTAGTCCACACGACATCTTGCTACTCCATTATTCTGATGACATCATACTATTAGGACTTGGTGAGCATAAAGTAGGAATTTCTTAGATGCCTTAGTTAAATAATACATGCAGGAAGGTCGGAGATAAGTCTCACAAAAATTATTTAGGATTCTGTCATATTGATAAAGTTTCTTCGGGTCCAGTGGTATAGCGTTGTTGCACATTGTGTCAGCAGATTCTGAGATGGAGTTTAAGATGCAAGATATTTATTGTGGATCAATACATGTGAAGGAAGGAAGCTGGATTGGGCGGAGAGAAGTGGAACTCTGGCGTAGGCCCAACGACTCCTTGGCCAACATAGTGGGGAATTACGGAATGAGAATGACCCATGAGGGTTGGGCTTCTCTGGGCCTTTTTTTATGCACCCACCTTGTTCTCTTCTGATGGAAAAATTAGAAGGGAAAAGTTAGCCTCTGCAGTTTATCTCAGGACCACAATTGATACTCATAATCTTCTTTCTCCTCTATCCATGCTAGATTCCCTTTACTCAACTACCAAGTCTTAGGGCTTGCCAGGCGGTTAGTCTTGGAGAATGACTGGATTATCTGAACTGCCTGAGCCTCTGGTAACCATGTCCTTCTCAGGCTGTGGTTTCTCCATCTGTCCATTTGCAGTCACAATTGGGCAGAGGAGGACCAAGTAGATCACCTGGGTTCTACACATATTTCTCCCTGTCTCTGTTGTACATAGCAGCTATAACCTCTTCTTAATAATCCAGATCACTTACCCCTGGCAAGATGGTGACTCCTTGCCTGCTGGTCCTTGGACAGAAGGAAACCAGAGTGTGCAGGCAACAGCTATATCTTAAAATTCAATGGGACCCTTGCTGCATCTTCTGATGTAAGTATGCCCTTTGGGGACTAGGACTTGTAAGCCTGAAGAGCCCAGACTTGTGGGGTGGGAAGTAATAAGTCTCCCAGTGGGTCATTAGGAGTGAAAGTCAGAAGGCCTACTTCTGCTTCCACTCCTTGATTCCCAGACCCATGTATTATCCCAGTTGGAGCCATAGCACCATATAAAAGTCTTTGACTCAATGAGAATAGTAAATCCTTAAGGATAGCACCTCATCCTTATAGAGTATTGCCTCCAAGTTGATGCTTCAGCAAGCCATTCCGATGCTTTATCAGGACGGCAGCTTGTGAGTGACGTATGTGTGATATGACCAGCAGATTCCATTGTCCTGGGCTCCTTCCAGCATCTATTTACTGTAAAGTGGGTCATTTATCTGAGGTGATATTATGTGGGATCCCTTGCCAGTGAATCAAATAACTTCACAGCCCTTAAGATAATGGTGCTGGCTGAGACCCTAGGGATAAAAAAGGCAAACCTACATAAAATACATGTTTATTCCTGTGAGAATGGACCTCTAGCCCTTCCAGAATAGAAAGGACCCAAAATAGCCAACTTGCCAGCAAGTGGCCCATTGATTTCCTTGAGAAATGATGCTATATCAGGTGCTAAGCCTTGATCTTTGTTGCTGGTAAGCTGGACATTCGGTGGTGGTAGTAGCTAGACCAGCCTTGGTAAGTGGGGAGTTCATGCTCTTGAGCCCACGTATAGCCTCCATTTCTGCCATTGTGCCTACTTCTTTCATGTACCCACTGTGCCAGCCCTGGAATGGCCAATGCAGGGGCTACCTGATATGAACTGGATTGGTTGTTTTGTTCACTAGATTGTTTAGTGCCTCTTTCATGGTGGGTGCTCTTGGTGGGTGTCCGTATGTGAAAGTTTTTCATACTTCTTTCCCACTCCCAGTTGTCTATCTACATACCTCTATCACGGAGCTCCCTGTCCCCAATCTTAAAATCTTCTTCCATTAATGCCTCTGACCAGGCATTAATGGAAAAAGCCGGCCAGGCCTTTCATCACTGCCCATGATTCCATATATAGTCTAACCTTGGGCTTCTCTTTCCACACAAAGTGAATGACACGGTGCAGCACTAAAGATCTGCCCATGGTGATGGTTTTCCCTTGCCAGCGTCTTACAAGATCACCCATAAGTAAGGCTTCAACTCACTTGTTACCCATCTTTGGCTTTACCCACATACTGAGCCATCCCATCTATAAATTGAGCTTGGGCTTTTTTCTCCTCCTTCATCTGATTATATAGGAAGGATCACCTTAAAACCAAATGTGTTAGCAGATGAAGGGGCACTGGTGCAACAGTAGTGGATACCATGGGGATCTGAGGCCCTTGGTCATGCAGCTTGCCTCCAACCCATGGTCCTTAAGACTTCGTGGTCTGACAAGACCTAGCTGATGATGGGCAGTGCTGGGAAACTGAGTCTCTCATGAGAAAGGTATTAACTGCCATTTTGTTCTGGACATATCTTTTCAAGGATGTTTGTACAGCAAACAACCTTGGAAGGTAGAGATAGTCTTCCTTTGGGACAGAAGACAGGTTTACTTACTCATCGGTATGTCCCTCTCCAGGGCAAAGGTCAAGCAGGTTTGCTTGCAGCCCGTTATAGAAGATTCAACTTTCCTAAACTCAGATTCCTCAGCTGTGACATAAGATTGTGAAATGTATTCTTATGATTTCATCTAGAAGTTTATAGTTGTAGATTTTACATTTAGGTCTATAATTCACTTCAAATTAATTTGAAAGGTAAAGGTGACAGATAATTTTATTCCATATGGATAACCAGTTCTGGCATCATTTGTTGAAAAGACTGTTCTTTCCCTACTGAATTATTTTAGCACATTTGTAGACAATCAACTCATCATACATGTACGGATATATCTAAAGGGCTTCTATTTTCTTCCATTCATCTACATGTCTATCCTTATGCTAATACCACAATGTCTGGATTACTGTAGCTCTATAGTAAGTCTTGAAATCAGAGAGTATAAGAATCCCAACTTTGTTCTTCTTTTTCAAGTTGTTTTGGCTATTTTGGGTCCTTTGCATTTCCCTATAAAATTTAGAATCAGCTTTTCAATTTCTTCAAATCTCCATTTATTTAGGTTTTCTTCATTTTTTCCAGCCATATTTTGTAGTTTCCTACAAAATATGTATGTGTACGTGTCCTGCAAATATTTTATTACATTTTCTCCTAAGTATTTCATACTTTTCAATGCTATTATAAATTGCACTGTTTTGAATTTCAATTTTTCATTACTAGTATATAGAAATACAATCTATTTTTGTATATTGACCTTGTATCCTGTGACTTTGCTAGGCTCATTTATTAGTTTTAGTAGTTTTTCTGTGTGTAGATATCTTAGGATTTTCTACAGTCACATCATGTTAACTGCAAAGGAGAATTCTTTCACTGTTTCCTTTCCAACGTGTATGTGGTTTGTTTGTTTTTTCTGCTTGCCTTATTGCACTAGGTAGGACCTCCAGTACAATGTTGATTAGGAGTAGTGAGAATAGGTATTCTTGCCTTGTTCCTGATCTTAGGGGGAAATAATTTAGTCTTTTACTATTAAATATTGTTATTTATAGGTTTTTCATAAATACATTTTATTATATTAGGGAAGTTCCCTTCCATTTTTAGTTTGCTGAGAATTTTTATCTTGAACAGGTGACTTTTTAAATGTTAACCCAATCTTAAATTCACGGGATGAACCACACTTGGTCATGATGCATAATCCTTTTTACACACTGCTAAAACTGATCTAATATTCTCTTAAAGATTTTTGTGTTTTTGTTCATGATAGATAATGAACTGTAATTTTTTTGATTTTTGTTTTGCAGGGGTGAGGGTAAGGGGTAGGATTACATGTCTTTCAATATTTTTGTTTTTCCTTTGTGTTCAGGATCCTAGATCCTAAATTTCCCCCATTCTTTTTTCTCTCCTCCTTCACCATCCAGGCTTCAAAGCAACTGCATTCTTACTCTTCTCTGAATGCTGCGATTGCCACCTCATACCCCTCACACGAAGTCCATTTTTCTGGTATACAGTACTCTGATCCACTCAAACCCCTTTTCAACATTTTTGCACTTGGATGGCTTTCTTTTTAGCTCAATCTTAGGTCCTCTAATCACCTACTCCCTCTCATTTTTTCTGGACTCTCCTTGCTCTCCACAGAAGCTTACTGTATAGAAACTTAAAAGATAGCTCTGCTAGAATTTGTTTTTTATATTTCTATTTTTAGGTAATTTAAAGTTTGTAGTGTTATCTGTCTTCTACATATCTTGAACCTATGGGATTTTTGAGGTTGTATTTGTTCTTGTTTATCTGTATAGGCACCCTGTAAATCCGGATTCATTCATCTGGATCTGCTTTACCATTCATCCACTAATTTTCCACCTTCTTAAATTGTATTGCTTATCTTCTCTATTTTATTTGTCCTTGTAGGTTTATGCCCTTGTTCTTTAGGTTTATGTCTTCACTGTTCTTCTCATAGAATTTTAATATGGAGCAAAACTAAATACAGTACTTATATTCAATGTTATCCTTTCCCTAAAGTGTAGTCTTTTCAAAGTTCTGTGCCAACAGAACCAACTGTGGCAAATGTCAAGTGTTAAGCGCTCCTTCTATTTGATCACTATTTTACTGACTTAAATTTAAGATTCCAAAACCCTAGAAGTAAAATATTTCATACTTTTAAAATACTCCAAATTATATTCTCCCTTTTGGATATTGACAGAACTCAGATTTTTCTTTAACAACCACCTTTTCATGCTGGTTAACTTACTGGCTTACTAGCTAAAAGCAAAACGTTTCATAAATGACACACATTTCCATTTCAAACCATATAATTTTACTGCAGAAGATTTGTGAACACTAATTGCAAAGTGAAACTAATTATATCATTTCTTAAGGGAATAATTTGGCTCAGGAAGCAAAAGAGAAAAGAATGCATAACTGGTATGTACTACTGGCTTTTCATGTTCATTACTGTTTTAGGCTGAATAATGGCACCTAAGTATGTTTACATCCTAATCCCTGGAATTTGTGAACGTTACCTTACATGGTAAAATGAACTTCACAGAGGTGATTAAGCTAAGGATCTTGAGATGGGGAGATCAACCTGGATTATTCATCTGGGCCCAATATAATCACAATAGGCCAAATAAGAGGGACACAGGAAGAGTCAGAGGCAGAGAAGGGGGCAATGGGATGATGGAAGCAGAGACTAAAGTGATATGCTTTCAAGATGGAGGAAGTGGCCCTAAGCCAAAGAACACAGGTGACCACTAGAAGCTGAAAAAGACAAGGAAACAGATTTTCCCTGGAGCCTCCAGAAGAAATCAGCCCTGATGACACCTTGACCTTAGCTCAGTGAAACTGATTTTGAATTTCTGACCTCCAGAACTGTAGGGGTGAATTTATGTTGTTTTAAGCCAATAAGTTCGGGGTAATTTGTTACAGCAGCAGCAGGAATGTAACATAATCACCCTTAAATGCAATGATCTACCTTAAATGTGGAAGAGACAAGTTATCTAATGTTATGATCAATATCATCTATCAGTTAAATGGTTTATAGTAAAGGTAATTAGATTCAGGGTATCAGCTATTCATTTCAGAGAAACTTACTTTGCCTCTCTTAAAAGATTACCCCTTGCCAGGGAAGTATAGATTTCTCTTTTGTGAAAGACAATCTAAGCACTGAGTTCCTCGAAGACTTGTCCATTTATTTTAAAAACTGTGTTGCCTTAACATAATGTGTATTATATAGTCCCTTGTTTAATAAATTATAATCTATTATCAACCCCTTAGTGCATTTTTATGAAGGAACTCCATACTTGTTACCCTATATTTAAACATACGTAGCAACAATCAGATCCCTACAACCAATGATGTGCCAGTTGTCCAACATTCATTAAAGTGAAATGAAAATTGTATTACAATGGTATATTTCACCTCTGATCCTATAACATTATTTCACTTGACCTCTAAGCCATCATTAACATTGCTATTTTACAGATGAAGTAATTGGAATCAGATAGGTGCCTTATTCAAAATCGTAGAACTAGTTGAGGTAGAAATGCAACTTGAAGCCAGATCTTTTGTTCCAGGTGCATACCCTTTCCACCATATCACATTGTCTAGTAGAAATATATAATATCTCAAAATCTCAATACTGTTGATCATTGATCAAAATTAATATATTTTCTGTTGTTTCCATACATTTAAAAAATAGTACTGACCTTAGGACACTAGGTTCTGTTGATGGTATATAAGAAAATTGTGAGAAATAAAAGAATGAAGGTTGTCTTGAGAAAGAATGAGCATAGGAAATTAATATACTGCATTATAAATTAGTAAATTTGCATTTGTAATTTATATATGTCACTATCTTCTGAACTTGTGTTAATTAGCATTCCCAAGCTTGATTATTTTTAGGATATTGATGGGGCCAGATCCTGAACCATGACAAGTTCATAAAGGTAATACCATCCTGAGAAAGTCTGCACCTAGATAAATCTCTCTGCGTGACAATGGCTCTAATTAATACAATTAATATAACCACTACTCATTTAATCAATATGGGAAAACCAAAGTATTTGCATACAACACAACTGTTCATATTAAAATGATTTAATAAAAATTTAGATTCTCAAAAGTTCCTCAAACTTTTATACCTCAAATAAAAGTTCCAGATCATCTGCATATTCCCTTTCAGATGTAAAATTTGATGAAGATTTTTTATTTAATTATTTTATTGAGGCCATAATTGGTTTATAACATTGTATCATTTCGGGTGTACATTATTATACATCAGTTCTGTATAGACTGCATCGTGCTCACCAACAGTCTAGTTTTTATGTCCCCATACATATGTGCACCTGGACCCCTTTGATGATTTTTTTAAAGCTGTCAATGTTCTTTTTCAATCTCTGACACTGTGCTCAAGTTCTCACGTTTTCCCATCTGTAAATGTCTGTGTGATGTTCCTGAACAGCATTCTGACAAAAAATGCTTACATAGGATTCTGCAACTATTGTTGTTCTAGGCTGAATAATCAAATCCATCTTCACCTTCTCTTTAATCATCATATCATATGCATAGAATGCATATCACATGACACTATTTTCTCCTGAAAATCCATGATTTGTTAAAGGATTTGGGCTCTAAGTTAAAGTGAGAAGGCACTTACTTTCAAAAAGAATTTTTTATCTCTAGAGCATGAATAACGGTAATTTACAATTTTTCTGTAGCTTTCCCCTAATTTTTCCAACCTCTGCACAATTACAACTGAACCACCTTTGAATGGATACAACTTTAGAAAATGCAACAAACACCATATAGGTAAAGAATTTTACCAGAATTGAATAGACTGTCAAAATCATTCTAACAAGTTCACTAGTGAAAAAAGTAAAAAATTAGTAAAAAAAATTCACAATAGAAAGTTTCCAAAAATCATTTAATCTCACATTCTCATCAAATGAATGATATATTATAAGGTGAGAAAATATAAGCTCCAGTACTATTGTGTAAGACAAGTACATTTATTTGATATTTGGTATGGTGTTATGGACTTATTTCACAAAAGCAAGGCGGTTTTTTTTTTAATTGAGGTAACATTGGTTTATAACATCATATAAATTTCAGGTGTACATCATTATATTTTGACTTCTGTATAGACTACATAGTGTTCACCACTAAAAATCTAGTTTCCATCCATCACTGTAAAAATGAGCATTTATCCCTTTCATGTTCCCCTCACCCCTCTTTGGGAGCCACCAATCTATTCTCTGTATCTATGTGTGTGTTTGTTGATTTTGTTGTTTTTATCTTCCACATATGAGTGAAATCATATGGTTTTTGGCTTTCTCCAAGGCAGTCTTAATTAAGCCTGTAACTGCCTTGGCTTTGATTGTCCTGTGACTGAGAAATCGCACCAGATGAATGAATGCAGGAAGTTTCCAATTCTAGCAAAGTGTCTTCAGTAGAAGTGTAGTATGGTGAGGGTGCTAGGTGGTGGTAAGCTAGAAAAAGGTTAATGTTCATTTCTGTTGTCTTGCTTTTCTGGAACTAGAGACAAAAGTACTACGTAGCAAGAATCCAACAGATCCTGGATTCTGTTTTATTATGGCTTAGGTTCTATTAACTTTAACAAAACCAGAAGGATTAAGTCAACAGTTAGACTGTCAAAAATTGATGAATAAAAGATTTTAATTATGAAAGGAAATAAAAGCTTTAAAAACAACTCAACCTAATGTATTATTTGATTAACTACAAATGAAGATTTCTGGCTTATAATCATTTCCTGGGGGGAAAAATGTAACCATGTTTCTGAGGTGGCTTTAAAATGAAATGCTGTCTATCTGTTGTTACGTTTGACAAAAACTGGTCAATTAACATAACATTTATCTTGTACACACAGGACTACAGAAGAGATTCTGCTCACATGAGAAAGAAGCAGTCATCAGTTTGCTGCTTACCAAATACTGTATTCAATCCCTTGCCTACTCACATACCTCAGCCAAGGCTAAGTTCTAATCAGACTCTGTGAATTGAGAATTACAAATCAACTGAAGAAAGTAACATCATTTTTTAAATTTGATTCAAACCCATTTTCATATACAAAGCTAATTTATTATGTACAAAATAAATGTACATTTTTAAAAACTGTTAGAATACAAATTTCCAAAGGACTAAAAAAAAGTGCAAAATTTTCAATTATTATCTTCAATCATGCTATACAGAAACAAATCAAACATTAGCTCATATACACACATGGAAAAAATTTTAAACAGCACTCAGTGTAACAAAACAAAACATACATCTTATATATTTAATTTTAAAAGGATGAGGAAGGGAAGAATATATTGCACCAAATGAACAGTAACTTCATTATAATGAAAATACTAATCAAAATTATTTACACATCTTTATTAAGTCTAAAACTTTCAACTTTAAAACCTTTTTTTTGGCATACAAATATTCACTGAGTCACAGTTTGCACAGTCAATAATTAGATATAAATAAGGCTTAATATTCTCTTTTTCATTGTCAATTCCAGTAGAATAAATGAGAAGGAACATTTTACGATAACTCTACAACTTTTTGAATTCCTTAAATATTTAATAGCAGCACGATTTGCAAGTTTTTTTTAACAAGTAATTCAGAATTTTCAGCTATCCTCCTCTGAATTGACGACGTGCATGTATATACATTCAAGTTGCTGTCACCCTCCATGACAACACCGAAATGCTATTTAATCTGGGCCCCAGAAAAAGTGACATAAGAGACAAATCATATGTGTTGGATATTTTTCTGTCTGAATGGACTCACTTCCACGTGCAGCAGTGCGTTTGACAGAAAATAGCGGTCTGGCTACGTCTCCGGTTACTTTTGCTAAATCTGTTGCTGTAAGTCTATGAAGGCAAATGGCTGGGGAGGGAAACCATACCCGTTAGGAGTTTCTGAAGGGAGCAGACCGGCCATATGGTCTTCTAACAATTTTTCTTGTACAAAGCTAACTATAAAATAAACGGTAAGTAGCCACAAGAAGTTTGGTGATGGTATTTATGAAAGAGCAGTAAAAAGCAGAATAGGAAACAGTCTAAAATGTGAAAGATCTTTAACAGTAAGATCTACTGTAATATGCCATAATTTTGGAAGAAGTTTAGAAACTACTATAATTACTTTAAAAGTTATCCAAGGAAAGTAATCAAAATCCCAAAGGAAGAAATAGTTATTTTCTTTAATCCGTATATAAGAAACCAAGAGGTTGAAATTTTTTTCAGTTAAGCCTGACAACTGATACCTCCTTACCAGAACCACTTTCTAAAGTGTTTAGTGATTAATGTAATTTTAGCATTCTGAAGAGCAAAATAATATGTCTATCACAGATAAGTTTTTTTCCTTCAAAATGCAAGAGGAGTATTTGTTGAATTGGCAGGTTGAGCCCAATAAATCTTAAAATACTGCTTAGATAGTGTGGGAAGAGAATGTTTCCAAGAGAAGAAACATCAAAAATAGCATTTTAACATTAACTAGTCAGTACACTGGCTACCAGAGAACCTCTAGTTTTAATACATATTAAGTTGAAATATATTATTACCAAAATAAAATTTTAAAAGGCCCAATTGTAATAAGACTTCTTTTGTAAAAGTATATATTTTAATCAATAAAATATAATTTTATCTTTCAATCCCACTTAAATCCTAACTTGTTTCCTTATTTTCAAATTACAATTCTACATTAGAAGAGTATAACAAATAGCTACTTTGTACACTCAAAAATAGTTATAAATTTTAAATAACAAGACGGCCATCATAAGTGAAAACACACACACACACACACACACACAAACACACCCCAAACTCCACTAACAGTCAACTGTGAAAAATGAATGGTAATTCTTTCAATGACAACATCGTGGTGTTGTTATTGTTATTATTATTATGGTAATATTTGCAAAATAAGTTTCTGAGGAAACATATTAAAACTACACCATGGAAAACAAACGTTGAATTAGTGACCTTCTCCTTGTTCTTTTCCTTTGAGTTTTCAGTTCATAGGATTATAGGCATCAAGACAAAAGTAAATACAGTTGTATCTCTGTCCTTTTATTTTTCAGTAAAACCATTAGCTTCACAGGTCCAAATCCTGCAAGGTGTTTAGAAATTACCCACATGTGACAATTGTCAATGAGATAATCTAAGAAGATGTGTCTGATGGCTTACTACAATCTACCAAAAAAGTATCTGATAATATAGCCGCTTATACACAAGGTTCTTATACTGCAGAAAATCACATAACTCCTATAATCTAGGATATTTTTAATGAAGAAAATTGAATCGTTTCCAATATGGGCCGAAATATCTTAAATGTTAATGCTTTATTTTCTGTACTACTAGGATTTTTCATTTGAAAAATTGATTAAATCAAGACTATTAAATTTAAAGATTATTTATTCTTTAGTCTAATTTATTTACCATATAGAGGCTATACCTACAAAAGTCATCAGAAGTACTTAGGGAATTTACCCAATCCTTTTTTTTTTTTTTCTTTTTTTGGTGGGGAAGACCAGCCCTGAGCTAACATCTGTTGCCAATCCTCCCCTTTTTGCTGAGGAAGACTGGCCCTGGGCTAACATCCGTGCCCATCTTCCTCCAGTTTATATGGGACGCCACCACGGCAAGGCTAACAGGCTGTGCGTCCGCGGGCGCCCAGGATCCGAACTCGCGAACCCCGGGCTGCCAAGCGCGAACTAAACCGCTGCGCCACCGGGCGGCCCCCCAATCCTTTTTAATTAGGAAAATTCTATTGATTACTAGCTTCAAGGCTACAAGAGATGTAATTTTGTTTTAAATCTAGCATTTTGTTACTCATGCTTTTCATTAATACTTTAAAATGTTACCTAATTCAAATATGCAAAATATTCACTGACAGTCACTTAGGAACTAATAAAAGCAAACAGGCACTTTTTTGGAGGCAAATATTAGTTATAATTTTCAAATGTGAAAGGTCTGAAGAGGGTTTTTGATAAGAATAACGCAACTGAAAAGGAAATTTGATTGTTTTTATGTCATGCAAAACAAAGATAAGAAAGTCATTCCAAGCAAATTTTAGACAAAATGTCTCCAAGGATAATGATTAAACCTATTTTCAAATTAGCCTGTGAATATTAGATCTGATTTATAAAAATGAATGGATATAACTTCTACAGAGGAAAATATTTTAAGATTTAGTATAATAATCCTGAGACATAACTTCTTTTATACCAAGAATATAAAGTAAAGAGATTCAGAAAGTCCAGAGTAGTGCCTAGACTCCTGTATATTTATAAAAGTTTGTGGAGAAGTCTGATATGCAATCTCCATTAAGAAACAATGGCCTAGAAAATGCTAGATTCAAGTAAAGAAGTAAAGTTGTGGCCAACATTTTAATAATATTGAAATGATGACTGATAACCCTATATTGTTGTTGCCTAACGTCATCAGAAAAAGCACCATCAGGACGGATACAGGAAAACTCTCCAGAACAATGTTCTCAAAGGGGTCAAGTTTAAAACAAGTCCAATGTTGAGTATACATGATAAATGAATTAGGCAAAAAAAAAATTGAGAATGGATTTTGTTGAGAGTGACAAAAATGTTTAAGACTGGTCACTTACTGGGAAAGAACAGTTTCAGCTGATGAGAGGAACAGTAATTAGGACAGCTATGAGTCTGGTTGATAAAGGAAAACAACAGATTAGGTTTAGAAAAGAAAAAGAATGTATTTCATTTCTTACATCAGTCAAAAACTATATCCTAAAGATAGGTAAGAACTTACTTACGGATGGCAAGTTTAATGATGTATTGGAAGAGATCACCTACACACACACACACACACACGCACGCACACACACACACACACACACACACACACCCTATGATATTACATATTACATGATATTATTTAAGATTTATATACTATTTATATTTAATAGAGCCCATGCACTTGCATCTTTTCATTGGAAAGGTGATAGACAATGCTACTCATTTTATAAATATAAATATATAAAAGGAACTAAGCTCTTTAAATTCAAAGATTTCCATTAGTGATTTCTTTATTAATAACAATATAAAATATATGTAAAGGCAAAGGCCATGAGTCTATCATCACTAAATAAAAATATGATATTCGAGTCAACAATTTTCTCTGCCTACTCCTATTCAAGCAAATATAAAAAATCTTGGGTTAAGATTCAACTTTCAAATCTAAATTCTAGTTAATTATGAGGGCACACATTCCTTCAGAAGCATAAAATTGATTTGCAATATCAGGTTTTTAAGGATAATTTTTATATGCCTTAATAGAGATAAAAAGGAAGTCTCACTGATGTTCCCTGATAATGACAAATGAATACTTGGCATTTTCTCTCCTACAAAAGGATGTGACCTAAAAAAAGCACTGTGACCTGAAAGAAATGAATAAATAGAAACTTATTCACAGCTGACATGAGCTTCACAGGCTTAAAAGACTTTAAACCAACTGGCCAAGCTTCACTTTTATATAGTTTCCTAATTTTCATGCCCTTATATATTTTTTTCTTCTCTCCTCCAATTTTATCTAAGTAATGACAGAATACTGATTGGGAAGAGCTGAAAAAAATCTTATACAGCTCCTTTATTCTCTAAGTCAGCACAGCTATTACAGTTTTAATACTTGACCTCACTTTCTAAAAGTAAAATCATTATCTTAGTATAAATCTCTCTCCATCACCAGGATGCTGAGATTTTTTAAAATATTTCCGTCATCAACCAGTGTCAAGAAACAAAAGTAGACGAAAAGTTCTGTCTGCAAAGACAATAGACTTTATAACAGCCAAAGTGAGATACATTCATCAACTGAAATGTCTACCTGTTATTCCATTCTAATGATACTGTTAATTTCTCCCATTATACAATATAGAAATAATTTCTATGGATAACATCTACATACACTAGAATTTCCCAGAGTATATCTTTCCAGTGATTTTATCTAGTGATTTTTAATTCAGTGGGCAAAATCATTTAAAAGAAGAACATATTCAGCCAATGGTTCTACTGTATTTTCTTATTTTAATAGATCAACTTTCAGTTCCATTCTTCTAGACTGTTGCTACTATTCACAAAGATTTTCCTGAAAATCCTGCATTTTTGGTTTTTACTTTTTGGAAAAAGTAATGTAAGGAATAATTCCCTGCTCTGAACTGTTAGTCTAGGTAGAATATCTAATTTATTGTGAACAAAGCTGCTGCTTATTTGTGCTGTAAAACGAATACTGCTTGTTCAGTTTTTCCACCTAAAAAGTGGCAACATCAAACACCATAAATTTAGGAATTTTTACCTGATAATCTAAGTTAAACTTTTTTGTAACTGATAAGCATCAAAAATAATTTCCAAAACCAATATTAAGTGGCCTTAAAAATAAAGAAGGCATCCTTATACCAAAATCTCTGAATAAATAAGCAAAAGAAGCATTTCCAAAGTTTTGATTTAGAAACAGTTTTAAAAAAATCAAAAGTCAATCATGTTGGTTCTGCTGACTTGAAACCTCCTAAAAACTGTAAAATAAAAAATGAAAATAGAATGAAATAAGCTAACAGAAGCAAAAATCTCAATAAAGCATAATTACCTCTACTGACTTGTTTTGAGACATTTTCACCACAAATTTCTGAAGTCCTCAAAAAGGAAAACCTTCACATTTACATATGGTCTATTTTGCACTTGCTGCACCAGTTCATTTCGGTGTTATTTACCCAACACATAACTGGTTTTTACTGAATAAAACAAAGGATTTTAAATAATTGGAAAGAAAATTCTTCTATAACTTTTTATTAGTCCTGACTCAACCATATCAAGTCTATTCAAAAAGCTTCCCTAAACAGAACACTTTACTTCTTATAAACCTTTTACTCAGTCATAAGACTATAAAGAAAAGGGTACGAGATACTGTGGGCAACAGGAGAGAATTGCAGAGGGAAAATTTCTCCAAGATTCAATTGAGAAGACAACTGGATGTAAGGAAATCTATGATTTGTGGAATTAAAAAAAAGAATATTATTATTTTAAGAAGTTATTATTGTAAAAAGTTTTTTTTCCCTGATCACAGACCCCTTTAAAAAGCCACACAACCATTCATTCCTAAAAAAAGTGCAGTTAACATACAGAATTTCCACACAATTTCAGGGGATTCATAAATTCCCCAAAACCCATGGAATCTCAGATTAAGGACACTCGCAGCTGTAAAAGCTCTCTGACCTAACTCAAAAAATGACTTTATAAAAGCACTATGTTTAACAATATCTTTGAATTCCAAAATAAATCTATCAGCCTTTTTCTTTAAAATCTTGAATAGTAAAGCATAATGTAACATTTAGCTATGTAGAGTAAAATTAACTGTAACCCTAAAAGTTATACAGAACATGAAATAGAAATGTGTATTTTTAAAAATTACTATACCTAAATGACTAGTTTAAGTTATGCATATCTTTTCAAATTCACACATCAATTGCACAGAAGTCCTAGGCAAAAATGTAATACATTTGGGTATGACTGCTAACTCTTTTAATTATTGGGGAAAACATAGTTATTTGCTTAGTAAAGAAAAAGCCAAGAAATTTTGAACTTTGCAGACATAAATTGTGCTGCAAATGCTACTTAAAGTCATAATCAACATTTTTGCTTAATTATGCTACTAATGAAATACATCTACAAAATGTATTTCTAGTTTCTCTTATTCCTACTCAACCTTTATTATTTAAGGATAATAATACATTTCAGTAAATTCTCAGTATTGTGCTTGGTAGTGGAATGAGGCAATGTACCAGTTTCAATAGTCTTATTTTCAACTTATCATGAAAACCTGGAACTTATACTGAGTTTTGAAAATCCAAGCATGCAACAGATGCCTTTAAAATATTACCTCCATTCAGGAGTTCCACAAATAAATTGATGTATTTTTAAATGTAATGGTCAAGTAAGTAGGAAAATGATTAACTGAAGAATATATTAAAAGCCATGTCTCTCAACTGTCCCATTATCTGTACTCTTTTCTTAGAAACACCTTAAACTTTGTTGTTCAGAATAACAAGCGAATTCAATCTAAATTCTTCATTTTTGTAAGTTTGCTTTTAAAAATAGATCTAATGATCTTTAGGAATGGACCACTAAATCTATCAAATGTACTTTCTGAAATCCACCTTAGTGTAGACCAAGAATTAATTAATAAGATTGGATTCAATAATATTAACCAGCAATTTTTAGAGTGGATAATAATACAACCTATGTCTTTATACACATACCATACCAAATTTTGGTAATCCCAAAATGATTTTCAGGGCTAAAAGCCCTAAAACAGTTCAGAGAGTTGAGAGATGTGGTTAAAGTGACAAAGCAGTAAATCAAGTTTCAGTTATCCATGATGGAAGATGGAAATAACAATCACTTGGAATCTTGAGTATTATATTCAGTTTCTCCAGCTGAAATCTGGCTGAGCCGCTTGCTAGATCCCCACAATTTTCGAGTAAGCTGACCTGAACGCATCTGTTTAAAGTAATCCAGAGAAATGAAGAATAGACATTATTGAGAAAGAAAGAAAGAAAAAGAATAAATGAAATTGATATAAAGACACTGATTTTATAAAATGCAGAAGAAATAAGTTTTGTTAGCAGAATCATTAACATTTTAATGATTCTTGATTAATAATAATCAAAGAAAGCCTTCTCTAATTGATTGTCTTTCGGCTGAGAAAGATCTAATGCCAATATGTGAATTTTTAAATTAAATGTCCCAGTTATGTCAAAATTACGAGACTCCATTACTTTATGTATTAACAAAAATATATTTCACTTCATTAAAATAATCTTCTCAAATTATACTTAATCTAGCTAACAAGGCACATAGGTTTGGAGGATTTTCTCCTCTTATATTTGCAGTACTATGAATGCCAATCACAAGGATAAGAAAAAAGTAAAATAATGTTTTGGTGAAAAGTAATTTAAAAATATTTTGGTATAAGCATTTCAAAAAATAATATTTAACAATAGAATGACAAAAAGTAATTTAGAAAACAAGAACAGCATAAGCTCTTTGAAGGCACATTTTGTCCACCATTAAATTTGTACCACCTAGCACACTTCTCAGCACGTAACAATTACTAATTAAATATTAACTGAATCAGTGAATAAATGCCCCCTAAAAGGGCTTATACTTCTAGGTAGGGCAGAAACTCCACATGGGAAACATTTTTCAATCTAACCATATGATTTGTTGGAATTCCTTCCCCAACTGCAATCTACTTTTTTTTTTTTTTTTTGGTGAGGAAGACGGGCCCTGAGCCAACATCTATTGCCAATCCTCCTCTTTTTGCTGAGGAAGACTGGCCCTGAGCTAACATCCGTGCCTATCTTCCTCTACTTTATATGGGATGCCGCCACGGCATACCCGACAAGCGGTGAGGCGGCAGGCAGCTGGGATCCGAACTCGTGAACCCCAGGCTGCCAAGCGCAAACTAAACCGCTGTGCCACCTGGCGGCCCCCACAATCTACTTTTTAATAGTGATTCGTCTGCCACCTTTTTTAATGGTTACTTTTCTAGGGCACATTTATTGGAGTGATAAAAGACAAGCCTCATGCAGAGACACTTTGGCATGCTTGTTTTGCATTTTCATTTGCAGGTGTATTTCCATTACCATGTTACCATCTAATTTACAAAGATGAATTTCATACTGACAGTATAATACATAAAACTGATACATGATTTAAAAATACACATTAATCAAGATTTTGATCTTTTAGATGAAAATAGATCTTGATATAGAAATCTTTTCAAAACTAAATACTGATCTATTTAATTTCTACACTATCCTTTAGAAAAATATTTTAATTATACAAGACTCTAAGTATTCAGTTTGATTATCTGCTGAAATAAATCTATAATTCAGCCGATACATCCAAAGAAGTAAAATACATAAAAAATATTTTTATTCAAAATCTACACACAACTCAGATTCTGTTTTGGCCTATAAATCTTCCAATATGGACAAAACACTTATTTGGTATAAATATTTCAAAACACTGAATTAGGCCTATGAAATGAAGCTGCTTAGGTGTTTTTTCCAAATCAATTTTTAAAAGAAAACGTGTGTACATAATGGTCATTTCATTTTTTAAAAATCCAGTAAAATCAGAAATTCAGAAGTCTGAGCAGAGTTCTCTTTTTTTGGTGAGGAAGATTAGCCCTGAGCTAACATCCGTTGCCAATCCTCCTCTTTTTCCTGAGAAAGATTGGCCCTGGGCTAACATCCGTGCCCATCTTCCTCTACTTTATATGGGACGCCACCACAGCCTGGCTTGACAAGCGGTATGTGTATGTCCCTGCCTGGACTCCGAACCCCTCGGGCCGCCGAAGCACAGCACACAAACTTAACCACTACACCACCAGGCTGGCCCCAGAGCAGAATTCTTAAGTAATCATCACATTAGCAGAGGACAGGAGGACAATATTTATTGGGGAAATTTATTAATCAAGAAACTCTATTACTGTTGAATGGAAAAATGCTTAAAGTGTTTTAAATATAATTGAAATACCAAGATATAGACTTGCAGACATTGTTTGGGGAACTGTTACATCTGAAACTAAATGTTGTTGCAGCCACTTTAACTTAATAAGACCTCTCTTTTGTTAAAATAATATCTTGAAAAAGAGTATAAGGACTAACAAAATCTTGAAATATTTATAAAACAAAAACGTTCCTATGATTGATGATAGATTTATTATAACCACTGTGATATTCAGTAATGTCTTCTCTTGAAATAACCCCTACAGATGTCATATTTTAGATTTCTCAGCAAAGACTGATGGTATCAATAAATATTTATAATGCTTAATATGACTCTATGTAATAAAATAAATTTTCTAGGAGAATCACTAAATTACTTGGAGTATAGCCAGTAAGTTTTCTTAGGAACAGTGTTAGATTTATATCTGAATATTCAGTAATTGATAAACCATTGGCAATTAAATTTACAGTAACTATAGGAAACTCATTGAGAATTAGCAGGTTATATGGGGATATTTGTAGTTCCAAGTAAAAAATGCTGCTTTTACAAAAGGACAACTGACATACAGTCACGCTGGGTATTTGTTGAAATTAAAGTAAGTAGTTTTATTGTTTGAATCTATATGTCATTTTTTATAAAGGTTTTTATGTATTAAAAATCCAAGTAGTGGTCTTTAATCTAAATTTGGAAAGACAGAGAATAAAAGAACTTTCTTATTCATACAGAGTAATAGATGGAAACTTGCCAAATGTGTGCTTTCAATTATATCACAGTATAAACAACACCCTTGAAGACTAGCTTTATCCTCTTTTCATTTACTGCCCTTTGAAAAATCAAATTTGTTTTTCAATTTGTTTATCCATAATGGAGACTTCTGATTCAACTGGAATGAAGAAGAAACAAAGGAATCCCCAACAGTACGGGAAATGAAATTCCTGATGCTAGGTTTTACCTCAGCTGGCTTGCCAACACCCACTACAATCAGTTTGCCATCTTCTAATCCCACAAGAATATGGCTGTATTCTTTGGTCACACAGACACAGTGGATAGGCAGTCGCATGGCTAATGGGTTGATGCTGAGATTCAAACTAGAAGAGAAATAAAAAACACACACATAATTACATGGACATATAAAGGATTCACAAAAGTTTATACCTGGAAGATAAGTTAATGATCATCTAGTTCTGCATCCTAATTTTACAGATGTGAGAACTTAGGTTTAGAAAGCCTGAGTGACTCATGCAAGGGCCCACATTTATAGCATTACTTAAAATACTTAATACATCTTTTCTGTATTCTCAACATGTGTTTCTCTTCTAACCATATATATGAGCTCTCACTAAATTATTTTCACATAGTTGACAAATAAAAATTGGATAAAAAGGGCAAAAGCTCAAAAAGTGTGTGTGTGTGTTTTGCAACGGGTGTAGGTCAATAAATTGGTCTATTTGCTTTGTCTTAAAAGATATAATATATAAAAACATAATATAAAATATAATATTAGAATCCTATAATGTACATACTATTTTCTAGACTAACCTGGCAGAAGATCCCATTGATTTTTCTAATTTGGGATTCTCCTAACAATACCGTGAAGTCAGAGTTGTAATACAAAATGTTGGAAAGATATGATTGGAATGGGGACTCAATGCTCTACCACAGGAGAAAGAATGACAAAAGGAGAAGGAAAATACAAAAATAGGGAGAGGATGTTGGTAGAGAAGCAATTCTGATATGAATGCAATAAGATAGAATGCCCTGGATCAGGAAATGACTTAAAAGAAAAGGTTTTTGGGAAGGGCCAAGATAGTTTGAGGAGTATAAATAAGCCACAATAAATTTTTTATAAAGGGAAGAAAAGAAAAGAAAGAATTTGGGCACACAGGGAATAACAGTGCTTTGTGTATATAAGCTAGTAAATACGAAGAATACCAAACTCAAAAACATGTCCACTATTCAAACATCCTCTCTTTCACTGGGTTAAATAACAAGAATGCCCACTAATTTTATACACACTCATAAACAGATACGTTAGCCCTAAAAACACTTTAGTTTGTTTTACCACAATTAGAAAAAAAATTTTAAAACCCCAACTTTACTTTATAAAAATTCCAACTATAATTGGACAGATTTCCAAATCCATAATCCAGGCTTGGCAATATGAAAAGTATTTTTTGAAAAAATTTTTAATTGTGGTAAAATATACACAACATAAAATTTTCTACACATTTAAAATGTGTATCTACAGCTTATAATCCAGGAATACTTGACTTTTTTTCATACCTGCCAAAAAAGACATGTTCATAATAAATGATAAACCAAAAGATTAGGAATCTTAGATTGCTGATTTCCACTCTAGGCAGAAAGTACTACCACTGTATCTTTTTTAAAATTATTTTATTGAGGTCATATTGGCTTATAACACTGTGTACATTTCAGGTGTACATTATTATATATCAGTTTTTGTATAGACTGCATCGTGTTCACTACCAATAGTGTAGTTTTTAATCCATCACCACACATATGTGCCCCCTTACCCCTTTCACCCTCCTCCCACCCCCTCCTCCTCTGGTAACCAGCAATCTGTTCTCCTTATCTACATGTTTGTTTATCTTTCACATATGAGTAAAATCATACTGTATTTGTCTTTCTCTGTCTGACATAATTATTTCACTTAGCATAATACCCTTTACCACCTTTTCTTAAGTGATACTTCAGTAATTCTTATGATTTACCTGTGGAGATCTCTTATGGACAGGAACCCTTGTAAGCTGCCTGTGAGAATGTGTTCTCCAATTACACACATATCTGATACTTGTTCCTCCAGGACTTGAGACCCTAGATACTTGCCGTTTACAGAAAACAGATGCAAAGCATTCTTATCCTGCAAAGATTAGATGAACAAAATTTAATGATCTCAAATTAAAACCGAGTTTTAATATTGTCAATTAAAACTAAGACTATAACAGAATGATCACTGGGTTTAAAATTTTTGAATAAACATATGGTTATATTTAAAGTGTGTAGATAATATTATTAAAGTGATTTCAAATCAGATTGCCAAGTAAATAAATATTAAACAAGAACTTTCATCCCTCCAAAAGAATTAAAATCTTATCTAGTCCAAAAAACCCCATATTCTTAAAACAAAACAAAAAGATTGTCTTAATTTTTAAAAAGCTTTATCTCTGAAAGGAAAATAAACATAAAATTCATGGCTCGTTTATTTATACCCTGCCTTGTGCAAAAAGAATTTAATTTGGTATAATTTCCACTTAAGCTTATGAAGTCCCAGATAATCAGAACTTATTTTTGAAATTGTGTATCATATAGGCCAATAGAAATCTCTAAAACAAAATACAATCGCGAGGCCAAGACTGTGATAGGGTCCATCTGATGGTAAGGAATGAACAAACTGAATGGCAAAGGGAAAACATCCTGTTTAAAATACGGTGTTCTTTCCTTCTCCAAAATGCCTCACGTATATCAAGTGGGAAGGAGGAGACAAGCTCACAGAGCGTCTAGTCCGACTGCATGAAACCATTACACACCTTGAGGGTGGTCTTTTCTTCAATGCTGGAGTAGATGACAATATGTCCTTCCCAAGACACAGCCAAATTTGGAATGGTTAGGAGCAGAGAACTCTCACAAGGTGGTCGTAAAGTCCTCATGTACTGGCCTTTCTGAATGGTATGTATAATCACAGTGCCATCCTACACACGGAAAATGTGAGACAATGAAAAGACAAAGGAAAACAACAACAAAAAAGAAGAAAAGAAAGTGGGCTAGATAAAAAAAATGGGAGACAGGAACTGAGAAAATGATTATTCCACATGTACCTTAGGAAAAATCCCAATCTTGACATTTCAAATAGTATTTTATTTCATAAAATGCCCTCTTCTCTTAACTAACAAGATCAGTAAAACCTCAAAATAGAATCCAGTCTCTAAGGTTTTTCTTTCTGTATTATTTCACTTTTGCAAAGTCCTACACAAACTTAGTATAAAATTTCTACACTTTTACTAATTCCACTAGAAAAAAATTTAAATATAAATACTGCTTCTGAGTTTGTACAAAAAAATTACTATTTCTTAAAGGTGAAATCTTACCCTTGATCCTGACACTGCCATATCTAGCTCGGTGCTGATGCTGACACTCAGTACTCCATCGGTGTGTCCATACAGAATCTGAAAGGGTTTAGATGCTAAGCCCACAGGAACACCTCCCTAATATTAAAACAGAGAAGCAAAGGTAATTTTCTTATAGGCTATTTTCTATAAAAGGTTTATACTGTATTTAAACTGCCTGATCATTATCATTGTAACTAGTTTTTACCACTGAGTCTATTCATAGTAATACTCATTGCTGTGTTTCTCCTTGGATTCTCAAATTATTCTCAATTTTTTGAAGCTCAGAAACTTAATCTGAATAGTTCCAAACGTGACTGTTTTTGATTAATTTTAACAAGTATATTACTTGCCCTTTCATCTACAGATTTGTTCTTCCTTCACTTCCAAGAAACTTTTTGTATTATATCTCTGAAAATTTTCTCTTTTCTGTTTATCAGAGTCCCTATTTTAGGGACATCAATTATCTTTACGCTGACTTGTCTTTGATTTCTATAGCTATCATTCTTTTTCTAGGTGTTTTAATCCTTTTGTTTTTTCATTTGTATTCACTTTGATTACGTTAACTTTCTTCAATGCTAATAATTTGATTTTCAGCCACATCAAATCTGTTCCTTTTTGTTTCTGCTTTGTATTATATACAAATATAATATATAAAAATATATTATTTATGAATATAATATATAAATATAACATATTTATGTTTATAGTATCTATAAATATATAAAAAATACAATATTTATTATATTTGAATGGTATTGGTTTTAATCTCAGTTTGATTTTCCTTTTCTGTTTGCAATCTCCTTTTCATTTTATATGATATTTTATAATTTTATCTTTGAGGTTCTATTTTATTGAATGGATATTCTTATTATGTTCTAATAGCACAATTTCACTGTAGGGGATCTCTCTGTACTTGAGTTGTTTTCTCCCAGAAGAAAGAAGATTCTCTCTTCATCTGTTTTTAGCATGCTTTGCTTGTACATTACTTTCTATGGTATACAATGTTTGAGTAGTGGCCATGTTATTTGTTTTATGGTGATCCTAGATAATTCTTTCCGGACCTTCTATCTGCACTATATCATGTGGATGAATTGCTCTTGACACTATTGCCTGGGACACATCTGCCTTCCTCTAAGAGGGTCAGTCTGACTTCTTAGAGTACTGTATCTAATTTTTAAAAATCAGGTAATTCCCACATGATTTAGGGAATTCAAGTTACAGAGAAAGAGGGACCCTTCTCAAATTCATTTTATAAAGGTTGCATATCCCAATACTAAACAAGGAAAACACAGAACAAAAACAGGTTCCTTTCACTTATGAGTAGAGAAATAAAGTACTACCAAATAAAATTCTGCAGTAAAATTTAACAATATATCATGAATTATATTGGTTTATTATAGGAATTTGAGGATGGTTCAAAGCCAGGACACTTCTCAACATGATACATTAAATTAAGAAAAAGGAAGAGAAAAATTATAAATAAAAAAGGAAGAGAAACCGGGAAAAATGGCTGTAAAGGACATTATGGGACTACTGACAAAATTAGAACATAGACTGTGGATTAGATAATGGTATTATATAAATGTTAAGTGTTCTGATTTTGACAACTGCACTGTGGTTATGTATAAGAATGTCTTTTCTTCTTAGAAAATACACACTGAAGTGCTTAGGGGTAAAAGAACATAATGTCTCCAACTTTCAAATTATTCAGAAAAAAAAAAAAAGATGCTGGGAGAGAGATTAGGAGAGAATGCTAAGACAAATGGCAAAAATGTACTATTTTTGTAGCTCTTGTGTAAACTGACATTTTATTGAAACTAAAAAGTGACCAAAAGAAAAAAAAACAGAAGGAAGGTAGCTACTTAAATGTAAAAAAACAAAACTAGTGAAACCCAACAGCAAACAGTATACTAAATGGCACAAGAGTGAAGGCACTTTCATCAAAACTAGACATGAGACACAGACGCTCACTACAATTTTCTCATTTTATTCCATCAGCTAATAATATAATAGGATGAGAAAACGAGATAATCAGTATGTTGAAAACGATAAAATCACTTTTATTTTCAGATCACATGATGTGTATCTACCTTATTTTCAGAAAATCCAAGAAATACTAATAATTATGAGAGCTGGATAAGAGGATTTGGTAAGCCAATTAAATAAAAGATAACTATATAGAAATCAATAGCTTTTTAATACACTAGGCAAGAATCATTTAGAAATAAAAATGATTTAAAAAATTCTACCAAAATAGTAATAAAAATATAATAATTAGAAGTACTATAATGAAGTACAGGATCTAAATTGAAAAAAGTTAAAAAAATTTTATCAAGGGAGAGTGACGTCAGCATCACGGTGGAGTGAGATTCCCTCTTTGAATCTCTGCCCCCTACGACACAATGAAAACATCATTTGCATTCCAAAAGAGCTCAATCAAACACTACGAAGGACTTCTAAGAAACCCCTGCTCCCATATCGGACAGTGGAGGCGCAGGAAGGCCAAAAGGACGGGAGGAGAGGGAAGAAGTTGTACGCCCCCTCCCCAATCGATCAGCAAAGACAGCGCGGTTCACAGACAGAGGGGGGTGGGGCGGCCCACAGCGGGGAAAACTATCGCCATCCAGGTGCTCTCACAGACTGTCGCGAGATCCCCACGGGGAAGCGACGACGGACTGTTTAGGGGGTGTAGCAAACACCCTAAGAGAGCCAGAAAGGAAACCCCTGGGTCAAGCAGGAGAAAGAGAGGACCCCTCCCCCCACACACCCGGCATTTCAGCATAATCCCTCCGGGGGCTGCAGCCGCCTCAGAGCAAACCACTCGCGATCTCCATCCAGTGGCAGCAGGGGGAAACTGCAGGACCAACTTTATCATGAGGGGTAAAAATAAAGCTGTCCCCGTCGGATACTTGCGACAATTTGTCATGTCTACAGACCAAAAGGAAAATGACAAACACCCAGAAACCAACCCTGAAGGCACAGAATTTGATAACCTGAATGAGAGAGAATTCAAAATAGCTATCATAAACAAACTCAACAAAATACAAGAGAACACACAGAAACAAATCAACAAATTCAGGGATTTTGTCACAAAAGAGATTGAAACCCTAAAGAAAAACCAATCAGAATTATTGGAGATGAAAAACAAAATCAACGAGATAGTGGAAAAAAATGGAGTCTTTAAAGAGCAGAACTGACAATATGGAGGAACGAATTAGCACTATTGAGGATAGCCACGCAGAAATGCTCCAGATAGAGGAGGAGAGAGAGCTAAGACTAAAAAGAAATGAAGAAATTCTTCGAGAAATATCAGACTCAATGAGGAAAAGCAACATAAGGATAATAGGTATTCCAGAAGGAGAAGAAAGAGAAAAAGGAGCAGAGAGTTTGTTCAAAGAAATAATAGCTGAGAACTTCCCCAACCTAGGGAACGAGAGGGAAATAACAGTGAATGAAATCAATAGATAACCTAAATATACAAACAGGAATAAAAAAGCATCTCACCACATAGTAGCAAACTTGAAAAATACCCGTGACAAGGAAATAATATTGAAGGCAGCTAAACAAAAAAACAAAATAACATACAAAGGAAACCCCATCAGGCTCTCAGCTGATTTCTCGACAGAAACTCTACAGGCTAGGAGAGACTGGAATGATATATTCAAAATCATGAAAACAAAAACCATCAGCTGAGAATACTTTATCCAGCAAAAATATCCTTCAAATACGATGGAGAAATAATAACTCTCCCTGATAAACAAAAGCTAAGAGAGTTCATCACCACAAGACCCCCCTACAAGAAATGCTCAAGAAGGCCCTTAGGCCTGAAAAAAAACAAATGAGAAAGGGGATACAAAGATTTCAGCAAGGAGAAAAGCAAGGAGACTAAACCAGAACAAACTACAGTTGGATAACATCAAAAATTAATTCAAGCTCATCACTGGAAACACACATTCATGACACAATCTGGAATAAAGAGATAACAAATAAGGACGGGAAGAGGTAAGGGATTGAATTGACCCAGCCTCAGGAAAAAGGAGGCATCCGAAAATGTACTTTCTTATCCAGGAGATCGCTTATATAAACCTCACGGTAACCACTAAACAAATAACCAGAAGAGAACCACACATGACAAATAAAGAGAAAACCAAGAGAATGAGCATGCAGAAATACCAAATTGAATTTGCACTCCGAAACACAAGGGACAAGAAACGAAGGAAATGCAAAAGAACCAGAAGATGAAGAATAAAATAGCAACATTAAACCCTCATATATCAATAATCACTCTAAATGTAAATGGATTGAATTCTCCAATCAAAAGACACAGAGTGGCAGGATGGATTAAAAAGCAAGATCCAACAATCTGCTGCCTCCAGGAAACACCTCTCAGCTCTAAAGACAAACACAGACTCAAAATAAAAGGATGGAAAACAATACTCCAAGCTAATGGCAAACAAAAGAAAGCAGGAGTAGCCATACTTATATCAGACAAAGTAGACTTCAAATAAAAAAGGTAATGAGAGACAAAGAAGGGCAATATATAATGATAAAAGGGACACTTCACCAAGAAGACATAACACTTCTAAATATCTATGCACCCAACACAGGAGCACCAAAGTACATAAAACAACTGCTAAGAAACCTTAAAGGAGATATTAACAATAACAGAATAATAGTAGGGGATCTTAACACCCTCCTTACATCAATAGATAGATCATCCAGACAAAAAGTCAATAAGGAAATAATGGACTTAAACGAAAAACTAGACGCAATGGACTTAATAGATATATACAGAGCACTCCACCCAGAAAAAGCAGAGTACACATTCTTCTCAAGTGCACATGGAACATTCTCAAGGATAGACCATATATTAGGAAACAAGGCAAACCTCTATAAATTTAAGAAGACTGAAATCATGACAAGCATCTTTTCTGATCATAATGCTGTGAAACTAGAAATCAACTGCAAGGAAAAAACTAGGAAAGGGACAAAGATGTGGAGACTAAACAACATGCTACTGAACAACCAATGGGTCGTTGATGAAATTAAAGGAGAAATCAAAAGCTATCTGGAGACAAATGAAAAGGAAAAGACACCATACCAACTCATATGGGATGCAGCAAAAGCAGTCCTGAGAGGGAAATTCATAGCAATACAAGCTCACCTTAACAAACAAGAAAAATCCCAAATAAATGACCTTAAATTGCACCTAACAGAATTGGAAAAAGAAGAACAGACAAAGCCCGGAATCAGCAGAAGGAGGGAAATAATAAAAATCAGAGCAGAAATAAATGAAATTGAAACCAAAAAAACAGTAGAAAGGATCAATGAAACAAAGAGCTGGTTCTTGGAGAAGATAAATAAAATTGACAAACCCTTAGCCAGACTCACTAAGAAAAAAAGGGAGAAGACTTAAATAAATAAAATTAGAAATGAAAGAGGAGAAATTACAACAGACACCACAGAAATACAAGGGATTATTAGGGAATACTATGAAAAACTTTACGCCAACAAATTGGACAACCTAAAGGAAGATTTAGCACCTATCCTTCTGAAACTATTCCAAAAAATAGAGGAAGATGGAATACTTCCCAACACATTCTATGAGGCCGACATCATGCTGATACCAAAGCCAGACAAGGACAATACAAAGAAGGAAAACTACACGCCAATATCACTGATGAACATAGATGGAAAAATCCTCAACAAAATATTGGCAAACCGAATACAGCAATACATCAAAAAGATCATACACCACGATCAAGTGGGATTTATACCAGGGACACAGGGATGGTTCAACATCCGTAAATCAATCAACGTGATACACCACATTAACAAAATGAAGAATAAAAACCACATGATCATCTCAATCGATGCAGAGAAGGCATTCGACAAGATCCAGCATCCATTTATGATAAAAACTCTCAACAAAATGGGTATAGAAGGAAAGTACCTCAACATAATAAGGGCCATATATGACAAACCTACAGCAAACATCCTACTCAACGGGGAAAAACTGAAAGCCATTCCTTTGAGGACAGGAACAAGACAAGGGTGCCCACTCTCACCGCTCTTATTCAACATAGTACTGGAAGTTCTGGCCAGAGCAATTAGGCAAGAAAAAGGAATAAAAGGACTCCAAATAGGCAATGAAGAAGTGAAACTCTCACTATTTGCAGACGACATGATCCTATACATAGAAAACCCCAAAAATTCCATCGGAAAGCTACTAGAAACAATCAACAACTACAGTAAAGTGGCAGGGTATAAAATCAACTTACAAAAATCAATTGCATTCCTATACACTAACGACGAAAAAACAGAAAGAGACCTCAAAAAGACAATCCCATTTACAACTGCAACAAAGAGAATAAAATATCTGGGAATAAATTTAACCAAGGAGGTCAAAGACCTATACAATGAAAACTATAAGATACTATTGAAAGAAATCGAGGAGGACATAAAGAAATGGAAAAATATTCCATGCACATGGATTGGAAGAATATAGTTAAAATGTCCATTCTACCTAAAGCAATCTACAGATTCAATGCAATCCCAATCAGAATCCCAATGTCATTCTTCACGGTAATAGAACAAAAACTACTGAAATTCGTATGGGGCAACAAAAGAGCCCGAATAGCTAAAGCAATTCTGAAAAAAAAGAACAAAGCTGGAGGCATCACAATCCCTGATTTCAAAATATACTATAAAGCTACAGTAATCAAAACAGCATGGTACTGGTACAAGAATAGACACACAGATCAATGGAACAGAATTGAAAGCCCAGAAATAAAACCACACATCTATGGACAGCTAATCTTCGACAATGGAGCAAAGAACATACAATGGAGAGAGGGAAGTGTCTTCAATAAATGGTGCTGGGAAAATTGGACAGCAACATGCAAAAGAATGAAAGTAGACCATCTCCTATCACCATATACAAAAATCAATTCAAAATGGATCAAAGACCTGAAAGTGAGACCTGAAACTATAAAACTCCTGGAAGAAAATATAGGCAGTACACTAATTGCGATTGGACATAAAGGGATCCTGTCAGATTCCATGTCTACTTGGACAAGGGAAACAAAAGAAAAAATAAACAAGTGGGACCTCATCAGACTAAAGAGCTTCTACAAGGCAAATGAAACCAGGATCAAAATGAATAAACAACCCACCAGCTGGGAGAAAATATTTGCAAATCGTTTGTCTGACAAGGGATTAATCTCAGTAATATACAAAGATCTCATACAACTGAGCAACCAAAAAACAAACAACCCGATCAAAAAATGGGCAGAGGATATGAACAGACATTTTTCCAAGGAAGAGATCCAGATGGCCAATAGACACATGAAAAGATGTTCAACATCACTAATCATCAGGGAAATGCAAATCAAAACTACACTGAGATATCACCTTACACCGGTTAGAATGGCTATAATCACAAAGACAGATAACAACAAATGCTGGAGAGGTTGTGGAGAAACGGGGACCCTCATTCACTGCTGGTGGGAATGCAAACTGGTGCAGCCTCTATGGAAAACAGTATGGAGAGTCCTCAAAAAATTAAAAATAGAAATACCGTATGATCCAGCAATACCACTCTTGGGCATCTACCCAATGGACGTGAAATCAACCATCACAAGAGGCGTATGCACCCCTATGTTCATTGCAGCATTATTCACTATAGCCAAGAAGTGGAAGCAACCCAAGTGTCCCTCAACTGAAGATTGGTTAAAGAAGATGTGGTATATACATACAATGGAATACTACTCAGCCATAAGAAAAGATACAATTGTCCCATTTGCAACAACATGGAGGGACCTAGAGGGTATTATGTTAAGTGAAATAAGCCAGAGAGAGAAGGACAGACACTGCATGAACTCACTCATATATGGAATATAAGTGAACACACGGACAGAGAGAACTGATTGGTGGTTACCAAGGGGAAGGGGGGTGGGGGGGGCACAAGGGGTGAAGGGTTACATCCACAAGGTGACGGACAAACAAAAATGTACAACTAAAACCCCACAGTGTTATAAACTAAGACATCAATAAAAAAAAAAATCATAAAAAAAAAAATTAAAAATAGAAATACCTTATGATCCAACAATCCCACTCTTGGGCATCTACCCAATGGACATGAAATCAACCATCACAAGAGGCGTATGCACCCCTATGTTCATTGCAGCATTATTCACTATAGCCAAGAAGTGGAAGCAACCCAAGTGTCCCTCGACTGATGATTGGTGAAAGAAGATGTGGTATATACATACAATGGAATACTACTCAGCCATAAGAAAAGACACAATTGTCCCATTTGCAACAACATGGAAGGACCTAGAGGGTATTGTGTTAAGTGAAATAAGCCAGAGAGAGAAGGACAGACACTGCATGAACTCACTCATATATGGAATATAAGTGAACAACACATGGACAGAGAGAACTGATTGGTGGTTACCAAGGGGAAGGGGGGTGGGGGGTGGGCACAAGGGGTGAAGGGTTACATCCACACGGTGAAGGACAAACAAAAATGTACAACTAAAACCCCACAGTGTTATAAACTATTAAGACATCAATTAAAAAAATGGTAAAAAAAAAAATTTATCAAGGGACACAAAAAAAGACCTAAAACAAACATGGAAAGACATTTCCTATTTCTAGATAGGAATAATTATAAAAATGTCAATCCATACCACATTCATATATAAATTGAACATGATTTCCTTAAGACCTAAAATGGAGTTTTTTGAGGATGATATGGTTAAAATACTTTTAAAGTTCATACAGAAGAATATTTATATAAGAATGGCTGAGAACATTTTTCTAATAAAAGAAACACAGTGAAGGGGTATTTGCCTTACCAAATACTAAACTATTAAAATAAAAACATTTTGGTGTTGACATAGAAATAGATAAGTGTAAAAGAATGCAGAATCAAGAAAAAGATCCAATTCAGTGGGTAATCATTTATGCTGGCATAAATGACTTTCCACTCAGAAGTAAACATTTCATATATATATATTTTTTGCGAGGAAGATTGGCCCTGAGCTAACACCCATGCCCATCTTCCTCTACTTTATATGTGGGACATCTGCCACAGCACAGCTTGATAAGTGGTGCATAGGTCCGCACCCAGGATCCAGACCTGTGAACCCCAGGCTGCTGAAGCAGAGTGTGCAAATTTAACCACTACACCACTAGGCCAGCCCCTACAAGGATATTTTTAGGTAACATTTTTTATAAATTTGGAGTAGGAGAGTGCCTGTTAACCAAGGTAGGAAATCAAGAAACCATAAAGAAAACAGACACTGCCTTGAACCAACCTTATTATGAGAGTACAATAAGGTTGATGAAAACTATAAATCTATAATTTCTAGTAGTCCCACTTGAAAGGAACACAGGAATATTATTATGCTAACAAGACAAGAAAAATAATTGTTTTCCTATGAGAGGTTAACAAGGAGGAGTTTTTCGAAAATAGTAGAGGATAAGGTCATGAATCAGACAATAAACCTAGGAAAAAATGTGATTAGGACAGGACAGAATGGGCATAAAAGAATGCAAAGGAGCTCAAATAATCATTGAATGCCAAAGAAAAATTCACTACTCTAGTAGAATATCTCAACAGTATTCTCAGGGTGAATCTCTGATCTAAACCAAGACTATTTAAATGTGTGTCTACCTGCTGTGTTATTTGCCATATCATACACGTTGTATCTCTGGAACCAGAAATCAAATGTATTCCACAGGAATCTGTAGCTAAACAAGTCACAATATCTGTAAGAAGAAGGAATTAAGAAAAAATGAAATGGCTTGTTTTTGCTGGAACTGAAAGGGCAATTTTAGTTTATGTTCACACTATTACTAAACCAGCTGTTCTAGCAGGGAGAAATGCAGGAAGGGCATTGGAAAAGCATCGGGAAGGAGTGACACAGGAAAGGAGCAGCATTAAGTCATGTAGGAGAGCTTTCTCTGAGGCCACCACCCTTCTCTGAGGGTGAAGAGTGGACACAGGCAGGGGAATGCCTGTCAGAATCTTGGCAGGTTAGGTGGCTTGAAATGGACCCCCAATTGATTCTGATATGCTTCTCTGCTCTCACACTCTCATCCCCACTCACCTTCTACTACCATTGGGAACTGCAGTCCTATAGAATATGTGCCCTTAACCAAAGTAGTACATATTACACTGTAAATTCACAATATAAAATACATTTTCCCCAAACCATAAAAACTTGACCTCAGTAACATCTTAGGAGTTACCAGTACAGAATTAGTAGCAGACTCCATTTCCCTTTCTAATAGGGTTTATTAGGAACAAATCTACTCAGTGATTTGTTCTTATATTGAAGACTAAGACACTAAGAAGCACCAGGTTAAACTACACTAAACAACTTGATCTCTCTCTTGCTTTACTATGAAGAAAGTAATAGGGCAGTTGATGTCTTATTCAACTACGACAGATTTTTTTTTTTCTATTTTACCTTAAAATTCTTATTTTTATCAAACCATTTTTTCAGATTTACCCTAACATCTTTCAGATACTATGAAGCTGTATTTAATTTATATAGTGCTTAGCATACCCAAAATATATTAGACACTCTTAGAGAAAGCATGTAACATTCATAACACTGCTGTAACAAAAAGTTCACTCAGCTTCAAAGGTAAAATTTAATGCTCCTATAAGGAGTATGTACTACTTTTATAGTTAGAAAAAATAGAGAAATTTTTGTTTTTTGGGGGAAAAAAAGTTAATGCTTACCCATATGTCTGATGTTGTGTGAAATAATTTTGCCTTTTGTAAGTGACATCACTTGAATGCTATTATCCCAGTGTCCAGCACTGAAAAGCAACTTCGCATCATGTGATACTATAAATAGCTTAGAATTGATCTCCAGCCCTGGAGCAAAAGGACCATTCATACTACGCTGAGTTCTGTAAACACAATTAAATATTAGATTTTTCCTTAAAAGATCACTTAGACCAATATCAACTATTTTTTAATCTCTCTAAAAAACAAATAAAAAAATAAGTCTGTTCAACTGTTTAATTTGAAATGTCTATTTAATTTAAGAAAATACATTAATCTTACTTTATTCATATTTTTCATAAAATAAAATTACACATAACAGTCTCAAGGATCAAGCATAAAGAAGTTGAGATTGGTGAAGGTGTGAAAAAGATTTAAATCTTGCCTTTCAAAGTTGATTTAATAAGATTGTCAATTCTGTAAACAGCAGTCTCAAAGTATAAAGACCAGACATTGCAGGACCAGGAAAGTCAGAAATAAACCGAAACCAGGGATCTACCACACAGGGAGATAAATGTGTATCTAACAATACTCATGAAGATCATTTTCCATTCCAACTACGGCAAGCATATGGGTTTTATCTGCTTCCCACTGAAACCCCTGTGAGCTTAGCCGAACTAGATTCTGCAGAAGGACACAAAGAAGTGATCACACTTCAGTGTGTGTACAGAAAATGAAGGCAAATTCTGACACTTCGGCTCTAGAACTTTATTTCAATATTAATTTGTTGAAGGTAAGCTTTGTGCAAAGCACAACAGCACTAATTCCTCTGTGGGATAAGAAGGAAAAAAGACATCGCCCCTAATAAACGTACAGCTAAAACAACTCAGAGGAAGGGAAGCACCACCTTAACTTAGAATGCAACCTTCGGATATTTTACAAAATAACTAAGGTAAACAATAAATTCTTATTACATAAACACATAAGGTTTATCTGCAAACAATATTGTATAATAAAAATACAATTAAGCCTAAAAACTATTCCTAATAATTTTTGCTTTTATAATGATATTATAGAAATTGTTTTGTCTTTAAGTCAATATCAAGTCACGGGGAGGGAAGGAAGGAAGGAAGAAAGGAAGCAAGGAGGGAAGGAGAGAGGGAAGGAAATCTGGATGCCTACAATATTGCTTTCAAAATAACATCAATCAATTAATCTAGTTGTTTTTCCTGTCAATAAGGTGCTGGCTGTACCTATTTTGCTTTAAATGTTCATTTACTTACTTTGGATTTGTCACCGTTTGATCCTTGATGAATGTAAAGTAATTAGAAATGTTTCTGTCATACGGCAGCCATCCATGGGTTCCAATTACATAATTCATGCTTACTGTTATCTGGAAAAAGAACATATAAGGATGAAAATTAAATGAAAGAGTAAACAAAGTAGCATAGAATAACCAAATGCTCACATGATGTTAGCATTTATCATTTAGGGAAAAATGCGGGATTGTGTACTTAAAACATGAAACTCATCAAGAAAGTCTTAAAATAATTCAAATGGAAAAAGCTCTGTGTTTATCTTATTGAAATAAAAGTTGTCCAACGTATCTTTCTTTAGTAAGACTATTTTCCTCATAGTTTCTCAAAGTTTATTAGCATCTATTAGTTGGCAGTCAGAAGTAATTAAAGGTCAAGTCTTACCATAAATATATGATATATACCATTCAGAACATAAATCAGAAGTAGAATTTATGATGAATTGTTAAGAGGGTCTCCCTTCTTAATGACAGTCATAGGGAATATTTTCTTTTAAAAATGAAAAGCTGTTTTTCCCTTTTGATTATAAAATTAATAGATTACCAAAAAAAAATCAGATAACTTTAAAAAATACAGGTATTAAAGCTAAAAATCACAAGAATTCTACCACTCAAAAAGTACTATTATTATTTTTGTGTCTTTTTATAGACCCTTTTCTAAACACACAATATGCATAATTAGAAAAATAGGTCTAATTCTGGAATCTCTACGGTTCACTGTGCTATACTCCATTTTATAATTTCTAAGTGACAAAATTAGAATAAGACAGACCTAGGTTTGGTCCATGCGCCAGGATCCCAAATCCCTTACTTGCTAGCTCTGTGATTCTGAGCAAGTTACTTCTGAGTTTTAATTTCTCATCTCAGCGTAGTGCCTACCCTCACAGGACTGTTGGGTGGATTAAATGACAAAATTCACAGAAAGCACTCATGAACATGTCCTGCATGTGTACCTTAATCAATTCTGTATTATTTCCATTTTCATTATCACTGCTTTGTGATAGATTTTAATATCTGATAAGATGTTACATCCTATTATTCTTGTACAAAATTTCCTAGTATTTTCACATATTTATTATTCCAGATAAACTTTAGAATTACAATAACTACTTAAAATAAAAGCTGTGCAAATACAAGGTACATTTTTATACTTGGTCAAATTTAAATCTGTAAAAATTTATAATTTTTTAAAAAGACTTTTAAAATATTTTATTTTACCAAAAAATTTTTTAGGTTGTAATGGATATAGACATGGCAGTGTGAGAAGGTACAAATCAACTTACCAGTAGTTCAGGACTACCCTGAGACATAAAAGAACGAGACTGATTTTTGGGGACAATGGCCTTTATTAGTGGAATACCATCACTAATTCCCTATAAAATAAAAGACAGAGGTTTAGTGGCTGGTTCTGCTTATCTTTATTAGGTACAAATTATCAAAAACTCCTATTTCTTTAAACAAGGATGAACCCTGTGATATAGCATTTTACTCTATTAAAACATATCATTTAACTTAAAATGTAGGAAAGAAATTATATTCCATGTTTGCATGGCATACTTGAAACTTCTGAAAACCATCACCTTCTATGTCACAACTCTGCTATTAAAACAGAGATGTAGATTTCAAGGAGCATCAACCATTTAAAACAGCCAGTGACTTAGGATCTGTCCTTTTCCCTTGCTGTACTGACATGAATGTAGTAGAAAACACAGACCATATAAGAGTACATTTCTCAATTATGTCAAGGGGAAAACCGGTAATATTTTATAGAAATTTCCTTTCTAAAACAGATCTATTCCATTAATGGAGGCACTCCCTGAAAGCCACGACAACAGGACCAGAAAATACAGTCCTCAGAAAACACCTGCCATTATCTTAGTAAAATGTGAAAGAACAATGATGTGAACTAAGCTTCTTGAGGTGACAATAGTTCATAAATTATACCTAACCATTATTAGGTAAATTATAACCTAACACTATTGGGTACATACTATGTGCCAGGTGCTGTTCTAAGAGCTTATATGAATTAAACAATGAATTATAAACCATATAAAGTCAGTGCTTATCTTTTCTCTTCACACTGTGAATTAATCAGAAGAACATATCTGAACAAGCATAAATGAAAATGGTGTCTGAGGACACCCATTTATTAAGCTCTTGCTTTCACTGATACCTCTATTGTCTTCACCATTTTACCACCTAGGAAGAGATGACCTACAGAGAGGCCTTCTCTTTTCATACAAACGAGTAGGCAACTTCTCATATAAGGATGAAAAGGGATTAACAAGTTATTGGTACCCTGGGATATCTATTGTGTCCTTTATCCTGCTCCAGATACTGGTCCTGGGGAAAGCTACCCTGTGACATGGTGAGTACACAGAGGAGCAAATGTCACTGCCCCTGCAGATGGAACCCAGAATGTATTCTCCCATAAAAACAATGTCACAAATGATTAGACATGAAGAAAATAGCTTTATCAGCATTACATAATAAACACAGTATCACATGTCCATCACGTTATGGGTTAAATAGGTTTTTATGGATTGGCTTATGTGCAGTAAAGAGTTAACAGAGAAGGACTGACACTGCTTAGAAAGGCTGCCTACAAGGTTGGCCCTCGGCTGGCATCTGGGAACTCGGTGGGCAAAGAGTTCCTCACACTGATATAAAACTTGTCCTCAGTGATAAGGGTGGCTCATGGTGCCTAGACTATTTGTGCAAACAACATGGCTTATGCTGAACCCCTGCTCTTGTTCTGGCAGTCTGGAATTTTGGCACCTGCTAGGCAGAGGGTACGTATGTGACCAGCCCTCAACAAAAAACCTTGGGTGCCGAGTCTCTAATGAGCTTCCCTGTTAGAGAAAAATATGTTTTCACATTTCATGACTGAAGAATTAAGCCTGTCCTGCGTGCTCCACTGGGAGAGGACTGGTGGACGCTTGCACCTGGTTTCCCCCGACTTTGCCCCTGGGCCTTTGCCCTTTGCTGACGCTGCTTTGTATCTTTTCGCTATAACAAATCTTTGCTGTGAGTACAACTGTATGTTGAATCCTGTGAGTCCTAGCAAATTACCAAACCTGCGGGTAGTCTTGGGGACCCAGAACACATCCTGGGAATTAGTCATCATTTCTAAGCATTGTTTCTGTGAGTTCTGAGTTCCAGGCAACTGACTCAGATACTTTTGGAACACAATCAAATTTGTAGAGTTTGCATTGTTAAACATTAAAAAACTCTCTCAATAAACATGCATATAGAAAAAGAACAATAAAGGTTAATTTTGAAGTGCTTTCACAAACATATGAAAACACGTTTACATTAAAATACTGTGGAGCTGACTACAACATTGTTCATTTGAGTAAAGTTCAGCATAAAGCCATAACTGTCATAAACTTCATAAAAAACTTTTTACACCAAACTATCAAAAAATTCTAGAAAGATTTCCCATGATATTGAACCTGAGAAGCACATTACGATGATGCTTTAATGCAGGGTTTGACCAAACAGGCCTGAGGATCAAATCCAGCCAACCACCTGTTTTGTAGGCTGTCAGTAAGCTAAGAATGGTTTTTACATTTTGAAATCATTGTATTTTAAGTGGTTTATATAGACCTATATAATATCCTTGATTTTGCCTTAGGATTACAAAGTCCAAAATGTTTACTATTTGGCCCTTTAAGAAAAAGTTTACTGACCTCTGCTGGATTGTGTGAGAGTAATTGCTTGTTCTCTGTACATCTCCAAACTATTCTTGGTAACTTTTTATCATTTTTTGCCCAAAGAGTTAACATTATCTGTCCTAACCAAATTCACAGATACGAATGCATTTCACATTCACATTCTGAACTATCCAAAGTAATTCAATGTGCATATTTAAACATTTAGGTTTGAAGGTACTCTTTCAATTACAGCATTGATTATCTTGTACTTGACTATTCCTTCTGATATTAGTAACTAACAGTCTGACTTATGGGGCCATATTTTATACATGAGCAGACATTACAATTAAGAATTATTTTAGGCTCCCTCTACATATCATCTCAATTGTCATAAAAAGCAACTTAATTCAAATTATTTATTCTTCCTTGTCAAGAAAATGTGAATAGAAGAAAGTCAAGAGAAACAGTTCAGACCAGCACACAGCAGCAAACAAAACTTTTAATAAGATTGCTTTAAAAATCTAAGAATAGATTATTGCAGTACTATTATTTTGAAATAAATACCACTCTCTACATTAAAGAATTAAAGGATCACTGAGGTGTGTATAATTCACAGAGAAAACTCTTTGACGTTACCAAGTTGGATATTACCTCTATGAAAAATGACTTGAGTTCAGGGAGGTGTTGAAATAGGTTTAGGGTTGAAGTGTCTGTCTTGGTCTGCTTCTGCACTGCTTCTTCTGCTGACAATCTAGGAGGGTGTGGTTCCTTCAAAATAATTTTAAGGAAAAATAATTCCATAACTGTATTAAAACATCTGTCTTCCTTCATACACACTGGGCTCTAGCCACAATGGATTACATACCATGCACTGCTGACAATTCCATTGCTCAGACTATTCTCTCAGCAAGAGTTCCTACCCTCTTCATTTCTAGAGGAACTCGACTTCTACTTTAAAGTTTTTCTTACTGATATCTCGCCCGAATTTCTAAGTCAGCATTAATTATTTTCTTTTATTATTTTCCTCAGCACATTACTTTAATTAGTACTTCTTTCTTTCCATGTTGGATTACATACAGTTGTTTAAGGTCTGTCTTCCCCAACCAGGCAATAGGTATCTTAAAGTCAGAAAACAGCTCTTCATTTTTGGATTTTCAACACTTAGAACAGCATCTTAAATATGGTAGATGCTTAGTAAATGTTTGGTAAAATTAAATGCATTATTCAAAAATCAAAATTTATAATATGGACAAATCTTTAATTCCTGAAATAAGATCAAAATGTCAATACTATCAGAATCAAATTATAGATATTGTTGCATTTCTTTTCAAATAAATAAAATTATTTTTCCTTAACTTGGATGTCAGAGACATTGAAGAGTATTACCTTTATAAACAAGAAGAAAATAACAAATCAAATTAACATTCCAAAGGCACAGTTAAAATGCAGAACAGAATTCTATCTAAAGGGGATTCCTCTATCTCCATTGCAAAATATTAGTTTATAGGAAATAGATGTGACAACTATTAAGTACTTCAATATTTACCTCTCAATTATCCATGTGAATATTATTCACTTTACTTTAAATCAAAGGCTGATATTTGTGTCACTTTTTATGGTAGTAAAACCTAATTAGCACTAGTCTTGTGGAAAAAAAAAAAAGAAAGAAAGAAAAAAGTAAAGCTAGTACAAAAATATTATAGAATCTATTTCAAAGCCCAATGAAATGTTCTGTTTTTTTCTGTTACTTTTGCCTTCTGACTCTATTAGCAGGTATGGGATAAAGCACTGATTTCAAATATGACCATTTTGTAAAAACCAGCGTTGGGAGACTTCAAATATATTGTTGCTAAGAAACAGTAACAATTATAAAGCTTAGTCTGATAACTGAATTAACAGAAGTACATCTGTAAGCCAGAGTTTAGATATACTGTTGCTGTAACAGCTGTGGAAATTTCAATTCTACAAATATTTACTGCACATATACTATATGCAAGAAAGATACAAAGATGATTAAGAGAAGGTTGTTGCCTTTATAACATGTGAGGCAAATGGATAAACATATAACTAAGGCAGAAAGTGTTATAATTAGGATATAAATAGCCCATACGAACATGGAAAAGCAATCTAGTTCAACAAGGGGGCTTACAGCTATTAACTGAGGAAACACGGCACGATGTACGGGTTTTGGAGTTAGATGGCCACGCATCCAAATCCTGCCCCAGTCACACCAGCTGTGTAAACTTGGAAAAAGTATGTGATTTCTCTAAGGCGTTGTAGGATGGGCATTAATTTCTATGAGGCTTGCCTTCATCATCTGAAAAATGAGGGTAACTGGATATTTACCATAGGGTTAGGTAAATCACCTAGCACAGTGCTTGCAAAAGAAAGTGTCGACTTAATAAATGGTTTATTATCGTGTATTCCTCATTTCTAAGTTCATATACTAACAAAGATCAAAACATCTTTGAAAACTAACACTGGATTAACTTCTATCAATCTACAGCTATATGCAATCAGGAAGACAATAATTTAACTTCATATACTAGTATGGGGAAAGAAATGTAGTAATATTTATAATTTGATTCTATATTTTATATATTCTATAGTTTGATTTTTAGGACTGGATTTGGGTTCTGGATGTGCCAGCCTTCCCCTATCTTGTATGTGGGATGCCACCACAGCATGGCTTGATGAGTGGTGTGTAGGTCCGCACCCTTTATGGGCATAAGTCAGCTACTGGAAGTCTTATATACAGAACGAGTCCCAGTATATGGACAGCATTAATGTATAACCTAACTGGTATTCAGTTAGAGCTTCTTCTCCATTTAAATAAAGGAGGGAGTACTATCTCACCTGACAGGGGGCCTTCAACCTTACCTTTTCCTTTCTCAGAAATAACAAAATGAGGTGATTGGCTTTCTGAGTAAATATAAATCCTCTGTAACTTAGGAGTAATTGACTGTATATGTGAAATTTTTTTTTTTTTTGCTGGGAAAGATACGCCCTGAGCTAATATCTGTTGCCAATCTTCCTCTCTTTTTTTCTCCCCTCCCCAAAGCCCCAGTATGTGGTTATATATTCTAGTTGTAGGTCCTTCTAGTTCTTCTATGTGAGCTGCCGCCACAGCACGGTTATTGACAGACAAGTGGTGTGGTTCTTTGCCCAGGAACCAAACCTAGGCAGCTGAAGTGGGGTACACTGAACTTTACCCACTAGGCCATCAGGGCTGGCTCTGTATATGTGAATTTTGACTGCAATATTTTAATATTTCAAAATGGGAACAATCATTTAAATCTATTTATTTTTTAAGTGAGAATATAACTTTTTCCAAATTCTAGATAATTCTGAAATAACGTTTTAAATCTTTAAAATCCTTGAAAATACTGGTAGTACTATTCCCTAGCAATGAATTCTAGACTTCTTATGCACTCAATAACATTTATGATTTACCTTCAACAGTTGACAAGGTGTTTGCCCAAAATTATTAATCATCCCTTCTAAGGCTTTTCTTTCCTTTTCATCTGTTAAGGCATCCAGATCCACAGCTCCTAAAACCAGAAGTAGTCAGCTCACTACTGAGTGAAAACAAATCAGCAACCCACACAACTGATTAATATCAGACTGATTAGTATTTCTATTTGGCGAGGAAGATTGGCCCTGAGCTAACGTCTGTGCCAGCCTTCCCCTATCTTGTATGTGGGATGCCGCCACAGCATGGCTTGATGAGTGGTGTCTAGGTCCGCACCTGTGATCTGAACCCCCAAACCCCAGGCGGCTGAAGTGGAGCACATGAACTTAACCACTGTGCTTCTGGGCTGGCCCCTGATTAGTGCATTTTCAACAAAATATTATCCCCTTCTTCAATTCAAAAGAACATTGTCAAGCGGTAATTTTTCAAAAACCAGTGAAGCTTCAAACATTACATATGTATAATTATAAACTTCATCCACTATTTAGAACTAAAATATTTTAAACACAAGTTACCTGGTAGTCTATAAAAGTTTCTCTCAGAAAAATACAAACTATACTCATACTACACCTAATTGTTTTCTTCATGATACTCAAGCAGAAACAACTGTAATAACCACACAAAATACTGCTATGTTACTGCCTATCTAACAAACGTTGGGAAAGGTGACATTCTGGTTAATTGATTATACCCAGTCATACTTAACATGGATTGTTAAATGGCTCTTAATTGGCCAAACTAGGTAAACCTGATTTCAAGGTCTATGCTCCCAACCACCATCCTATACTACCTCCCCATAAAACTATTATCAAATGGATATGGCAGGGTAAAAACATGTTTGTCTACTTACCAAAAGTCATATGGGCTCTGCTTAAATTCATGTAACTTCACACTATTCATAATCTTTAGAACTATTAGCTCTACTGAAGGATTAGAAAAGAAAAAACTACTTCTCAAGCCTTTCAAAGCCTTCAGAAAATGTTCTTGATCCTGAGCTAAACATTAAAATAATTTCATCTTATTTATCATTTGAAGAATTTTTTTATTTGTAATTCTAAAGGTCTCCTTTCCAAGTCTGCTAACAGTTTAATACTGAATATTTAATGTAGGACCCAACTCAACAGGACACATATGACCAGAGATCAAAAACTTTTATGCCACCAATAATTGACACTTATAGTTAATTTGCAACATATACTCAACTATTTTTTACAAAAGCACGAGTCAATCTTTCAAATAGAAAAGATCACTGTAACTATTTTTCAAATGTAGTCTTTCTCACATTACTTATGTCCAAAATACCATGTATAAACACATACTAAATAATATATATATATTTTTTTGGTGAGGAAGATTGGTCCTGAGCTAACATCTGTTGCCAATCCTCCTCTTCCTGTTTTGAGGAAGATTGTCCCTGAGCTAACATCTGTGCCAATCTTCCTCTACTTTATATATGGGATGCTGCCGCAGCATGGCTTGACAAGCAGTGCATAGGTCTGTGCCTGAGAACCAAACCTGCGAACCCTGGGCCACCGAAGCAGAGCATGCAAACTTAACCACTATGCCACCGGGCCAGTCCCTAAATAATATTTTCTATCAATATAATGTAAGAGAAAAAGTACATCGGCTTATACCTTCATAGCTACAGTAATAGAAAACATTGAGTGCCTCCACTGCAGCTGGCCCCCTCTGTTTATAGCCAAAAATCAGATCTATCCATTCATGAAGATGAGCAGAAACATATTCAGACTCCTAGAAAAAGAACAAATTTAATAATTAATATAGAGATACCTTCCAACTATGATATAAATATGTGTTCTTTAAACAAGAGCAAATCAAGCATTTCCACAAAAAAAATAGATGACAGCTGTGAAATGCATCTTTGTTGTGAAATTTCCATTGAAATAGTTGTCTAGAAATTCAATTCAAGGAAACAATGAAACCACACTGGGGTTGAATAAAGATGGCTGCAAATCACTCCACCCATCCCACTTCACCCCACTAAGGCGACTGGGTGGAAGGTTGAGGCTTGACAAAGAACCTCCTAAAGCCTGTTAGCGACGTCTTGAAAGACAGTAAGGAAATTGTTATCGGAGACAGGAGAAAGGGGGACTCATATTTTAGAAAGATAGAAAGGGTACCAACAAATTTGTGAATCTGGGGACAGAGATTTTTCAGGCAAAATTTTTAAGTGCTAATTGGCTTCTTTTAGCTGCCTGGGGTAAAGTGTGGGAGGAGTAACATGAGTTAAAAAATGAACTATTTGGGCTTTACACATAATTTAAAAATATATAAAGGAGCCAAGTCTTCCTGGGTTTGAAATAAAATTATTTCTCATTTCCAGGATCACTAGACAGCAAAGACTCTCAAAGTGAGAAATGGCATACGTCAGTGATCAAATCAGAATGTTACCAGTAAAATACGGCCTCAGGCGAAAGTTTAGTTCAAGAGTTGTAGGTGTAAAATAATCTGCTGAGACCTCAAAGGTTTAAGATTGTGTCTCATAGACCCACTCAACTAGAAAATAGAATATCTTAAGAATCTTAAGGGCATTTTCCGATAGGAGCCTCCCACTCGGCCCAAAGGAGATAAGGGACTGTATTGTAAAGTACTGTGGAATGGTTTTTGTCCAATAGAGTTGATGCATAAGAAACCCATAACATTTTAAAAGAAATTTTATTAGTTCATGAGACCGAGAAAGAATGAGTTAAAATTTTCCCTAGGTTAGAAGAAGAAAAAAAAAAAAAAGTGAGATAAGCTTTGCTAACTGCAGCTGTGCATACTCAGCATAATCAACTGTTGTTTAAAACTAACCAGGTCTTTCTTTGCCTCCTTAGTATAGGAGTGAGTTGTTTTTCCTGGGAAGTGAAGGGCCAGACAAGAAGAAAGGAGATTCAGTCTCACAAGGCTAAACGCAGGCTGAAGGCACCAGCCAGCATGGCCACATGCTTCTCCTCCCCTACCTAAAATCCCAGAGAAAAACCCCTACCTTTTCCCATTTAGGGAGACAGATTTGAGTTTTAGCTCCCATCTCCTTGTTGGTTGCCTTTTGATAATAAACCTCTTTCCTTGCTACAAGCCTGATGTTTCGGTGATTGGCTTTGCTACACTTCAGATGAACAAACCTAAGTTTGTGTTTGGTTTCACTCCGAGTGAGGTAGAAACTGTTCAAAAATGAAGAGAGACCTCTGGCTCCAACTTACTATGGTAGGAAAGAGGCTGACAAAGATACTATTGTAAACAATGTGTTTTTTTAATGGAAGAGAAAGAAGGACTCAGAGCAGGAGCCAAGAGCCCAAAGGTAGAAGAAAAGAGCCATGGAGAACCACTCTCAGGGAACAGTCCTGGCCCTGATAAAAGAACTGAGAGCATGGCCCTGTTCGAATTCTGAATTGTTATAAAGCAGTTTCTGCCAGGTGCCTCTTTTCTTTCCCCCTTGAATGGGAGTGTCTATTATTGTTCTCCTGTCCTTGTCACAAAACTGTTGTTATGTGGGGGCAGATAACTTGTCTCTACTTCACAGTCTTCAGATCCAAGAGGAAATAGACCAGCACAGTTTCATCCACACATGGATTTGATTTAGATGACTAACAAGATTCTGGACTTCAGGCCTCAGGCCTTAAGCAGGGGTCAGCAAACTACTGCCTGGGGGCTGCCAGATTTGTAGATTAGTAGAACACAACCACATCCATTATCTTTTGCACTTCAATGGCAGAATTTTGACAAAGACCATACAACCAAGGAAAATATTTACTATCTGGTCCTTTACAGAAAAAGTTTGCAGATCCTCACCTTAATAAGATGAGACTTTGTGAGGGTCCTGAGAGGAAGTATGTACATTTTGCATGTAGGAGGAATGTAAATAATTTGTGGCCAGAGGGCAGACTGTGTGTGGTGGAGTCAAGATGGTTGCACATTCTTTTTCACTCCCACTATTGAGAGATGGAGTTTACTTTCCCTCCTCTTGAATCTACACTGATTCTGCTACTGTTTAACCATTACAAGATGGCAGAAGTGATGCCATGACAGTTGGCAGCCTTAAGCCTCAAGAAAATATGGAAGCTTCTATTTTTGCACTCTTGGGGAGCCCTGAGCTGTCATGTAAGAAGTCTGGCTACCCAGCTACAGAGACCACATGAAGATATATGGAGAAGGAGAAAAGTCTAGTATCCCAGCGTCTCAATGCAGCCTCCAGAAGACTCCAACCTCAGCTGCCACGAGACTGAAAGGCCATGAGAATCTCAAGCAAGACCAGGAGAATTGCCCAGTTGAGACCCATCAACTGACAGAAGTGTTGAGAGATAACAAAATGGCTATAGTTTAAGCCGCTAAATTTTGGGACAGTTTGTTACACAGCAATACATAACTGAAACACAAACTTCTAACATCTTATTAAAAGGAGCATGTCTTCCTAAAATCCCAGATCCCTACTTCATGTCATAGATAATACAGAAGAAAGCATCTGAGAAGTTTCTGGCTAGCTGATAAGTAACAGATTATTTTTTCAGAGTTGCTTAATTATTTTCCCTAATTCCTTATTCATGCATAGGGTTATTGTTTACAAATATTATAATCTAATCCAAAATTTTGTAAACTTGACAAACTATGTACTAATGACAAGGAATGTTCCCCCAAACTGGCCTAATTAGTGTCAGAGTCTGCAACATTTTGGTTTAGACAGAGAACTCCGTGGGCTATTGGGGCGGGGGGTCGGGGGGGAACCACATCATCTGCAAGATAATAACACAATATCAGTGTTAAAGTAACTCTCACTAGTCCTTCAATACCAAATTGGAAATTTAGCCAAAAACTAGTTCTATTTTTTTAAAGTGGCATTTAGGACTTAGTTGTCTTATTAAAAACTTGCTGAAACTCTTCAGAGAAAACAAAAACGTACTTATCCTGCTGGGTTTGAAACAAATGTGGGAACTGCAAAACATTAAACTACATCACGTTGGTGAATGGAGTACACTCAAGCATCACTTAACAACGGGGATACGTTCTGAGAAAGGCATCATTAGGTGATTTTGCTATTGTGTGAACATCGTAGAGGGGACTCACACAAACCTAGATGGTATAGGCTACCTACTACTACCTAGGTTCTATGGTACTTATCTTATGGAACCACTGTCGTATCTGCGGTCCGTCCTTGACTGAAACATTGTTGTGGCTCATGACTGTAGTTTCACATACAACAGGCAGACAGCTTATAGAACTGAAATTTTTTTTTGCTATATATCCATGTGACTGTACTATATTCTCACTACATCAGAAGATTCATAACCTCAAAAAAGTTACTATATTATACTTTCTAAAACAGGATATATAATAGATTATAAATTAATCTACAAAAATAATTAACAGTCAGATATACCTTATTCCATCCTCTGGAAAACACATACATCTTTATCTTATTAATCTGTCTCATAGCTAAACACAAAAATCTTACCAGAGCTTTCCTATGTTTATAGATGAAATCTTCAGCTGACTTAGCCCATTTGGGGAGGATGACATCATTCACTAGTTCTTTGGAAACTTGTAGACGACCCAAGTTAAATTCTAAGACATGTAAAAGATAAACGTATTAAATCATTTTAGATTTTAATACATCAAGTAAAACAAATATGAGGGCACATTCCTCAGCAAAACTGAAGGCTTTTTTTCTGCTTTAATTAAGAGTGAAAGATGAGAATCAAGTTCCCTTCTTGATCTAAACTTATTGAACAGGTAAAAATAATTCTTATCTATTGGAATGCATTTTATCAGTTAATTAAAAAGATAAATGAAAATAAAATAGTTCTAAATTAGTTATTACATAGTATATCAGATTAATAATTGATTTTCTGTTGAGAAAAGTGGAGGACACTACAGCTATGACCAAAACCTTAATCTGAATAAAAATACAACGTTAAGTTTTCTTCTTATATTAAAAATAATTAACATAGTTCCTCTAATGGTTAATTTACAAAACACAGCACGTTGGAGTTTTCTGGTGTAACTTATACCTTAATCTCACTCAATCAAAGAGTTATATTTGTCTTATGGAAGAACAATATATTAATATACCACTATTCTAAGTACATACTGACATCATAAAGATTTGCTCATATAGTTAGAACACAGTATTTTGATAAAATTGTTCCAAAGGTGAGGTTTTCTTGTTCATGCAGAGTGAGGAGGGAAAAGTGTTAACAAAAAAGACCTTCCTAAAAGAAGCTACCTTAAAATGTCCCAAAGTTGGAGAGAGGTTTAAATGTCACAGAATGACAGGGTGCACACGGTCTGTGGCTTTGTTAACCCAACCACTGCACAGCAGATACTGTTAGCCACCTGACAGCCATTCCTCCTTATTTGGTAGCAGAAACTGGATTTTATTCAGGCGTCCATCCCTGCCCTATATTTCACGCCTGTTGCAGGTGACTGGTGGAGGGTTGGTATATGACTCAGCTCTGGACAATGAGGGGAGGCTAAGAAAAAGGTTTTCTCACTTTTAAGAAACGACAAAAGAATTAACAGTCCCACTTCTTTGTTTTTTGGGTTTTTTTTTCCTGAGGAAGACCAGCCCTGAGCTAACATCCGTTGCTAATCCTCCTCTTTTTGCTGAGGAAGACTGGCCCTGGGCTAACATCCGTGCCCATCTTCCTCTACTTTCTATGGGACGCCATCACAGCATGGCTGACAAGCAGTGCGTTGGCAGGCACCCGGGATCCGAACCAGCGAACCCTGGGCTGCCAAGCGCGAACTAAACCGCTGCGCCACTGGGCCGGCCCCCCCACTTCTTTCCAAGACACTGGTGCTCTGCCTATGATGCCTAGAACTGCTTTAGTCATTTGTACCAATGAGAGGAACTAGCTAAGGACAAAGCCAAAACACTTAGAACAGCAGAGAGAAAATATAGAAAGAACTTGGCTTTGATGATGTTGTTGAGCTACTAGAAACTACCACATCTCAGGCTTTTTATTATGGAAAATACTAAAATTCTCTTGCCTGCACAATTTTGAGTTGGTTTTATTAATATTTGTTTTATTATTTAATACTAATATTAACTAACATTTTGTTGGCATTCTAACTGATATACTTTGCCTTCTCTTACCCAGCTCATTTCAGACAAAGAGGCAACATACAGTCAGAAATAGAAGCCTCCAGGACAGTCATGCAAGACAGCAACTGACTGGTGAATGTCAGAAATTGTCAAGATAAGAGTACCTTAAATTCTGCATCCAAATTTAATCTGCTCATCCTCCTATCCCAGATACCCCGCTTTAGGAGACTCAAGTCCTAGAGCTGACTAACAGTCTGCAATCAGACTCAGTCAACAGATTCTCTTGATTTTTCTGAAAGTGATCAATTCTAGCTGCCTTCCTCCGAGAATCAGATGCCCTGCCTCCAACAGCCTGTCCCAGAGTGCATGATCAAAGGACGGAAAACCCTGAATATGCTCTCCCTAGCAAGACAACTAAGTCTACTGAACAAGCAAAGGGTCAAACATTAACATTACTTACTAGGGGAGGCAAAAGAAGTTGGTAATGGCCGTTTGACCAGGAATTTCCCTAAAGAACACCAGTAGTAACAATCTTGCCAATTTCCTTATAACTAGCTCATAGAAAAAGTATTTGGATATTTTTAAAGACTATTTAGCTCCATTATTCTCTACTTCAAATACATAATATGTCTTTCAAAATATTGTAGTAGCTTATACTCTGTCATTATTTTCAATTTGCCTCATGTCTTCTGCTCTAAGTCAGGAGTCAACAAACTTTCTCTATACAGGGTTAAAGAATAGATATTTCTGGCTTTGTGAGCCCTTTGCTCTCTGTTGCAACTACTCAAATCTGCCATTACACTGTGAGAGCAGCCACAGTCTATGTGTTAATGAATTGGCTGGCTGTGTTCCAATAAAACTTTATAAACACATGAGATGCCCATGGATTTGGCCCATGGACCTGTAATTTGCTGAACCCTGGTCTGAATCCTCATCTTACCTAACTCAAACACTTTTAATCTAAGTGGCTATATGGCTAGAAGAGCATATGGCCATTTTGCTTCTCTAGTATACACTGTACTCTAATAGATTCTCTTACCAATTCCAGTTTGACTCATTTATCTTAGTCACTGTAGTGCTTCCCTGAAAGGTAAGTGTAGTGCCTGGGCATCAGTTAAACCCTGTCACTGAGTAATACACAGACAGAATGGACCTTAAATCATCTACAGGACATCACAAAAATGTTCTGAAAGATATTTTGCACGATCCTCCACTGGGACACGTTGAGTCAAAATTTTAATCTCCTATTTCTTACCATTTTGATTTTCCAAAAACTCTGGGAAATAGAAGAATTCAGGAATAAGTTCCTTCACATCATATGGATTGTCCATGAGAGCCTGCCAGGTGGCAGGGATGGAATGGAACTGTCGATCTGCACAGTCAAACCTGCATGTGGAGATAGAAAGAACGGTGAATATCGAATGAGAGCAACAACAGGAAGAAAACAAACCTTTCAACTCCCTTTAAACCCATTAGGTTTCCTAAGATTAGAGTTTCTCTTTTTTTCATCTTTCTCTCTAAAATCTAAAAGCACAATTTGCTCTCCTTATGATAATCTTTCATATGTTGTTGTCAGGAAATAAACACTCTAATTTCAATGGCTAGTATCACCTTAGTTAAAATAGCTGAAAACCAAATCACACTGGAGAAAATTTTCAAGAAATTAAATATAACCCTAAGAGACTTTTAAAAAGTGGCATAACTTTTGCTGAGTAAAGTTTATTACAGACAATGAACAAATGTTATGTCGATATTTTAAAATCACAGAGTTTATCACTCTAAGGATTATAGTAGTAACAGAGCTGTAGGAATGCTGCTGATTTAATCCTAGATACATACAAATCTGTACAAACTCTTCCACTAAGAACCAGAGGGTGAGCTGGGAAAATAGTTTTGTGGCTGAAGCTTTTATATTTTACTTGCATATACTGTTATCTTATTTTAACTTCATTTTTAAGTTCCATTACGGGCCTAAGGAAGTTGAAAGGAGCTTCAGTGGTCATGCTGCAATTTCATTTTTTTTAATTGATGTCTTAATAGTTTATAACACTGTGGGGTTTTAGTTGTACATTATTGTTTGTCCGTCACCATGTGGATGTAACCCTTCACCCCTTGTGCCCACCCCCACCCCCCTTCCCCTTGGTAACCACCAATCAGTTCTCTCTGTCCGTGTGTTCATTTATATTCCATATATGAGTGAGTTCATGCAGTGTCTGTCCTTCTCTCTCTGGCTTATTTCACTTAACATAATACCCTCTAGGTCCATCCATGTTGTTGCAAATGGGACAATTCTGCCTTTTCTTATGGCTGAGTAGTATTCCATTGTATGTATATACCACATCTTCTTTCACCAATCATCAGTCGAGGGACACTTGGGTTGCTTCCACTTCTTGGCTATAGTGAATAATGCTGCAATGAACATAGGGGTGCATACGCCTCTTGTGATGGTTGATTTCATGTCCATTGGGTAGATGCCCAAGAGTGGGATTGTTGGATCATAAGGTATTTCTATTTCTAATTTTTTGAGGACTCTCCATACTGTTTTCCATAGAGGCTGCACCAGTTTGCATTCCCACCAGCAGTGAATGAGGGTCCCCGTTTCTCCACAACCTCTCCAGCATTTGTTGTTATCTGTCTTTGTGATTATAGCCATTCTAAGGAGTGTAAGGTGATATCTTAGTGTAGTTTTGATTTGCATTTCCCTGATGATTAGTGATGTTGAACATCTTTTCATGTGTCTATTGGCCATCTGTATCTCTTCCTTGGAAAAATGTCTGTTCATATCCTCGGCCCATTTTTTGATCGGGTTGTTTGGTTTTTTGTTGCTCAGTTGTATGAGATCTTTATATATTACTGAGATTAATCCCTTGTCGGACAAACGATTTGTGAATATTTTCTCCCAGCTGGTGGGTTGTCTATTCATTTTGATCCTGGTTTCATTTGCCTTGTAGAAGCTCTTTAGTCTGATGAGGTCCCACTTGTTTATTTTTTCTTTTGTTTCCCTTGTCCAAGTAGACATGGAATCTGAAAGGATCCCTTTATGTCCAATCTCAATTAGTGTACTGCCTATATTTTCTTCCAGGAGTTTTATAGTTTCAGGTCTCACTTTCAGGTCCTTGATCCATTTTGAATTGATTTTTGTATATGGTGATAGGAGATGGTCTACTTTCATTCTTTTGCATGTTGCTGTCCAATTTTCCCAGCACCGTTTATTGAAGAGACTTCCCTCTCTCCATTGTATGTTCTTTGCTCCTTTGTCGAAGAGTAGCTGTCCATAGGTGTGTGGTTTTATTTCTGGGCTTTCAATTCTATTCCATTGATCTGTGTGTCTATTCTTGTACCAGTACCATGCTGTTTTGATTACTATATCATTTTGCTTTCTTTAATCACAAAAAGCATGAACTCCCACTGTTTCTCTTCTTTGACGTTGTTTTTCTAGATTTATTTAGTAAATAATGACTTACTAAGTGACACTGATGACTAATTTGGCTCTTTTTATGCCTACCAATCTTGGTTTGAGGCAGAAATGAACTTAGCAGAACTCTGAATATAATTATAGTCACTGATTGGGTCACCAATAAAATCTAATGATGGTGTACCCAAATTCAAGGAGAGGTACAGCTTTAATGGTAGAATCTTTTTGTTTGGATGGGGGAGAACAGCTTTACTGAGATATAATTAACATACATATAATTCACCCTTTCTAAGTGGACAATTCAACGATTTTCAGTATATTCATAGAGTTGTGCAACCACCACCACAATCAATTTTAGAATATTTTCATCATTCCAAAAAGAAATCTTGTATCTATTGGCAGTCAATCTCCATTTACCCTACCTCCACTCCCTGGCGACTACTAATCTATTTTCTGTCTCTGTGGATTTACCTATTTTGTAGATTTCATGTACACGCACATCCTTCCATATGCAGGTTCTGAATCTGTGGATTCAAACAACTGCGGATTGAAAGGCCTATGATGGTTGTATCCGTACTGAACATGTACAGACTTGTTGTTGTTGTTGTTGTTGAGGAAGACTGGCTCTGGGTTAACATCTGTTGCCAATCTTCCTCTTTTCTGCTTGAGGAAGATTGTCCCTGAGCTAACATCTGTGATAACCTTCCTCTATTTTGTATGTGGGACGCTACCACAGCATAGCTTGCTGAGCAGTGTGTAAGTCCATGCCCAGGATCTGAACCTGCGAACCCCAGGCCGCTGAAGTGGAGTGTGCAACCTTAACCACTATGCCACCAGGCCAGCCCCTATAGACTTTCTTTATTGGCATTATTCCCTAAACAATACAGTATAACAACTATTTACACAGCATTTACACTGTATTAGGAATTATAAGTAATCTAGAGATAATTTAAAGTATATGAGAGGACGTGTGTAGGTTATATGCAAATTCTACACCATTTTATACAAGGGACTTGAGCATCCAAGGATTTTGGTATCCACTAGGGACAGATGTATAATGTGACGACTATATAACATATATGTGGCGTTTTGTGTCTGGCTTATTTTATTTAGCACACTGTTTTCAAGGTTCATCCATGTCATAGCATGTGTCAATCTTTCATTCCTTTTATTCATTCATGGCCAAATAATATACCACATTTTATTTATTCCTTAATCAGCTGATGGACATTTGGATTGTTACTACTTTTTGGCTATTACAAATAATGCAGCTATATTTGTGTACAAGTTTCTGCATGAACATGTTTCCAATTTTCTTGGGTATATATGTAGGAGTGGGATTGCTGCGTTACATGGTAATTCTCTGTTTAACTCTTTGAAGAACTGCCAGATTGTTTTCAACAGAGGCAGCATCATTTTACACTCCCACCAGGAGTTCATAAGGGTTCCAATTTCTCTACATGCTCGTCAACACTAGGTATTATCTGTCTTTTTGATTACAGCCATCCTTGTGGGTGTAAAGAGGTATCTCAATTTGGTTCTGATTTGAATTTCCCTGATGACTAATGATGTGGAGCATCTTTTCATGTGTTTATTGGACATCTGTATATCTTCTTTGAAGAAATGTCCACTCAGATCCTTTGTCCAGTTTTTAATTGGGTCATTTGTCTTTCTTTGTGTGTGTGTGTGTGAGGAAGACCAGCCCTGAGCTAACACCTATTGCCAATCCTCCTCTTTTTGCTGAGGAAGACTGGCCCTGGGCTAACATCCGTGCCCATCTTCCTTTACTTTATATGGGACGCCACCACAGCATGGCTTGACAAGTGGTATGTCAGTCCGTGCCCGGGATCCAAACCTGCAAACCCTGGGCCAACAAAGCAGAACGTGAACTTAACCACTAAGCCACTGGGCTGGTCCCAAAGTCATTTGTCTTTTTATTATTGCATTGTAAGGGTTCTTTACATATTCTAGATACAAGTCCCTTATAAGATATAAAATTTACAAATATTTTCTCCCACTGAGTGGGTTGTCTTTTCACTTTCTTGATGGTGTCCCTTGAAGCACAACCAGAATCTATTTTTGAAGTTTTGTTTAAAAATCTTCTATTCATAAAAGCATTAAAGCTGAAAAGACCCAGTTATACTTTACTGGGGGAAAAATTGCCTGCTATCATGGCAAATGTAACATTTGGAGAAGTGTAGTGATCTTGAGGACAGAGTCTCTTCTTGAAAGTCAAGGCTCATTGTGCTAAAGACCCAGGAATAAGGGACCCAGGCTAATTTTAAGAGATAAAAGCTATATGGAAAGAGAGTAGAGTAGGCAATATTTACATAGCTCTCGATTGGGTAGGAAAGGCAAAATGGTAATGTGAGAGAATAAGGCAACCTGGAGACAAAATGTGAATAAGTAGAGAGCTACCTGGAGGATACATGGGGAACTGAGGATTTATGGAGAAGTTTGTTTCTTTAGGATCATTAGGAAAACATGAAACACAGGTAAATTATAATACTGATAGGTGATATGATAACACAATGGCATCACAGACCTGTTTGAGTTGTTACTAATAATGTAAAAGCCCCTCATTCCTCCCTCTTTTCACTCTTCTTGATTAATAAATATTTTTAGGAGGACTACATAGCGCTGATTAGATTTAAATCTCTGGTAAATATCTTGGATCTAGGTCTAAATCAGTTCTAACTCTAAATTTCTGGTATCACAACGGTACACTGTAAGAATAAGGTACATAGTAAGACTCACAAAGGTACACTGCATAATAGTAAAAAAGAATTCATCTTAAAAGTCATTTGTGTAAGTCAGTTTGAATGACTCATTCTAAAACTAGTTTGACTATTTTTATCTAGAGGTTATTATATGAATCAAAACCTAATAGAGGAGAATAAAAAAGTTAAGGCCCTGTTATACAGTACATGATACGAAGGCAAAGAGTTTCAACACTAACATACAGTCTTAAGAAAATACCTTATTTACCCAAAACATACCTTCCACTCTGAAGCTGGATGTGGAGGGTGGTGAATGGTTCTGTACGAATTAGATAGTGCATAACCCCGGCAGAATTTGAGTAGTGAGTACCATAATGAAATTTATCAATAGTTCCCATAGGATCCTCAAAATTTTCATATCTAAAAAAAAGAAACTGAAGTTTTGTAACCATAACAGTAAAATTAAATTAGGAGGACATAAACTTGTATTGCATTGCTGAAAGCACAGTTTTTAAGAAGTCTTTTTCAATATGTTTCATTATCTATATATTTGTATCACCCCCCCGTTAATAAATAAAAAATAATTTTATTCATTAATATTTTTTTCTGAACAATGAAATGTCATTAATACTGGATTCTGGAACAGTTTTGTATTATGCAATAATACATGTTCACTGTCAATAAATTAGAAAACACAGAAAACTAGAAAAGAAGAAACTTAAAATCACCTATAATTGCATTTCCCAGAGATAATATTAACACTTTGGTGAATATCTGTCAATCTTTAATGAATAATACACAAATATATTTTAATATAAAAGTGCTACACATAATATATTGTTCACAACTTACTTTTTCATTTAACAATTTTCTATTAATGTCTTTCCAAATGATTGATTAGTCTATTTTTAACAGGTACATGGTATTTTTAACAGGTACATACACGGATGTATGACAATTTAACTATTTCTTACTTTTAGATATTTAGGTTGTTTCTATTATTTCTGCTATTGTGATATTTAGGCATCACAAGCAATGTGATAATCAGACATCCTTTTGTGGCCAAGGTAATGGAAAAAAATACAGAGGATCACTCAAGAATTGTAGAAATGAATGCCTAACAATCTAAAGGTAAAAGAAGAAGGAGATGGCGGATAGGAAGAAGGCCTAAACCAAATTATTAGCAAAGGATAGGTACAGTGATTCTGCAAGCACGATTACTGATACTCGCATGTATAATTGTTTGGAGCAGTGACATCTGAATTAGTGGGTATAAAATATGAATCAAAATGAACAGTTTTTTGGAGGCAATAAACAAACACTAAAATTTTTAAACCAAAATACTAATCAGTTCATCAAACTGAGGCCAATTTCCTTTTACATGGAAATTATTAATATTCAGGGAAATAAAAAAATTTTCAGGTCAAAGTCATTTGTACCCATGCAAACAAATATGCTATTGAAATTTGAAACAACTTACATCTTTGATTATTGATAAAATAAGTTATTTATATGATAAGTATTTCTTGTGCAAGTATTAAAAAAAACCTTTTTTTGTTATTGTCAGAAAAAAAGTGTGACGAATGGCAGTGAGGTACCACATACACAATAAAATCCTACTAGTAAATCAAATATTAAACACTGCAAAAAGTCTTGGGGAAGACTTGCACATAAAAAGAAAAAAATAGGAATAATGTACTATCTACTCTCAAATAAATCTACAACTAAGTTTGTTTACAAAACAGTTCTTTGTCCTTATTATTAGAAGTCATAACTGATAAGTCATCCACAAGTTCACATGGAGAAAAAGAGAAATTAGATTATTCTTTTACCTGTCAACAGCTTGCTTTGGAAAAAAAAGATTGTGAGACATTTACAGGGTGGATCATAAATATATAGAACAATAAAAATTTCATTTCTTTATTAAAATGACACTTTCTAAATTTCCACACATTTCACTGTTCTTTATTCACATTATTCATGAATAGGTTAGTATTAATTTTATATCTACTAAAATATTATATTAGATGAATATTTTTACATGTTAGACTAGTAGGAAAGAAAAATTTCAAGAACTTATTACCCTTTAGCACATACTTTTTACAAGGTGAAAAGAAATTCTAATCAATTTAAATTTGGCAAAGAAGGGAAATAGACTATAGTTAATATACTTGAAGGACAACAGATGTATTTTCAAGAAAAGTTAGTGAAGGAATTATCAGACTCTGATTATTAAAAGCAGTTGTGCATTTAAAAAAGGAACACTTGGTTGGCCATAGTAGAAATCAATACAAAATCAAACAAGCGATGGGTATCTTTCAAAAGGGATAAAAGGCACTTACTTTTCTCGCATGGCTTTGGCATTTTTATCATTAACTACCCCAATTGGTTTGGAAAGATCTCGAAATACAGATGGGTTATTAAGGTCCAACTCTTCTGAAGTATAATCTTGTAAAATCCAGGGGAACTAAAAGAGCCACAATTTACAATTTACACATTCCTTCCTAGAGAAGATACTATCTCCATATCTAACATCAAACATTTATATAAAGACAAGAAGGGATAGTCTTTACAAATAATTTTTCCCTGATGTGTTTATTGATCTTTAGTTCAATAATTAGAAGCATTAGTCCCTGTAATTCCACTGGAATACTTTCAATGAAGTGCAATAAAAAGGCTTTTATTTTTCAATTACTCTTCATGCTTATACACTTCTTGAAAATAGCAGAGTAGAAAATATACAGAAAGGCAAAAATGTTTTTATATCTTTTTTAAAAATAAAAAATAACTATCACACACATATACTTTTGTGTATTATGAAACTAAAAGGCAATTCCGTGTTTATGAGATTTATATAAAACTTACCACAGGATACTGCGCAAGGTCATTATATGTTCGTCCTGCCATTGTATTTATTTGAATGAGGTAGTCAAAATTTGATATCTCTCTGTTTACCCATTTCTAGACAGCACAAAAAAAGAGGAAAATCAAAATTAATCTATGTCCCTAGATAGAAATCAATAATGATTACTGACAGTACTAACATAATCTTTTGTTTCCATTATCTCTACCATCTTTCTGATAAAAGAAATAGGGCTTTTAAAAAAGGCTTAACAGGGAAATAAAATCAGTATACTTTTACTAAATTCACTTCTGTTTAAAAACTGGTCTCCAGAAAAGGAACAGAAAATTCAACATAAATCTTTTATTATTTTTTAAATTTTTTTATTACCTTTTTTTTATTGATGTCTTAATAGTTTATAACACTGTGGGGTTTGTTGCACATTTTTGTTTGTCCGTCACCTTGTGGATGTAACCCTTCACCCCTTGTGCCCACCCCCCACCCCCCTTCCCCTTGGTAACCACCAATCAGTTCTCTCTGTCCATGTGTTTACTTATATTCCATATATGAGTGAGTTCATGCAGTGTCTGTCCTTCTCTCTCTGGCTTATTTCACTTAACATAATACCCTCTAGGTCCATCCATGTTGTTGTAAATGGGACAATTGTGTCTTTTCTTATGGCTGAGTAGTATTCCATTGTATGTATATACCACATCTTCTTTCACCAATCATCAGTCGAGGGACACTTGGGTTGCTTCCACTTCTTGGCTATAGTGAATAATGCTGCAATGAACATAGGGGTGCATACGCCTCTTGTGATGGTTGATTTCATGTCCATTGGGTAGATGCCCAAGAGTGGGATTGTTGGATCATAAGGTATTTCTATTTTTAACTTTTTGAGGACTCTCCAGACTGTTTTCCATAGAGGCTGCACCAGTTTGCATTCTCACCAGCAGTGAATGAGGCTCCCCATTTCTCCACAACCTCTCCAGCATTTGTTGTTATCTGTCTTTGTGATTATAGCCATTCTAAGGAGTGTAAGGTGATATCTTAGTGTAGTTTTGATTTGCATTTCCCTGATGATTAGTGATGTTGAACATCTTTTCATGTGTCTATTGGCCATCTGTATCTCTTCCTTGGAAAAATGTCTGTTCATATCCTCGGCCCATTTTTTGATCGGGTTGTTTGGTTTTTTGTTGCTCAGTTGTATGAGATCTTTATATATTACTGAGATTAATCCCTTGTCGGACAAACGATTTGTGAATATTTTCTCCCAGCTGGTGGGTTGTCTATTCATTTTGATCCTGGTTTCATTTGCCTTGTAGAAGCTCTTTAGTCTGATGAGGTCCCACTTGTTTATTTTTTCTTTTGTTTCCCTTGTCCAAGTAGACATGGAATCTGAAAGGATCCCTTTATGTCCAATCTCAATTAGTGTACTGCCTATATTTTCTTCCAGGAGTTTTATAGTTTCAGGTCTCACTTTCAGGTCCTTGATCCATTTTGAATTGATTTTTGTATATGGTGATAGGAGATGGTCTACTTTCATTCTTTTGCATGTTGCTGTCCAATTTTCCCAGCACCGTTTATTGAAGAGACTTCCCTCTCTCCATTGTATGTTCTTTGCTCCTTTGTCGAAGAGTAGCTGTCCATAGGTGTGTGGTTTTATTTCTGGGCTTTCAATTCTATTCCATTGATCTGTGTGTCTATTCTTGTACCAGTACCATGCTGTTTTCATTACTGTAGCTTTATAGTATATTTTGAAATCAGGGATCGTGATGCCTCCAGCTTTGTTCTTTTTTTTTCAGAATTGCTTTAGCTATTCGGGCTCTTTTGTTGCCCCATACGAATTTCAGTAGTTTTTGTTCTATTACCGTGAAGAATGACATTGGGATTCTGATTGGGATTGCATTGAATCTATAGATTGCTTTCGGTAGAATGGACATTTTAACTATATTTATTCTTCCAATCCATGTGCATGGAATATTTTTCCATTTCTTTACATCTTCCTCGATTTCTTTCAATAGTGTCTTATAGTTTTCATTGTATAGGTCTTTGACCTCCTTGGTTAAATTTATTCCCAGATATTTTATTCTTTTTGTTGCAATTATAAATGGGATTGTCTTTTTGAGTTCTCTTTCTGTTGGTTCATCGTTAGTGTATAGAAATGCAATTGATTTTTGTAAGTTGATTTTATACCCTGCCACTTTACTGTAGTTGTTGATTATTTCTAGTAGTTTTCTGATGGAATTTTTTGGGTTTTCTCTGTATAAGATCATGTCGTCTGCAAATAGTGAGAGTTTCACTTCTTCATTGCCTATTTGGAGTCCTTTTATTCCTTTTTCTTGCCTAATTGCTCTGGCCAGAACTTCCAGTACTATGTTGAATAAGAGCGGTGAGAGTGGGCACCCTTGTCTTGTTCCTGTCCTCAAAGGAATGGCTTTCAGTTTTTCCCCGTTGAGTAGGATGTTTGCTGTAGGTTTGTCATATATGGCCCTTATTATGTTGAGGTACTTTCCTTCTATACCCATTTTGTTGAGAGCTTTTATCATAAATGGATGCTGGATCCAACATAAATCTTATACTACAGTCTAAAAGATCTTCGTAAGAATTAAGTCTTTTCTTTAATTAAATAAATATTTTATTTGAATACCTTAATTTTAATTCTAGGACTGTCCAACTTTGAAAATTTTCTATTATGAATTTTTTATTATGAATTTTCTATTATGAAAATGGAAATTTTCATAATAAGTGCACATAGTAAAAAATCAGTATCTTAATGTACTAAAATGGTCTACAAATTTGAAAATAAACATTACATTAACTATCCTCAGAAAACTGCCTTTATAGAGCAATGGTGGTGGGATTTTGCTATATTAGAGACAAAATTTTCTAAAGAAAGCCATTATCATGATTTTCTTTTAATCACCTCAGTGTACCTAGCTTGCTAATTGCTCTACCCAGTGTGGGTATGCTCAGGGTTCTGCTGACAGATTAACATTCGCCTCTAAGTTTACTGTGCTCCTTAATCAAAGGAACTACTTACAGGGAATGGTGAATCTATGTATACGGATTTTATAGAAAGCCCCATTATAATTGTTCTTCAGTGCCAAATTGAGGAAATGGTACTATAATGAGTAAAGTTTATTCCATAGAAATAGGGAATGTACTTTATTAAATAAAGTTTATTCCATAAGCTATAGGAAAGAACTGCTGATGGCTTTTGAACAAGAGCAACACTTAACATTAAGGTTAATGCACATGTAGGAGGAAGGAGAGAGCCAGGAGGCAGAGACCCTAATTAAGAGACTACTAACAGTCCTAGAAAGCAAAAAACGGTAGCCTTTCCTTGGATTTTGGTAGTACATGTTCAAGAGATGCAGGGATATAGGCGAGGATAAAATACATGAGAGCATAGTTAGCTTTGGCTGATAGAAGGATTGGCGATTCTTTTCCCTGCCTTTTTCCATGGTGCCTAATATTCCTCATAAAAAAAAAGCAAAAAGAAAATTATTAAGAAAGAAGAATTCACAAGATATGCCTATAAACTGAATGATATGAGAGCTGGAGGACAGGGCACTGTATATGTGAGGGAAACAAAGAAAGACTCAAAGATAATTCAAAAGATCAATCTGAATGCAAGAACAGCAATTGTAATAATCAAAATAAAATCAGAAGAAGGCAGTTTTGTAATTTTATTTAATTTATTTTTTTTGTGAGGAAGATTAGCCCTGAGCTAACATCCGCTGCCAATCCCCCTCTTTTTGCTGAGGAAGACTGGTCCTGAGCTAACATCTGTGCCCATCTTCCTCCACTTTATATGGGACGCCGCCACATTATGGCTTGATAAGTGGCGCATCCATCCGCGCCTGGGATCTGAACCTGTGGACCCCAGGCTGCTGAAGCAGAGCGCGTGAACTTAACCACTATGCCACCGGGCCAGCCCCAAGGGAGTTTTACTTTTAAGCAAAAGTCTGAGATATGAAATGAACATCAAAACGGTGACTGTTAAAATTTCCTACCTGTGTCAATCCTGAAGCTTTGAATAACTCCTGTGGTGATCTGGTTCCATAACTATTTGGAGAATGAAGTGACAACAGTCTGCTATACACTTTATTTCTAACCTATAAAACACAGCATTTTATAACTTAAAAATCGATTAAGACAAACCAGGATTATGGCTTTTGTAACAGCCTTATTGAGATATAATTCACATACCATAAAATTCACCCTTTTAAAGTATACAATTCAGTGGGCTTTTGTATATTCACAGAGCTGTGCAACCATCAACATTATTTAACTTTGGAACATTTTCATCACCCCCAAAAGAAACCCCATACTCACTAGCCATCACTCCCAAATTCCACTCCCTGTCATCCTCTGACAACCTCTAATCTACTTTCTGTCTTGGTGAAGTTGCGTATTCTGGACATTTCACATAAATAGAGGATTATGTTTTGACTTCTCCACTATACCAGACTTGGAGAAGTCAAGACATGTATTTTTTGAGAAAGTTATAGTGTATAATAGAATTGATCATCAGACACTGAATCAGAAAACTAGCTCAAGTCTAGTTCAAACTTAGCTTTGTCATTTACTAATCATCTTGGCAAATCAATTAATTTTACTGTGTCTCATTTGTACATTAAACATAACATTGTCTACCCTTACAGTTTTGTGAATTATTCAGGGCAATATAAATATAAAGTAATAAAATTCATCTTTGAACTTCAGTATCCTCATCTATAAAAAAAGGAATAATGGGATTTGTCATATCTAATCTGAAGGTTGTTATGAAGACTAGATACTATACACAAATGCGCTTTAAAAAGTATAAAGTTATACAAACATATAGGATTCAACAGTACTTGCTTTAATTACATGACATAGCTTTCTAAAAAACACATGCTTTGTATTTTCCTATGGGAGAAAATTTATTTTTAAAATAAAAAAGAATCCTTTTGTAAATATAGAAAAATGCTCTTGAAATATCTGAATCAAATCATCTGTAAGTAAACCTAGATCCCACCAATGAACAGAAACCTAGTTACTGACTGTGCTAATCCAGGTCATCTCAGTAGCAGATACCAAGACAGAATTGAACATGCAAGGATTTTATTCGGAGAGAGGCCTGTGAGGGCAAATGCAGAGAGAGCTAGACAAAGCAGGAAGAGCTGTCAGATTGTGCAAGCCTGACCCCAGAGAATGACCAAGGGAAGGAAGGTTGGGGGCAAGTAATGTGCCAAAGGTTACACAGCTAGTGGCAGAGCTAGTACTCTGACCCAGATAACCCTGCTTCAGTGGTTCTCTCTTAAACCACTTATACTATTCAAGAATTTACTCTACTCCTAGAAAAAATAATGCCCCATTATTGTTGAATTGAACCCAACCTAATCTCATAAATCTAGTCATATTATATATATTGCATATTATTTCACAGTTGGATACTCTGAGGCACCTATCCGCTGACACTCAATGTTCTACTGACTTCTTTATCTACCCACATATAAAACCTGAAAACTAGCACCCTCCAGACACTCAAACATAAATCCCAACAGAAATTCATACACTGCTTAGCGCCCAAAGTATATATTTTTTCCTCTAATATTTTGACTTGATAAAAGAGTAGTCCAAAGTTTCATTATAGCTCACCAGCTGGAAAATTATTTCAAGCTAATCCTTTGGGGCTTCCATACCTCTTTTTTAAAATTGAGAAAGTAGTTGGATTGGTCAACATGAAATATCTCGAGGGCTGACCTCCTTAAGTTGTAACGCCGCAGGTGAATCTCTCGAACTTGAGAATGAGGCCACTTGAAATCAAAGCCTACTCCTGAAAACAGAAGAAATCTTATGACTGGGGTACCATATAAACTTACTATGCAGAAAATATCTCCTAGTTCCTGACAATAGTAGCACTTAGGGAAAAGGAATTCAATTTTTGTATCATAAAATCCATTTGTTAAATTTTGTGGACGTTTAAATTGTTCCTTTTAAAATTTTTAAAAATTCCTTAGCTATTCTACCTCCTTTTTGTGAGAATAGAGAAAAAAATCTGAATATTATATCTTAGAAACATTTTTCCTTTTCTCTTTCCACTGGCATCTTAGATTTAAATATCCTTTTATTTTCAGATAAAGGACTAAAAGAGTAAGTATACATACAAATAAAATTAAGATTGTATTTTACAACTTAAGTTTATAGCAATCCCCTCTAGCCAAATCTTTTAAAAAACACTGATAATGTTATAAAGCATTCCCTTCAGTACACTGATGAATAATAAATATAATCCCATACTGACTTTCCATTTCTCCTTTTAAATGACAAACTACAATTCCACAGTCCCATCTTATTGCTTTTTCTCATTAATGATTGATAAACGGGATACTAAACTATTGAACAACAGACACCATTCCCCCAGAACTCCTCACCATCTTCTTTTTCAATGCTGCCATCATAAAAGTAAATGTGTTGAGTAGTGATTTCTAATCTGCCAGGAATTATGTCAATCATTGTAATGAGTTCACAGTCTTCTGACAACACTAATTTTTCTTTTTGATCCTGTTCTTCTTTCTCATCACTGTAAAAACAAAAACCAACCAAATAAGCAAGAAACATCCAACAATGTATTCTGTGTAAATAGAAAAGAATAACATAATCAAATACGAATCTCATGTCTGTAAAACTAGTATCCAAGAAAAAGTATTTGAATTATCTACAAAAAACATTCTACTCCATATTAGTTAAATATTGTCCACATATTCTTATTACCCAATAACTCAGTTTCAAAAAAGGTTTTTTACATTTTAACTGTATACGACCCATTAAAACAAAATACAGAAAATCTTTATTACTACTGGCAGAGGACAGTTCAAATATGCAGCAATATTGGTCATGTTGTTTTAGTTATATTTGGGAGACCCGTATTGACCTAGGGAATATATGATCTGTGAATAAAGGACTGCATCATTAGTTGTGTTTCATAAATAATTATTAGAAGGACTAATTATGATTGGTTCTTAAACTGTAAGATGACACTTTTCAAGAGCAACTAAAACCAGAGCATCATCATCATAGCATCCCCTGACAATGGAACTGGAAAGAAACAAAGAGCTGCTATCGCCAAACCTTCCACTAGGAAGACTGCTTTCATTTATGTTTATTAGAGAGAATAATTGGGAAGGGACAGTTTTCTGGTAGCCTCAGTGACTTTTAACTGCCAAGTACAGAAATGGGAACTCTGATCACTCACAGAATATTATTCAATTTAATCCTTCAAGCCAGCTGCTCTCTGGCCCTCCATATTTCACATCTGAGTCATTTCCAGGATAGCAATGATTAAGTCTAATTTTGTTTCCAAAGGATTTCCATGAGGAAGCTCTGTAGGCATCACCAATCTAACTGGTAATACTGCAACCCTTAACTTAAAGCTAAGCTTAAAAATTTTTTTAAATTAAGGATGTTTTCTTAAGCAGAGAAATTCCAATATTTACAGTGATGAAATGTAGAAAAAAAATGACATAAGAGAGTAAATAATCTGAAGGTTATTTATATTCTACGAAAGAAAGTGTTTTGGCTTTTCAGTTTACAATGAATAAGACAGACATCTATTGAATTCATTAGTCACTGAAGAAAGAAAATAAAACCCCTATTAAAAGGCTAACTAGGGGCCGGCCCAGTGGCATAGTGGTTAAGTTTACACTCTCTGCTTCAGCGGCCTGGGGTTCGCAGGTTTGGATCTTAGGCACAGACCTACATACCACTCATCAAGCCATGCTGAGGTGGCGTCCCACATGCAAAATAGAGGAAGTTTCGCATGGATGTTAGCTCAGGGACAATCTTCTTCACAAAAAAAAAAAAGGCTAACTAAATAATCCACCAAAGATACCTCCCTAGATAACTACCCCTATACAGTTCTCTGAAAATAATCAAGGAAATCTTTAAAAATTATTAAAATTATATGAACAAAAATCCTGCTATACCAACAAAGGATATTATTGAACCTGGTCAAGTTGTAAAATAAATTCCAAAGAAATACTTGCCATGTGTAGTTTATAATCCAAACAAAGTGAAGTTCAGAATAAATTATATACTTGCAACTTAGCTACTCATTCTTGGCTGAATGTGAGGCTTTACAAACATAGAAAGTAAAAGTCAGGGCAGATGTGCAAATCACCAAATTTGAATGCATTCCCTAAGCCACACTCAGATCCACTGGCAAAAAGTGGCAGTCTCACTGGATCAAGGGGTTCAAACACAAACACAAACTAATCACCGGCTGACCACTAAGCTATGATAACCTAGGGGCAACCCCTAGTAAGCCAGGCTTTAAAAACAAAACAAAACAAAAATCCAATGAATACAGACAGCACTGGCAACACCCTGCAGGTAAAACAGACTCCAGAGAAACAGTCTAGGAAAGTCACTAAACAAACAAACAAAAATACAACAATAACAACCACCAACAGAAACCAGAGTGGCTATAATTTATTATCTAAAATGCATACTTTTCACAAAAATTATGAGACTACAAAGAAATAGGAAAGTATGGGCCATAAACACAAAATCTATAAAAAGAAACTGTCTCTGGGGGGCCTCAGATGTTCAACTTAGTAGACGACTTCAAAGTAGCTATCATAAATCTATCAACAGAACTAAAGGAAACTATGTTTAAAGAACTAAAATGCATTATGGCAACAAAGTCTAACCAATAGAGATTTTCAATACAAAGATAAAAATTATATGTCTTTAAAAAAAGAAACCAAATGGAAAATTCTGGAATTAAAAAGTACAATAACTAAATGAAAAATTCACTAGAAGGACCCAACTGCATATTTGAACTTGCAGAAGAAAGAAGCAAAGCTCTTGAAGATAGATCAAAAGAAACTGTCCAATCTGAAGAACACAAAGAAAAAAAAAATCAAGAATAATGAAAGAGCCTCAGAGGGTCACCATCAGGCAAAACAACCTATGTGCAAAGGGATTCCCAGAAGAGGACAGAGAAAAAGGACCAAAAAATATATTTGACAACTTACCAAATATGAAAAAAATTAATCTACAAATCCAGGAAGCTCAGTGAACTTCAAGTAGCTAAACACAAAGATATCTATACATGGACATAAAGTCAAGTGTTGAAAGCCAAGGACAAAAGGAATAACCTAAAAGCACCACAATACAGGACATCATAATAAGATTCATAGCACACTTCTCATCAGAAACAACAGAAGTCAGAAGGTAGTGGGATGACATATTTAAATGCTGAAAGGAAAAAACTGTCAACCAAGCATTGTATATCTGGCAAAACTATCCACTAAAAGAGAAAGCAATGGTGCTGGGGAAACTAGATAATTAGATGCAAAAGAATGACTATGAACCCTTACATCATGCCATACACAAAAATTAACTCAAAATGGATCAAAGACCTAAATGTAAGAAATAAAATATAAAACTCTTAGAAACAAAGAAGATAAATGGGACTTCATCAAAATTAAAAATTTGTGCATCAGAGGATACCAACAACAAAGTGAAAGAAAACCCATTCAATGGGAAAAAAATTTTTGCAAATCATATATCTGATAAGGGATTTGTATTCAGAATATATGAAGAACCCTTACAACTTAATAACTAAAAGATAACCCAATTAAAAAATGGGCAAAGGGGGCCGCCCAGTGGCGCAGCGGTTTAGTTCGCGCTTGGCAGCCCGGGGTTCGCGAGTTCGGATCCTGGGCGCCCGCCGACGCACTGCCTGTCAGCCATACTGTGGCGGCGTCCCATATAAAGTGGAGGAAGATGGCCACGGATGTTAGCCCAGGGCCAGTCTTCCTCAGCAAAAAGGGGAGGATTGGCGACGGATATTAGCTCAGGGCTGGTCTTCCCCACAAAAAAACAAAACAAAACAAAAAATGGGCAAAGGACTTGCACATGGATTTCTCCAAAAAAGACATATAAATGGTCAACAAATACATGATAAGATGCTTAGCATCACAAGTTGCAAATTAAAATCACGAGATACCACTTCAAATCTTTTAGGATGGTATAATAAATTAAAAAAAAAAAAACCAAAGAGGACAAAAAAAGTTGGGGTGGATGTGGAGAAATTAGAACCCTCATGCATTGCTCAGGAGAATGTAAAATATTATAGTCATTATGAAAACACAGTTTCACAATTCCTCAAAAGACTAAACATAGAATTACTATATGATCAGCAAATCCACTCCGAGTTATATACCCAAAATAACTGAAAACACACGTTGACACAAAAATTTGTATATGAATATTCAAGGCAGTATTATTCACAATGGCTAAAAAGTAGAAACAAATTACATGTCCATCAACTGATGAATGAATAAACAAAAGTGGTATATCCATGCAATGGAGTATTATTCAATCACAAAAAGGAATGAAGTATTGTTACATGCTACTACACGGAAGAACCTTGGAAACATTACACTGAATGAAATAAGCCAGACACAAAAGGCCAAATATTGTATAAATATACGATATTCCGAAAATAAGCAAATCTACAGAGACAGAAAGCTGATGAGTGGTTGCCAGGGGATATGAGGACAGGAAAATTGGGACTGACTACTAAAAGGTACAAGATTTCCTTTCAGGGTGATAGAAATGTTTTGGAACTAGATAGTGGTGATGTTGCACAACTCTGAATATACTAAAACTCATTGAATTGTACACTTTAAAATAGCAAATTTTATGTTATGTGAATTTTCAAAAAATATATCTTAATTTTTTAAAAAGTAGCCAAAAAAGAAGGCAAAATAAAGACTTCCATAGATAACAAAGACTGAGAGAATTTGTGGCTATTGGACCTTCCTTACAAGAAATACTAAAGGAAGTCCTGCAGGCTGAAAGGAAATGACACTAGATGTATACAAAGAAATAAAGTATGTAAGTATGATAATTACATAGGCAAATATAAAAGAAAGTATAGTTACATAGCTTTCTCTTTTCTTCCCTTAACTGATATAAAGCCAAGTGTATATGGGGCCGGCCCAGTGGCGTAGTGGTTAAGTTCACGTGCTCAGCTTCAGCAGCCCGGGGTTTACAGGTTCAGATTCCAGGTGTGGACCCATGCACCACTTATCAAGCCATGCTGTGGCAGGCGTCCCACATATAAAGTAGAGGAAGATGGGCACAGATGTTAGCCCAGGGCCAATCTTCCTCAGCAAAAAGAGGAGGATTGGCAACAGATGTTAGCTCAGGGCTAATTCTACTCACAAAAAAAAGAAAAAAAAAAAGACAAGACCATAAAACAATAACTATATAACTGTACTGTTGGGCTTAAAACATATACAGGTCTAATATTTGTGATAATAACACAAGGAAGAGATGACGAAATGATTATATTTTATATTTGCTAAGGGGAAGTTTTTAAACTAAAAATTTGAAATTAAAAATATATCTAAGGCTATTCAGGTTATATTTCTTCCTGAGGGAGGTTTGGTAATTTGTATTTTTCAAGGAATTTGTCCATTTAAAGTTGTCAAATTTATTGTCATAAAGTTGTCATTTCTTTTTAATCATTTTAACGTATTTCTTCTTAATCATTTTAATATTTGTAGTGTTATCTCTTTCGTTCCTGATACTGGTAACTTATGTTGTCTGTCTGTCTTTCCTAACCAGTCTGGCGAGGTTTATTGTTTGGCTATCTGTGTTTTAATAACCAGCTTTTGTTTTCTTTGATTTATTTGTTTTTTGGTTTTCTCTTTCTTGGATTTCTGCTTCTATCTTTTTAATTTCTTCCTTTCACTTAAAGAGTTTATATTTCATGCTGTACCTTCCATCTAAACACAGCTTTTAGCTATATCCCATAAATTTGGTATGTTACTTTTCCATTATCATTCAGCTCAAAATATTTCTAATTTCAAGGTCCAGCTCCAAGTTATCCCAGTTCTAAGAAGGCTTCCTCAAGAATCTCAGTTAACACTGACAGACTCCTACCAGCTGATACAGCATTAACCCTTGGACCCTGGAAATGCATAGTGTTAGAATTTCAAGGAAATATCTTCCACAATTTTACAATCCCATGTCCCAGAACAAAATAATTTTAAATTATTTTAAACACTTATACATACGTATTTACTCTGGCTGTTATTTCCTCCTCAGGAAGATCTAATTTATCCTCTTTCATATCACTAACTTTTACTTGTTTCACTACTTCCAAAAGCAATGAATCACTGGAAGGCTGTGAGTGTTGGATACCTGTTTAACACAAAATATCTATTAAACACAAAGTAAAAAAAAAAATCATAGTATAGCCCTTCTATAATTTCTGACTGTTAATTATATGATGATAATGTGTATTAAGAAAGTACTTGAAATTTTCTAAGATAAAAAAGTAATTTACTACAGAAAAGTTTTTATACACGATTTAATCTATGCTGTTTGATTGTGATTTTAAAAATTATTATACATATAATAAAAGAAATGTTTTTAAAATATGGTATCTATTTTTAATGATGGTAATATGTATGTTTCAGAAATAGGCCAAGTAATCTCTTTAATCATATTTACTTCTGAAGTATGCCAATAAGTAAGTCAAAGAAAGAAGTATTCTCATGTATTAATATAATAGAACTAGTTCTACTGTGCATTTGTACTAAAGAAATACTAAGAAAGAATATGACAAATTATCTTGAATTAGAAGATAATACAAAGACCAAGAGCTGAAGTGTTCCTTTCAGGAGCACACGGAATTTAACAGACAATTCGGACACATATATATGCAATGAATGTAATGCATTTTATAAACTATGAATTTTGTAAGAAAGCAGAGCCAGTGTAATGGAAAGAACATGGGCTGTGAAGTGGTAAACCTAGATTTAAACTCTGTTCTGCAATTTATTAACCATATGACCCCTCTCTGAATCTATGTTTTCATAATTGTAAAATGGAGATACATCACATCACACATAAAATAAATGGTAGCTATTAATACTGTACATTCACCTCTCAATTATCTGAGTGGCATAAAAATAGAAATAAAAATGTATGCATAATTTATATGTAGGACTGGAAAAAATTTATATATGTACCTATGAATAAAGACATTTCATTTATGGGAAATAAAAATAATTCATGCTAAATAACACCATAAAGATGAAAACTACTCCTTTAATTTCTCAAATAGTATCTTTGCTCAGACATATAAAATGAATCAACCTAACGGATAGTTGGATTTTTCTGTATAAATCTGCTTTGATCACACCTTCCTCTATACTAGGAAGTAGTGGCTCACACTTTCCCTAGAACAAGTAACTATTTCTATCGAACATGTTTTTTCCTGTGGTCTAATGTAAGCAAAAATTTATTGTTAAACATTTAATTAAACAAAGCACATGAGAGTGCAATAACAACTGAGAAGCAGGAAGTCTAGATGATCTGATACAAAGAGAAAGCTGACTTTATATAGATGGATGATAGCACTCCATTAAGAGTATAAGCTGAAAATCTGATGGAAGATTGGTGGGTAAACTAAGGATGGGAAGGACTGCAGGCACAGAGGCCAGTTGGGACACTATTCTAAATTTGGGAAAAGACAGCACCACGCTAAGCCATGGCAACAGCAAAGAGAATGAATACAAGGAAAAACATTGAAAATATATGTAAGAAATAGAATTAACAGGACATTTTACCTAATGGGCTATTTTGTGTAGAGGATTAAGAGGCATGAGGACAGACTCATGTTTAATATTAATGATTTAAATGTGAGTAACTAATAAATGGAGACAATGATAATTACATTACAAGATACAAGAGTAGGAAAATCTAGGGGGAGGAATAGACAAATGAGAAAAGATAAGGAATTCAGTTTCAGAAATGTTTTATGGAAGCCTCTGGGGAAGAGGATATCTCAAAAGGCAGCTGGAAACCTTGGTCTAAAGTTCAAAAGGCAGGTGAGAATTAGAAATGCAGGTGGGAAAGTATCACTTTACATACGTATAATGTATCATTAAACATATATTATATATAGTGGTGAAGCCATGAGATCACCATCTCATAGAGAGCACAGGTAAAAGTCAGGATGGCTAGGCACAGATCTGGGAACACCATCATTTAAAAGGTGAACAGGAAAAAGATTCTAGGAAAAAAGACTAAAAATTGGTAAGAAAAGGAGGGGGTTAACTTCAGTGCTAAGAAAGAAATATACTTATGGAGGATAACTACCAATGCTTCAGAGACAATGGAAGCAATGTAAGGACCAAAAATAAGCTGTGGCATCTGGCAATCAGAAAAGAGTATTTCTAATGAAGTGTGGACAAAAAAATTTTCTAAAACCAAATATGTTTAATGATACTTTTAAGAATATAATTAATTTTTGACTATTCAAATTCCATAATTTACAAGTGGATGTGTTCCAGAAGATACTTCACAAATCACTTTGGAATTCACAATGAATTTTCCACCAAAAACGTTATGAATAATGGTTAACTTTGTAGGTTAGCCCACTATGTGAAAACTATTCTGTACATTTGCGATGGGATACTTAAAAGCAGTATTGGAAGAAGCAAAACAAAACGGAATAAGAAAACATTAAAAAAAAAATCACCATGAATTCTGGCAGCTGATAAAAATACTCATAGACAAACGTAAGGTAAAATGTGCAGTTAATTCTTGACGTATACTTCAGGTAATTTTAAAGAGTTTTAAAGACTGATACCACTGGTTTTGTATTATTTCCAATTTCACTCTGAAATGTATGAATTTTTTCTTCTGTACAATTTTATTGTCACCATTATACTTGGGGTAATTTTGAAAACTAGGTAAAGAGAAAAATAGAGATAGAAAAAAGACAGGATACAGGTTTTCTTGGACTTAAAACAACTGAGACCAAGAAGAAGGGACATAAAAGTATACCTGTGTATGTGTGTAGAGGTGTGAGAAGGAGAGGAAGAGGGACAGGGAATTTCCTGGGGTGGGATCTCTTGGCAAAAATGAAGAAAAGATAGGGAACACTAATTCCTTAAATATTATTAGATTCAAGTCATTCACTGTAATATGTTTGCTGGGTGATAAGTATAGTCAAATTTCGAGGAGTAAATAAAGTATAATAATTTCAGGATATGTACAGGGAGGACAAGCTATACGCAACTAACCATTCCTATATAAGATACTCTCAAAGTTAGTGTTTGTATCATGGCTAGGTACATTATTTTGCAATAAGGAAAATCATTACTGTGTTTGCTTTATTTTAGAATGAAGGACTCTAAATGGTAGGCATCATAGCTCTTTAGATTAATTTTACGGCATCAACTGTATTGGCCTATATGTTAAGGCAACTTGAAGAAGTTAAAAACTGGTACTCATTTCATCTATAACAGTCATTGAACACAAGGTGCACAGGTGGCTATGGTAAAGTAACTACAATTTAGTATACACATGACTTGTCAATGACTCTTAACAATCAATATTTTGGGGTATTTCACAGACCTCTCTTCAAAAAGGGAGAGATGCCAAGTCAGATGGTTAGAAAGAAAGGGCTTCCTAAAGAATTGTAGAAACTCTTTAAAATCTGTTCTGAAATACTGCTAGGCTATGTATTTTTAAGCACTTTTTTCTAGAAAAAGTCATTGGCCCATCTAAGATACTAAGGGTCTAGAGTTCTATAAGAAGAACAGGTTATGGAAGAAAAACCTAAAGAGTTGCTAAGATTTCTAAATATATTTGACGTCAGCCTCAGTCTTGGTAAGCAAAAGGCTAAGGGAAAAGGACTATTGTTTCACTGTACCATAATGGGTATAAGAGACAATACATTTCACGTGAACTATAATATAATTTTATGATGTTAAATTATGTATTTCTTTGAAAAATTACAACCAACTGAAATAGGACGTCATCTTAGATTTAGGCCAAAGGTAACAGCATTTAACGTATACAACCATTTAAATATCATTTATAAAATGTCACCCTTTTCAGGAGTAAATACTTCTGAAACAATTAATAAAAACAATAACCAACCCCATCAACACCATCACTATCTTCAACAAATAATTAAACTGCCATTGGAACTCACCTAGATTATCTCTCAAAGCACTAGCTTCCTCATGGGTTTTGAAGTTGTAATTCGGCACCAATTTAAGTCTCATGCGGGAATAATTTTCTACATTAGCTAGTTTCCAGTGAATTGGATTTTGTTTCCTATGAATATTCATAAGTAAATAAGTAAAATTATTGAGCTTAAAGTTACAAAGATTGGTTGATTAAAAGAGTAAAAATGTCAAGCACTTTACATTTGTTTAGCACCAACAAAAGAAAGAAAGATAAATTGGACTTCAAAATTCAAAACTTGTGCACCAAAGGCCACTATCAAGAAAGTGAAAAGACTACCTCATATTTATAAATAATACATCTGAGGGTCTATTATTGAGAATATGAAAAGAACTCTTAACAACTCAACTACAAAAAGTCAAAGAACCCAATTTAAAAGTGGGCAAAGGACTTGAATAGACATTTCTTCAAAGAAGATGGAAAAGATTATAAATGGCCAACAAGTACATGAAAAGATGCTCAATGTTATTAGTTATTAGGTAAATGCAACAAAATCGTAAGATACCACTTTATACCCACTAGGATGGTCATAATAAAAAAATTGGAAAATGACAAGTATTGATAAGGTTGTGGAGAAACTGGAACCCTCAAACACTGCTGATGGCAATGTAAAATGGTGCAGCTGCTGTTAAAAACAGTTTGGCAATTCCTCAGTAAGTTAAACATAGAATTACCATATGACCCAGCAATTCCACTTGTAGGTACATACCCAAGAGAATTAAAAACTGGTGTTGAAACAAACACTTGTTTGCAAATGTTCATAGCAATACTATTCACAACAGCCACAAGGAAAACAACCCAAATGTCCATCACCTGATGAATGAATAGAAAAAAATGTGGTATATCCATACAATGGAATATTATTTGGCCATAAAAAGAAAAGAAGCACTGATACATGCTACAACATAATGAAAACGTTATGCTAAGTGAAAGGAGCCAGGCACAAAAGGCCACATATTGTATGATTCCATTTATATGAAATATCCAGAATAGATAAATCCATAGAGACAGAAAGCAGACTGGTGGTTGCCAGGGGCTGGGGGAAGGGATAATAGGCAGTGACTACTTAAGGGTCCAGGGTTTCTTTCTGGAGTGATGAAAATGCTCTGAAGGTAGAGAGTGGTGATTATTCCACAACATTATGAATGTACTTAACACCACTAAATTGTACATTTTAAAATGGTTGAAATAGTAAATTTTATATAATGTGTATTTTACCCAATAAAAAGGGGCTGTAAAGAAATACATGTATACAAAATAATTAAGCAAAACAGAAGTGACTTAGGATCATGTAAAGAAAACGTAAAATATTCAAACACATAGCATCACTAACCCTAGCTCAGAGGTGGTGTCAGGAAGACAGAAGGAAACTGACTCAAAACAAATTCTATATCACAAGGTAAAAGGGAAGAAAATAACTCCATGGTGAAAAACGCATACATACAAGGCTTTAAACACACCAAACCTATAAGTCACAAAGACAATCAAATTAATTAAAAGCTATCTTTTATAAATGGAACATTTTCAAAATTGGATTGGAGAGGCCATTGGCTCAGAAAGTCCTAGACCAAGAGTTCTAAAGAAAAAAGAGTATTTAATAAATGTGTACACCTACCTTTCAGCCCAAGGTCCCCTCTCACATCTAAGATAGAGCTGTATTGCCTTCCAGCGTCTCAGAGTGGCTGACTGTTGACTGCTAAGTTGTTTAAGCATATTATTGTACCTCAAGTTCTCTTGGCGTGCTTTTCGATTAAATGGCTCCACAAAAAATTCCTGAAAGAAACAGCCATAAATAATAGCATTGAATCACATATTTAAAGGTACATTTAAATTTTAATGTCATAATTTTAAAAATGTGGCCCAATAAAATCATCCAACAGGATTTTCTTATTCCATTAGAAGCATTTTCTTTTTTGGTTTTTTTGTGTGTGTGTGTGTGAGGAAGACCAGCCCTGAGCTAACATCCACTGCCAATCCTCCTCTTTTTGCCGAGGAAGACTGGCCCTGGGCTAACATCCGTGCCCGTTTATCCTCTGTTTTATGGGGGACGCCGCTACAGCGCAAACTAAACCACTGCGTCACCAGGCCAGCCCCTAGAACCATTTTCTTTAATGAAGCATACGATTCTAGCTATAACCTATTTGTATTTTTTAAAACTTAAGAAAATAACTAACCAACAACAAACGTGAAGAACTTCAAAAATGTGAAGCATCTCAACATAGGATTTTTGAACTCAGAATTATTAACCTCATACTGTCAAGTGAAATGGTTTTCTTTTGGGATCTTTTGATTTATAAGGCATCTGGAACGAGACTCAAGTTTAAATAAAGGAGAAGGAAGAGGAACCACACTTCACACTACTACTGACGGCCCGAAAGGCCATGCCGAATACAAAAGAAATCTGTGGGGCAAATCTCTCACAATGAAAAATTCCATCACTTAGACTGCTGTTCTCTGAACATCCTGCTAGCAAGTGAATTCACACACTTATTCCAGTTTTCAGGATAAAATAGACTCTGATAATAGGTTCTACCAAGATATAACTCTAAGCCCTGAAACTAAAGTGTTACAGTTTTGAGAGAGACAGTTAAGACTGCCTTATCTAACTCACACTGATATTTCATCTATTAGGAACTAAAATGACAGTACTAATCTGTTTCAAACAAATTAACACTGTATTACATTAAAAAGAACAGTTAAAGACATGGATTTACAAGACATCTTTTAGAGAGGCAGTACAGCAGTGTGGGGTTAAGGATATAAGCTTTGGAGTTAGACCTGGGTACAAATCTCAGCTATTTAATTCTCTGAGGTTCAGAATCCTCATCTGTAACATGACGTTGACAATAATTGTCATCATAAAGATTAAGATTTATAGTGCTTAATATTTGTGCCAGAAAAGTAGGAAGCTCTCAATACACTGTAGCTGTTATTAATATAATTGTTATTGTAATTATTACTAGACTTGTAGGAAATCAATGATTTGGGATAGTGTTATCAAATATTGAAAACAGATCACTGCTGAGAAAATTGAAGAAGTCATGACAGCTCCATGATAATTAAACATCAATTTCACAGTTTTGAAGTTCAAGCATACAAAGATATTCTTTTTTTGTGTGTGTGTGGGGGGGGAAGACCAGCCCTGAGCTAACATCCGTCACCAATCCTCCCCTTTTTGCTGAGGAAGACTGGCCCTGAGCTAACATCGTGCCCATCTTCCTCCACTTTATATGGGACGCCGCCACAGCGTGGCTGACAGGCAGTGCGTCAGCAGGCGCCCGGGATCTGAACTCGCGAACCCTGGGCTGCCAAGCGCGGACTAAACCGCTGCGCCACCCGGCGGCCCCAAAGATATTCTTAAAATAATTTTTTCTAGAAAGGTTAAGGGTGAAGTTACAGAAAAAAATGTTGTTGGAATAGAAATTGACATAACTTCTATGATGGCAATATAACAGGATTTACCATAAGTGCTACATATCAGTAATTCCACTTATCCTAGGAAAGTCATCCTGGATAAGCACAAAAATATGACTAAAGAGATGATCAAATATTATAATAAAGAAAAAACTGGTAAATTAGGTCCCAAACTGGGAAATAAATTTAAATATGTTCTAATATATAATATAATGGGATACTACATAGTCATACAATGGCATGAAAAGACGTTCATAATACATTTTAAGTTAAGAAAGGAGGAGCAAATGAAACTGTACCATTTTGGTTTGGTATATTTGAGGCCTTTCCTCTTTTCTAATATAAGTACTTCATGCTATAAATTTCCCTCTAAGCACTGATACATATCCAGCCTCCTTAGTGATATCTACTATCAGCTTAATAGACTTTTTACATAATCACTATGTACAGAACATTTTGATATTAATTTTTTAATTGTTACTGATCAGTGTTTTTTTCCAATTCTGAAATAATTTTCAGACAAATAGAAAATACTATTTGTTTTCAGAGTTCAGACTTGTTATTACTCTCATTTGAATATTAAATGCTTGAAATCAACATAAAAAACAGACACTAAAAATATTGAATAATTTTTACCTGAAACTTGAGCTTGCTTTCTCCTCCTTCCCGGTCTCGTTTATGCATATTCACCATTAAGGCTTCATAACAATCCTTCCAATAAAGTGCCATGTTCTCATGACCATCATAAAACGTATGGGTTTCATACTGCTTCATATAAGGTACGATCTTATAAAAATATGTATACAAAATTTAATATATGCTTCTATAAAAATGGTAATTTAGTAGAAAAATCTCACTCAAAAAAAGACAAAACTTACATATTTTTCAATGTAAACTTGCCATTCATTTGAGCTGCAATATTCTTGAAAATCTTCAAAAAATGAGGAGCTACCATTGGTAAAAGGTAAAGAAGGCAGGTGCAAGTTCATGAAGAGAAGCTCATAAATTTTAGAAACGAGGGTACGGACAAGGGGAATCAGAAACGAGTAGATTTCAGTCTGTTCCTTGATTGATTGACTTAGAACATGTTCCAGTTTCCCTAAAATGTAACATGCTTCATCCTGATTTTCAATCACTTTGGTCTGAAGAAGGGTGTTTAGCTTAGCTGATGCCATTGCACAAACCTGGAAGAAAACAGTTTAGGTGAGAAAGAGTAGAATAAAACAGAAATTCAGTGACAGCAAAAGTTCTCTGGCTCTTATTAAAGTTGTTTTTTAAAATAAACTATAAAAGTAACCCATGTTTAATTTAGAAAATACAGAAAAGTTGTGGTGGATAATTAATCACCCCAATATCCATTCCACTCCCTCTGATAGTCTGCAAGGATAGGAGTGTGATTCCGTCTCTAGTTCCAACAATAGATCCTAAAAGATATAAGCCAAACAGAATATCCAACCCCTTGCCACGGTGACTGACCCAGGGAACTCATCTTTCAGTCAACTCACGGTATTGCCTTTGTCACAGGGATCCATTCAGAGGTAGCTTTATCAGTGCAAGTTTAGAACTTTTACACAATAACTGTCAAGAATTGTGAAGGGTCTCAGATGTTACCTCACCTCCAAGTTAACAAGTTAACCTACCACAGATTCATAGATGCTGGCGGAAGCCACGAGACTCCTCGGCCAGAGACAAAGATCTACAGCATTAGCAATAGCTAGAATATTAGCATTTTCCCTGGTTCCCCAAACTGCAATTCCCATGGTGAGAGAGAAACAGGACTACATGTGCCAGTGCACATAGTGGTTGCATTATAGGAGTGGAACCCAGAGCATAAGGAACTCAAATCTTTTATATTGGGCTGTAAGTGTGCCTGAACTTTGCCTTGGAGGGAGACATTATTTTTATTATATCAAACAGTAAACGAACCTGCCTTTTGCTCTGGAGGGAGACGTGATCTGTTTTCCAAAGTTGTTCACTACACATGCATCCTCAAAAAGAGTTCATAACAAAGGCATCCAGTGCCTCTATTCACAAGATGTGCAGAACACAAGAGATCCATGAAGAACTGTCTACCAACACGACTGTAGGAGGAAGCACTCTCTGTTTCTGGATACGAATGAGGAAGCATACAGCCTCAATTGCTGTTGGCAGCCATTTTGTGACAATAAGGGCAGCCAGCTTAAGACAAGCTGACACATGAAGGAGAGCAATCCTGTGAGAACAGCAAATAAATGGAAGTGGAGCCTTGACTGAATCATGCCTTAAACTCATATTAACTATGGAATTTTCAGCTATATGAGCCAATAAATCTTCTTAACTCAGTCAGTCTGGGTTGATGTTTGTTATTTGGAATCAAAGGCATTCTCATACATAAAGTACAGGTACGTAGGAGGGCGAGTCCTTGATCAGAAATCTAATTACCCTTAAAGTTCCCGAGGAAAATACATATTCAGGGCACAAACCTAGGCAAAGGAATACTCTGTATTACTATTAAGCTTTGGCCTTACACCCCAACAGAGACAGGTGCCTCCTTCTGTCTAGGCGAGGGAAAGATCCAAGCTTTAAAACCATAGCAGGACAAATGATATAAAGTGCTTCCTTCTCCCTTAATCCTAGATCCCAATTTTGGATCTTATGACTTTCGAAATTAAAAAAAAAAAGAGAGAGAGAGAGAGAAAAAGTATTAGAACCTGACATCACTTCAAGAATGTATTTGTGCCAAAAGCTGATCTGAGCTGCATGCACAGCTCTTTGCAGGCCAAGACAACAAGCAGGGACCTCAGGCAGCCTTTCCATGCAAGTCTTAAAGAAGTAAACAGCGTAGGAGGAAACAATCTCTAAAAGGGCTCAAAACTGTAACTTTTACACTTTTAACTTAAGCTTCTACTAGTGAAGCTTCTCTACCCTCCTCAGATTTTCCCCTAAACCCTTCACTTTAGTCTTTGAATGTGACTAAAGCAGCTTAATTCCAACAGAGGCCAACAAAAGAAAGAAAAAAAGTCATTAAATCTCATCATTCAAGAAATACCAATGCTAATATTCTGGGCTTTTTGCTATGTGTTTTTTAAAATACTGCTTACATAAAAAGTTGAATATTCAAAGCTTTGCTTTTAACTTAATGTGATGGTACTAAATAAACTATAAGTTTACATGTTTACTTAAAAGTATAAAGACACTTTTGATGAATATAAGAGAATTTACTTGACCACTGCCTTCATTTGGGGAAATCTTGGCATTTTATGTGGAATCTCCTAACACTTAAATACTGGCAATTAAATAACACATGTGGGCCAAACAAAACAAGTTTGCTAGCCAGATTCATTTTACAGGCAATTCTACTTAAACCCATATAAGGGAAGAGGTGCTCTTCCCAGACCTTAACATGCACAACCTCAGGGAAACATGCTTTTATTCCTGAGATAATGAAATTAAACAACTAGCTAGTGAGAAAGGATTGGTCTTATCGGCAGGTGCTGCACTCTTATTTAACAAGTATTTACAATAGAGCCCCATGGCACAGGCACTGGATAATCAATGGTAAATTAAAGGAGTAGACATTTTATTTGGGGAAATTTCATCAAAGAGAAAAACACTGAGGGTGACTGTGAGTGGAACAAAAAAGGAATCCTAATATCTGAAATAAGTAACTCCCTGGCGTGCAGGCTGCAACTGTTTGAACAGCTGTCAGGCTAATATTAATGAAAAAGCCAAAACAGCTATCCTCGTTCCACTTCTTAGTGGAGAAACAAAGAGTGCTGCAGCGAACATCTATACGTACAAAGACTGTTCGGTCTTGTAGATTGCTACCTCAGGAGACAGTTTTAGAGGAGAATTACTAGACAAAAAGTATAATAATTTTATTAAAGTTCTTGGTTCATATATTTTCAAACTGCATTTAAAAGGCTGCAGAATTCAAACTTCCACCATCCATGGATCAGAATGACCATTTTCTGTTTAGCTTTTCTGCATTTTCCACAATGAACATGTGTTACTTTTATGATTATGAAAAAAACTATCTTTAAAAGTTAGTAACATGGGGAAATGAGTTTGAAATAACTGTGAGAGAAAGAAAAAGAACACAAAATTATCAAAATATATGACTTCAATCATCTGAAAAAAATATATGCATAGAAAAACATACTAAAATATTGACAGTTGTTTCCTCTCAGGCTGTGGGATGATGAATTTATGTATTTATTTTTCTTTACGTTTTTGTGTATTTTCCACAATGAGCATGTGTTACTTTTACAATTAGAAGAAAATATCTACTGAAAAGTATGACTTTTTTAAAACAAGGCAACCTTAGGGAATTTTAATCTCTTCATGTTCTTATCAGTATTATAGCAAGTTTATGTATCTTAGAAACCATCCCCACCCAGATTCCCTTGCCCCAAGTAGTTAAAATTCCAGTAACAAAGGAAAATAAAAAGGGCCAGGTAAGTAGCTAAGGGATACATGGCATGACTAATCCAACCCAGGTCACCACAAGCATTCAATGTCAATGGAAAGACGGCAGACTAAAATGCACACGGAACTTTTCCAACTCTTAAAAATTTTAATTTAAAATAGAAATAAAAAATATTCCTTGGGTTTACATTTTATCTATCTTTATTTCTGAAACCTAGAACAATGCTAACATTTGGTAGGTGTTCAGTAAGTGTTTGATGAGTGAAAAAATATGAAATAAATATAAAACTGGATTAGTAGATTAGTAAAGTAACAGAAAAAGATTTGGAAAGGAACAATTTAAAAATCATTTTCCTAAAAATGCAAGCCCTAAACTGCACATGTATAAATAGCCTATGCAGGCCATACAGCTCCCAGATGCACTAAATATAGATGACATGAATAATGCCTTGTAACATAAGCTATGTATATATCTTTAAAAGGAAATCTTAAAATTATACTGAGTCATAAACATCAGGGAAAAATAATTAATTTTCTGCCTCTCAAGCTTCTTCCTGATCTCACAAAACTGAAACCTAAGTGAAATCATAGATATTTTTTGGAACTAATTTAAAAAATTAAAATATTGAAAATGTATTTTCATTCAGTGATCACACAAATAATTTCTTTGCTGCAAGTATAGACTATAATGTAAAAGAAGTGACAAACCTGCAAATTACCCCTTCCAATGAATCCAAGAAGCAACTGGATTTGAATTTGAGAGAGTTTTACCCATACTGGACTCTCAGAATACCAAACTGACAGACCATCGAAAAGCAGCATCATACTCTCTAAAAGCTATCACAAAGGAAAAAGTGAGAAATAAAAACATTCACTTTTTAAATCTACTGATGACGAGTGTTCCCCAACAGTAATACAAATCATAAATATTTCAAAACTAGTTCAATGTTCAGTTGGTAAAAGTCAAAAGAATTATCCTAGTAAGAGCTAACAAACTCTTGACTATTTATCACCTTATCCATGTTTATTGCATCTGATTAAATATTAATGCTCTGAAAAGAGAGAGTACAAAATTTCTTTCTTTGAATACTCTTTCACTACCAAAAAATAATTTCAAAGAGATACTACTGCACCTTCTCCGTCCACATGCTTGAATTAACTAGTCCCTCTGACTGCAGAAAGTCCTGTATGATCAGCATGAGTCGGAAGGCATTTTCAGCAGTTACTGGATTAGTTCTTGCTTCTCTGTTTTCTGTGACTGCCCATTCTAACATCTTCTGTAGCAAACTAAGTGTAAAACAAAGTCATCTGAAAACCATTTTAAGTTTAGAAAAACAGTAGGACATAGAAAAAACCCCCAGTTATTTATGAATAGGACTGTATCTCCAAAGATACAGTATCACTGGCAGGTATCATAAGGCATTGTGGACGGAATATAGTAACAATGAAGCAGCTTTTAATCTCTGGAGTATCTACCTTTAGTACACCTAATACTAAAAGGTAAAGTAAAAGTTACCTGTTTGACTTGACTATAAAATAGCTATGAAAATAATTCACATTCCAGTCTCCATGAGATACTTCAAAGTTTCCTTAAAGCTGAAATTGGAAGGATTAGGGAAGAAAGCCTTATTATGCCTTACAGAGGGTCTAGCCCTGTGGAAAAACAAAGAAGAAATTCTCCCCTAGTGTGCTACTGTTACAGAGTTCTATCAGATGCAAAGAACTCAATGCTTTAGAGAAGTCATTTTCATGAAAACACTACTCCCTTCCCTTAGCATGGAAACACTCAAATTTGGACAAGACTGTAGCACACAATGCACCAAGTGCTTAGACACTACAGAAAACAATTTAAACAAGGAATACATAATCACTTAAAACCCAAATTAATTTAAGATTTAAATCTCCTCACATTGGAGTTAGTTCTAGATTTCTCTCTAGATCCCACTGAATGGCAACAGACAGGAAAAAGCACAAAGTTTCTCCTTTTTTCTCTCTACCCTCACTGAATACTGAATAAATGTTCAATAACAAATATTATTTTAGACTCCTGCCCACTCCAAAAGGAGAGGGGAAATCACCAACTGAATGCTTACATTAGTTTTATTTCATCTGATGGTCGAAGTAGTTCATTGGATATTCCTGGTTTAGTTAATGCCGAAAACACTTGACCCCGTTCAACCCAAGCATCATCATCAGACTTCTCTAGTCCTTTACACATTACATAATTCAAAATGTCTGTCAGTAACTGAAGAAGTTCTTCCTCACATCTCTATAAAAAAGGTAAAGTAATATTAAATTATTGGAGGGAAGGGTGTTAAAAGCACATAATAAGAACCATCACATACACTGAATCTGGAACTTTACTAGGTAGGCCCTAGAGATACAGGAGTAAGAAAACACTGGCTGTAGTCTCAAGACACATAGTTTAGTGACTTCTAGGTTTCTAATATGCTAGATCATGAGACTAAGAACATGAACATAATATGAAATTGTTAACAATTACACACATCTAAAGATTAGAAGTATATAATAGACATATAAAAATAAAAATAGCGTTGGACAAATAAGGAATTTTACCTCTTGGCTTTCAAGTAAAGAGAAGTCATCACTAAAGCCCATGTCACTTGCAATGCTGCTTTCTTTATCAGACTGCACAGAAAATGATTTAGGAGACTCGACTGGGGATGGTGTGCTAGGCACGCTGTCTGGCATCTGACTTCCACTGTCACTCAGGTCACAGGAGTCAACTCTACTGAGATCGAAACTCCAGTGTGAAGGGTTACTATGCCAGAATTCTTCTTGATTATCTGACTTGAAAGACAACTCTCCCACAGAGCTATCTTCTTGAAATAATGGTGTGTTTGAGTCTAGAGAGTGTCTATCCTCCAAACTCCACTGATCTGAAGACACATTAGCGGAGGCAAAAGAGTTGATTTTTTCCTCATCTGTCTTTTCATCGAAGTTCCTCTTAACATCTTCAGCTGATATATTTTTATCATTGTCTTTCATTGAAACAGCCTTATTGTGCTTATGAAGAGTATTTCCATTTTCAAAATTTGCTTTTAAAAAAAGCCTAACTAAAGTGTCTTGCCAACCCACTTGTTGAGATATTTGATGTGCTGCATCTGGCTGAGACTGTAAAATCTGTAAAATCTGCAAAGAGATGAAGAATACAAAATTTGTCCAAAAGTACACAGTATTTTACATCAAAAACAGTTTCTTTTCAGTTATTTTAATGATGAAGTAATTTAATGAGAAACTCTGGAAGGGTATACTTTCAAAAGATCATGTCCTTAACTGGATTGTAAACTATATGAAGGGCAGACATTGTGTTTTTAACTAATCTGCATATCACTCGTAGAGTAGGGATGTGCTCAAATATTTGCTGAAAGATAAAAAGGAAAAAAAGGTAAAATGATCCTCCACATGTCAACACACTCATGTTATTAATTTAATTTGGTCAGAGAGAAAATATAAATAGAATGAAGGTTTGTTTCAAAAGTTATAAAGTTATGTCCTCTCAACTAACAACTTCCCATGAGCCTCCACCTTCATCCAGCAAACCCTGAACATCTACCATGTACCAGGCACAGTTCTGGCACGAGGGTCAGGGGAGTAAACAGGATACACCAGACACTATCCAAGTGTCTTGATACTTTGGTACCAGAGCCTAGGTATCCCAAGAATAACGTTTTCTCATCTCATTTTCTTTTTTCAGGCAAAGTTAACGGTTGCTTTTGCAAAAACATTTGTTTTTTCATTAACTCTATTTTGTACAAACAAAACAAAAACTAAACTTTAATTCCAATAAGACAGATGCTGCTATTTAGCTGGAATAAGAAGTTGAAATTAAAGAGGAGACACTGACATGGCAATATGTATGACTTCTACTATCCAATTGATCTCACATTTTTTGGATAAAAACAAGTTCTCAAACACTGTCAGAAATTTGTTAAGATCTTTAAGACATTTTCATCAAAAAGCCAATAAACTTCTATGTAGATGAAAAAAACTTTAGGTCCCAGTGTTCAGAGTATCTCTTTTTATCAGAATTTCTGACTCTGACAAGTTTCATAGCAGGAGATGAATAATGTTGGTAGGGACTTCAATATTAATGGTTCTAACGTACACTGATGCTGATGTAGAAAGCAACGAGTTGCATGACGTGTGAAATTTCTTTCTTCAATAATGCTATCAATCAGTGAGAAACCATTACTCAACTGGTGCAGAGTAACAATTTTTTTCTTCCAGATTAAGCTTTACTTGGTGAAGAAACTTTTCATGATTTCATGACTTTAAAATTTCCATAAAGTGAGACTTTACATCTATTTTATGGATATAAAATGGATAAAAACTAGGCCACACTGAAAGCTGTTTCTAACTGCACACACTGAAAGGAAAGGATCAATTTACATGCCCTCCTTCAAGGACAATATGGCAACATCCACCAAAATGTAAAATGTGAATACCCTTTGGCACAGCAACTCCATTCCATAGACTATGTCCTACAGATGTATTACCACAAATAAGTAAAGGTATACATAAAAAAAGATTTTAACAGAAGTTTCTTAACACGGAAAAACAGGAAACAATCTAAATGTCCACCAACAGCGAACCAGATAATACTTTATAAATAGCCATAGAATGAAAAACTACGTAGCCATTAAATAAAAAGATATATATCCAGATTTACTAATGGAAAAATACTGTGACATAATTAGGGAGTAAGATTAAAAAGCAAAGCAAAGAAGCAAATACTAGACACGTCAGTGGTTACAGGGGAGGGGAGAGAAGATTACAATCAGGACACGGGATTACAATCAGTTACACAGCACACGGGATGACTATTCCTGGACTTAGTTAAAGGTTAAATGGGTGCACTGAGAGCAAATCATTGTTGGAATACTCATAAACAAATTATAGAAAATTCTTCCCACAAAGTTCAAAAGATTCAGAAACTCTAAAATATGGTATATGAATTAGAAATGTTCACAATCATTGAAGCTTCTTGATAACGAAACTATTCTCTGGTAATAATTTCTTGACTCTGGAAAGGGCATATTTCTAGGAACCCATGTAGGGCTAAGAGAAACAAATTCATATGCTGATTTCTTGGGATTACATGAAGTTAATTCACCTCAAAAAAGGAAACTGTTTATTTATAAAATAACAGATATTAAAATTTACATCTCGTGCAAAATACTCAATCTAAAATCTATTCACAGTATAATGATACTGCTACTCTTAAAGTACACCTTAAAAGTTTACTAACCTTTCTGCAGATGACCACTCTGACATTTACGTGTGCTCTGTGAGATATATATACCACAGATAATAGATCTTTGAAATTAATAGCAGGATCTATGGTGGGAAAAGCAAAAAGTTAAAATTAAATTCTAGAGATAACCAAAGAGAGAACTGTGGGTAACAGTCATATAAATGCTAACATAATTATTTCATTTTAAATAAGATTTATGGACATGTTCAAATTTTACAAAGACAACAGGTTTAGAATGTTTGACAACATAGAATGTTGTCTATGACCTAAGACAATAGGTTTAGAATATAAGACTGAATATTATCAGTCTTAGTCATACCTGTATTTATGATTTGATTGGTGAGGTTTTTAATGAGAGAAGTATCTTCTGAGTAAACTCTAAATAATTGTTCTTTTCTTTTGATTGCCTGAACATATTGTCCGTACTGCTTGGATCTTATACTATTATTTATCTCTTTACGTATATGTCTTGCTATCAATGAGATGGTAAACCACTCAAGACAAAGAAGCTTATCTTATATCTTTTCAAATCCCCGGCACCTGATATAAATTCTACAGTTTGTAGTTAGTACTAAAAAAAAAGGCTTATAAAAACAAAATCAGAAACAAAAAAGAATATCTGAAATTAGTTTTCATTTTGCCTTTAAGATTTTAACCTCTGTAAAAAAAAATGTTTTGTACATATTTTCTCTAGTGTCCTTTTCTTGTTATATAGCCTCAATTATTTACTAATTATTCAGCCAGTAAAGATTTACGCAAGTCCTACCAAGTTAGGCACTGTGCTACGTTCAGGGGAGACAAAACAACAAGGGGACACAAGACACAGTACCCAAGGAAAGCCCTGCTGAATCAGGTAACAGGTAATTTAAAAAGCAACCTGAGGGAGGAGGGGAAAAACCTTCAGGAAAAAAACCTGAGAACCATCAAATAGAATTACGCTACTATGAAGAACGTTTCTTGAATGTACCAGTATTATCAGTCTCAGTCCTACCTGTATTTATGATTTGATTGGTGAGGTTTTTAACGAGAGCAGTATCAACAGGTGCTTCGTTCAGAAGGAGTCCCAATCCTGAGTAGCCAACTTCTCTGAGTCGAATACGTTGTTTACTTCGTTCATAAACGTTTGTGCATTTCAACATTTGTTCTATAACCTGGTCACAACAGTCACGTATTCTTCTTAATATAGAGAACTGAGAACAGTTTGTCACTTAGGTTCATACTGAATAAAATATTAGTGTACAAAGTTTTTGGAGCATCATTCTATTCCCTAAGTATTAAAAAAAAAACAGAAAACCTAGCACTAATAGGGAAGAGCACTCCATATTGTACTCTCGTTAAAAATGGATTTAAGAATAAATTGGACTGAAACACATCTGCATTTGAATAATTAATATGTTTAAAACTCTAATTTACATATATTTCTTGGCAAATGAAAGAAATAATTTAAAATTTTCTTTTAATGGCTAAGGTGTAGGTGGAAACAAACCCTTCAGCTTGCAAGAGGAACAAAAGTGTGTTCTGAAAGAGAACAAAGACACTTCCAGATCAATCTAGTAATCCATTTATGTACAGTTATCAAAATAATTTTCAAGAATGAGGAAACATTTTGTGAAGCAACATCCATATGCTAAAATGGGAAAATGAATTAGTAATCGCATACTTCTTGGAGTGAGATTAACATTTTTCAAAGTGAGATACTGAAACCCTATATGGAAAGCATAATCTTGGCAAAATAATATCATGAACAATCCCTGCAAGGCCACTTGTGGAGAAACAACACTTACTATCCATGAAGGAACCCTTGCATAGGCAAAGGCTTTAAAGAGTAGCCTCCAGGGTCACCACAACCAATATTCAAGAAAGACTATGTCAGACCATTTTTAATAAACCTTTGTTTTCCAAAGTTTAGAGATTTCAAAGATAGGCAATCCAAATGTGACTCCAAAAGTAGACTTTATAAAGTAACACTAATGATGTAAGAGGAAACAACTGTCACAAGGCACTTAGGCCTTAATAATGAACAGGGGAATAAATCATGAAAAAAAAAGAATGTATCTGGCAGTAGAAATATGACTGACTCCTCCACTTTCTGTTAACAAAAAAGGTGGAGTGGGTGACTTCAACCCAAGTTCAAAGTTTTGGATATTTTGGTTAGCTTAATAAAATATGTTCTATACCCTTTTACTAATTTCTATGGCCACAATTTCTTCATCTGTAAAATGGGGATTATAATAACCACTTCACAAAGTCGTTGCAAGGACTAAGTAAGCTAATATATGAGAGATGTTTAGTTCATGACAAATAGTGGGTGCTACATAAGGTTAGTTACGATCTGCCAGGTAGACCCACCGTAAGTCAAAAGAGAGATGAGAGGTTTTATATTGAGGATGGTATGACAGTGGATTTTCCACTGAAATGATCAGATCACAATATAATTCATTTTGTAATATGCACACAAAAAAACATGGAAAACATATCAAAACAAACTGAACAATTTAAAATTAGATAGAATTAGATATAAAAAAAGAATTTACACTCATAGAATGGCTATGTTCCACCTAAATTCATATACCCACAAATGCCCCAAAATACAAAGATGCTTAAGAAATGTTTGTACCTTAAAAACGATTTCTCTTAGTCTGTCAGAGTACTTTTGATTTAAGAGCAAGGCATAAAGTATGTCAGCATTTCCTGGTTCAAACAGCAGTAAGAAAAGCTGACCTCTAGTTGGGCTGGTACGTAGGAGACTGAAGAGTACATCCAAAATTCCAAAGAGCTTTTGAAAGTAACACAAAACAAACAAGCACACTCATATATGGAAGCACAAATAAAGTCATAAACCACAAACAGTTATTTAACTAAATCCTACATACCCTGTGTTCCAGCTTACTTGGACTATCTGATGTCTTCTGAACCAGCTCTGCCTTTTCTGTCCATTATGCTTTTGGCTTATTCCATGTCCTTTTGTAAATCCTCTCACGCTACCCATATTCACCTGCTGAACCACACCTCTCCTGCTTTGTCCATATGAAAAGCCACCTCTTCCATAAAGCCTTTCCCTGTCTCCTCAACATGTAATACTCTCCCATGAAAACTTCATAGACTCTGTATCCCTCTTATGGATATTATCATACTCTTTTTTGTCTCATAATTATTTATAAACCTCTCTTATTCACCCCTGCCTCCGTTAGGCTAAAAGAATGATAATTCACTCATCATTATATACCCACAATGTTTACTATTATTCTATGTATAAAGCAAGTTTTCAACAAATAATTCTTTGACTGAATCAACCAAGAAAATATCATTGGCAGTGAATCACAGCAGGTGACAATACAGCTATCATGAAATAAGATGGCTACCCATTATTCTACATAATGAGAACCTTTGAAGTAGTCCAACCTTATAGGGAAACAGCCTAAGTTAACTCATCTATATAATACCAATACGAAGTCATGTAACCGCTTACTACACAATGAATATTTCATGATAGAGGGCAAAATATTTGAGTCAACATCAATTAAGGCTGCTCAAACTTGGTATTGAGAGTGGTATACAAAAAGAGCACAAAAATAGCAGTAAATACACCTGGGTTCTAGCTCCAGGTCTATTAGCTGTGTGACTTAAGTCACCTAATCTCTCTGAACATAAAATGGGAAGAGTAATTCCTAATCTGTAATCACCTGGAAGGCGTGATTCAGTGGTACATTTGCATTTCTAACAAGTTCCCAGGTAATGCTAGTCAGGGACCATACACTGAGGACCACTGTCTTAAAAGGTAGCTCTGAAGTATAAATAAATAATGTATGTAAAAGTTTTTAAACACAGAAATACATTTATAATTTACTCTTTATGCAAAACTTTTATGAACCTATGCTATGTTAAAATTCATGTCAGAAATCTGCCCAGTAACTTTGATGACAGGTAAATACACATTAGGTGGCCTATGAAAACAGGCTTCAGAATTGCCACACAAAGCATCTATTTCCACATATTACTTTCTAGCGAATCAAAATATTTTATTACACTGCCATCTATTTTAACAAACCTTCAGTTAGGAGATAAAATTTACTTCTTTAACTGTATAATATTGTATGGGACACTATAAACATTTTACTCAAAATATTTTTAATATATATATGTTTAAAAGAAGACAATATAGCAACATAAATGTTAAAAAGAAAAAACAGACTTATCTCGGGCATAACAATACCTGCTCTTCCTCATTGATGGCAGCTATGTAACCCATGATACTTTGTATCTCTTCATGAGTTCCACCTTTGCACAGAAAATACTTGATTAGTCCATACAAAGAAGTCCTTATTGTTCGAATATCATCTAGAGACAGCTCACTATATTTACAATCACTCCTGGAAAAGAAAGTAAAAGTGCAAAAACTGAAATTTTTCATTTTTAATATACAAGAAGTCATAGTTTAAAAAAAGATTTTTCCATGTAATTATTAGAATTCACGGTATCTTCAGCTTTTTCTTTTTACGGAAAACCTTTTGAGGTTAGGAATTTCAATGACAAAGATATAAATTGTTAAAACAGCTTATATTTATGCAACACTCACTATGTGGCAGACACAGTTGTAAGTGCTTTACACATTATTAATTCATTTAATTTATAATCCTCAAAACAACCATCGGATGTCACAGTTTCATTATCTCCTTATCACAGACCAGAAAATTTAGGCACAGAAAAGTTGAGTAAGTTACCTATGGCTAGACAATTAATGAAACACAAGATTTAAACCCAATATATGTGATCCATTGTTTATCATTTTATCCTCTACACTAGGATGCTAGAATTGCTGGAAAATAAATAATCTAGATGTTCTAATCAAGTAGCAGACAGAAAACAATACCAAACTAAGAAGGAGCAAGGATATCATACCCATAATAAATCCTAAGTGTATCTAGGAGAAACTGCACACCATACTTTTTTCGGAAAACTCTCCTGCTGTCTTTGATGATGGTGGAAAGATACTGTATATGACCTAAAACAGAAAGTTCACTCTTAAATGATATACCTAAAATAAAGTCACACAGGTCGTTATAAATTTCTAAAACAACTATAAAACTTTCTAATAGCCTGCTCTTACCAATTCGAAAGGGAAAATCTCCACGGTTCCAAATACGGAAGTCAAAGAGTAAATACTGATACATTTGTTGCAGGAGCTGTATATTCTTCTCTAATGATACCTGTTCAATTAGTAATTGAATTGCCATCAATACATTAACATCCATCAAGGTGCTAGGTACCTGAAATCCAAACAGAAGAGGGTTCTGTAAAGTTCAGTTTAAATAATTGCTATTAAGCTATAATTTCCAACGATTAATTTAGAAAATCTACTAAATATGAAAATCTTGATTAGAAAAATATAAACAACTTAAACATGAATTTTTTTCTGATGAAACACTAGAACATATTTTCCTGATGTCATATTCCTAAAACAGAGTCTTAAATTGATCAAATATCCCAAATGCTAAATCTAATAACCAAGGTCTTGTGTATCAAAGATTACACACTATTATGTAAGATAAGTAATTCTTGTGTAAGGGGATTCAACCGAAGTTTTTAAAAGCTGCTTGTGAAATAAATTACATCTACTAATATAATTTAAGCTATAATAGTGTACTTAAGAAAAATATTTATTAGGAAGAAAAAACCCCAACACTAACTGCTGATTACAATCAGCAGCCACACTCACGTCAGGTTAGACGAGCTCACCTTCTGAAGTACGGCGCCAAGAGTGGCAACTCCATGGGAGTGAATGAGACTGTCCTGGTTAATAGGATGTCTTTGAATAAAGTGTTTCACAATCAAGATAAATGTTGCAATTAAATTTCTCTCTAGTCTTGACTCTGTGGAATTGTGAACACATCATTAATTATCATAATTAATCACTTTTATATCACATTTTCTATATCATAATGCACATTATAACAAACAAGGAATTTGGTTCAGGAATTTGCTTCCAAAGGTCACTTGTAGAACACAAATATCAGAGAGAACAGCAAATTGCATACTGTATACTTATATACACATGTAAATATTTTCTCTACCATAAATTTAACAATGCTGCCATATTTCCATTAAGAATACAAACTAAGGATAGTCAAGAGTAAAACTAATATCTTAAATCTTCTGACCACAGTATTATGAACTTTCTGAACTACATTAATAAAATTAGGGAAGGTCTGCTTCAGCTACAAATGGTTAAGTTTCTTCCTAATGGTGGCAAAACATTTTAATCTATTTTTCAATTAATTCTCTAATTTCTCAAGGAGTATTTTGTGTTAATTTCACCTTAATACCTGATGCCTTTGTGGAAGTCACTACCACCCAATCTCCTTCTACAGGTGTTATCAACTCAGAAACTGTGCTTTCATTCATTCCTGCAGCAATCTGCCCTTCACTGAAGTGGCTGATTTGTTCCAATAGAGGAAAGAGTACATTTAATCCACCTATGCAATTTATGATGTCCTGAAAAAGAAAATTACGATTTTATAATCATATAGAACAAGGGCAATTTTGTCATTTAATATCTACAAGGCATGCATGAGGTTACAATTTGCTATACCTTTAGACAATGTATAGGATAGCCTAAGCTAGAGGAAGCCTTGTGTGGGCAGATGCTTGAAAGAGCAGACTCAGGGGTCACCATAACCAATACTCAAGAGAGATCAGGCCAGACCATTTTTACTGCAACTTTTTTCTAAAGTTTAGGAATTCCAACATAGGCAGTCCACACATGACCCCATAAGCAGACTTTATAATGTGACACTAATGATATAAGAGGAAAAAGCTATCACAAGGCAATTGGCATTAATAATGAACAGGGGAATAAGTTACGAAAAGAAAAAGAATGTATTTGCCAGTAGAAATGTGACTGACTCCTCTACTTCTAGTTAACTAGAAGGGTGGATTGTGTGGCTTCAGCCAAAGTTCAAAGTGACTATTTTGGATAGCTTAACAAAATATATTCAATATCCTTTGACAAGTTACTCATTTCTCTGGCCTCAGTTTCTTCATTTGTAAGATGAGAATAATATTAATTTCCACTTTGTAAAGTTGTTACAAGAATTAAATCAGCTAATATATGAAAAGTGCTTAGCCTGACATACAGTGGGTGCTACAGAAGGTTAGCGATTATTAACTGCTAAAATGTTCCAAACTGCCCTGTAGTCCTGGCTTAAGTCTGTAAACAACCATTTCATATTTTTCGCCTGTTTTTCATATTGATTTTTAAGAGCTTTTATAGTAAGTAAATTAGCTTTTTAGTATTTTTTTCCCAGCTGTCATTTAACTTTTTTTGTCTTTGATTTTGCTGCAGTATAAAAATGCAATAGTCTTTTTCTTGATAACTTTGTTTCTTTTTGATTTCCACGTAGCTGTAAGTCAAGGCAACAAAGACTGCTCTGATTTTCAAGTATCATGTGTGGCACAAATAATCAGCTTTCTTTTTGTAAGTAACACATACAACTAGCCTTGTAAAACCAATCTTAACAAGTGACAGCAGAAGGTGATGAATTGGCAGACATCATAAATCTTACTATGTTAACAGACAAGAATAAGTGTTCTTGTCTCAAAGTCAAAGAGAAAAAGCTTTATACCACATGAATGACAAGAGATTAATACTAACTGATGGATTCATTTTTACACAGGCAGAATTATCCTAATGATTTCTCTTCCACTGAAACAAAAGCATATTTGATTGGTGTTAACTGACTAGAAGATAAAAGTTTTTTTGCTGATTTACCAGCAAGTTCCCTCATAACTTTCTTCTTCCTTTTGATTTTACTTAGGCTATAATGTCTATGTAAGATATCTTTTAAGGAAATACTATATTTTAGAAATAGGGATATCTCTGACTTTCATATTAGCCCAAACAACCTTTATGAGTGTAATCACTCAGTCAACAATGTTCTTGCACATCCCTGTGCCAGGACTGGTGAGAAAAGCATAGTTCCTCCTTGGAAGTTCTCAAGGCCCCTGAAGAATCAAGCAAGCACAGTTACTAGTCACCATGATGAGAGAAGTGATAATGCTACAAGCGCCCAGGACCAGAGCAGTGAACTTCGTCTTAGAAAATAAGCAGAGGTCTTCAAACAGAAGCATATGTGCAGCTAGACACACATATGAGGCACATGAAAAAGGCAGAAAGGATATGATAGCTAGAGGGGGATGTGTGGAGGGGGAAAGTTCCTCATCTTCAACCTCGGAGAGGAAAGATCTGATTTTGTTTAAAGCTGATGGACAGGAGACTGTAGACAGGGAGAAGCGTATGATTCAGGAGAAAAGCGAGAATCAATGAAGTCTCTGAGAAGGTCAGGAGGGGTTGAAATCTGCCACATAGTTTTAGGGATTAAATACCTTAAAAGTGGAGCAATTAACTAAGGCAGCATATTTTTCTTATGGAAACTGTTAAGATCATGGCATACCTTAAAAAAGGAATTAAGTTTCAAGCAAATCAAGCAGTCATTCAAATACTTATTTATCGTTCAAACTGTATCTCTTGCCTGCAAACACTTTAACTGGGACTTATTATTCATATCAATCTGGTGGTGCTTAAAAGATAAACTCCTTTAAAGGATCAGTAAACTGACATAATATGTTGCCCATCATTTATCATTAACTTACCTTAATGTCCCAGTTTACTACTTTGTTTCCTGTTAACCTTCCATGCAAACAATTAGTAGATAAATCAAGACAGATTGAATTTTTGCAGGCCTAAGAATAAAAGAAAATATAGCAAACAGCTAAGTTCAATGAAGACAAAATATAACTTGAACTACATATGGAACATTTCACTATAATTTCAAAAGGTATATAGTATAGTCCATGATAAGATGCCCATAATATTAAGTTTAGTGTTACTATCTGAATGTGTCTTAAAAGGATCGGGCACCAGATTCTAAAGCACTCTCTCATCATATGCAGGTCACCACTCTCGTCATCTGACAGAGCAGCTACAGCGAGAACTTATCACTCACCAATCACATAGTTTTTAAATTTTTCTCTTTTAAATCAATATATGCAAACAGATTTTTGACTTTTCAAAAAATTCAATGTTTTATTCCCATTAGTACTTCCTTGGCACAATTTCACAATACACATAAAGTGTATTAAATGTGAGATACAGAAATCACAGAACAGAAAAATATATCACAATATGAACACCCAATCACAGGCATAAGACTATTTTCCCTCATGTTACTGACTGACAATTCTAGTTATATTCAGATTAAGACCTTAGTCTGTAACTCTAGAAATTGTTAAAGTTATTTGTTAACTTCCATAAAGGCTTATAAAGCAGCTAACTTCACATTCAATCTGTAAATTTGCAGGTAATGAAGCATCCTTGCATCTAATCCCCATTCCAAAAGAAAACAAAGAAACCTACAAATTTTAGTAGAGATGATGTGGCTATTGCTTTCCTCTTAAGGCAACTGAGAAAAACTGCTTTAACAAAAACAAACATAAATTGAGTTCACATTTAACTTCAATGTAAAACTATATTAGCCTCAGAAACAGAAATGTCTTTCTCCCATTACCACCTTAGTTGGGGTACTGTGTATCTATGATGTCTCCTGCACAGTAATCTCCCAAGGTATGACTGCCTCCAGTCGCCTATCCCTCTAATTCAACTTCCACATTGCAGCTTGAGACCGTTTTCTAAAGGCAAACCTGATCATATTACTCTTCTGCTTAAAATCCTATCCATTGCCTACTATTTAGCCTGTCATAGGAGGTTTGCTATGATCTGGTCCCCACTTGCCGTCTAATCTCATTTCCTGCCATCTTTTCCTCCTGCTTAGAGCCCTATACCCCAATACATGTAGAACCCAGTTTTACAGTCTATGCCTTTGTTGGTGCTGCTCACTGTTCCTTGCACATCCTTCCTCAACTCTGCCTTTAAAACATAAATCAAACCATCTTTTCTATGATATTCTAACCTCCTGGAAGAACCAACCACTCTTCCTTTGTACCTGCACTGTATTTTGTACATAATTCCAACAGAGAAATATCGTACAGGGGTTAAGGATACACGTTAAATAGGCAGGCCATTGACCAGAATTATGAAGCTAGGCAAGTTACCTTCTTTACTCAGCCTCAGAAAACTAGAGCTTAAAAAAGATACAGGTAATACCCTACACCCCTCAGAGCTTCTGTGAAGATTAAGTGAAACAATACACGTGAAGCATTTAGCATACTGCTTAATATACTATAAACACCCAATAAATGGGAGCTAAAAAGAAAAATGCTCACAAAGTTATATTCCACTTATTTTTTTACATATTTATTTCACTTTAGATTGTAAGCTTCTTAAAGCCAGAAACTTGAATCTATTCATCTTTGTATCCTAAAAGTTCAGACAATCCTTGGCACAGAGAAGACACTCAAAATTTTTAAACAAATGGATAGAGAAACACCTCTTACAAATGAGTACAAAAATGAAAAACTGTTGACTGTCAAAAAATCCTCTAGAGCAGCTTTCCCCAAACTAGCATTTCTTAATAAGTAAGATAAAAACAAAATGTGTTCTACATTCCAATAACTGGCGAAAAGTGGGATAAAACAAAAGTAAACCAGTTTCTTTACAGCAGGATTTTCCAAGTGCATCATCAGTCTCCAAGAGGGATATCCAGAATGCAACAGTCCCCCAAACCTAGTTAACCACAGAATCCTTATATCATGATATAGCACCATTTCCAAGAAATGTTCCTCCAATAAACTGTTCTATTGTACATATTTGTCATATTGGGTTTCTTGAGGAAAAACAATAATAGTTATTTTTTTAATATCACAGAATTTTTACTTCCAACAGTAAAAATTCAACCTTAACGTTAACAAGTTCAAAGTGACTTTGCAAAAGAACATGACAACCATAATGCCAAAAAGACCCAATGAGCCGTCACGTCTAGACATGCCACCAGATGTATTAATGAGATTAAATCCAATTATTTCCTATCTACCTATACGAGATAGTTGTAACGAAAATAAGTATAAGATATAGACCCTGCCAGGAAATAACTTAAAATCTAGTTTGGTAAACAAACATATACCTTTGGAAAAAAGTTAGTGTTACAAAAAGCAAACAAAAAATTACAGACTCAAGAGACATTATAACCCATGCAATGCAGGAACCTCAAATGGATCTAGGATTACATTTTTAAAAGGCTAAACAAATATTTTGGGGGAAATTTGAATGTGGATTGTATAGTACATGAATTACTGATAATTTTCTTCAGTAGTTTAATGATTATGCAGAAAAATTTAGGAGTAAAGTATCCTGATGGTATGTCCATCTACTTTCACAAATGATTTGTGATAGAAAAATGTGGCAAAATAATAATCGGTGAATTCAGGTGAAGTGTATATAGGATTTCAACCTATATTCTTTCAACTTCTCTCTAGGTTTGAAATTAATCAAAATAAAAAGTTAGGGGGATATATCAACCAATAAGTAAATTTTATTAGGTTAGATACAACAAAAAAGTATTCAAAGTAACATACTAGCTGGCTAAACTAGAAAATAAATTCTATAATGTATAACCTCGCAAAACAAAGCATTTTCTGGGTCAGTGTAACACTGACTATACTGAAGGCAGTTGCTACTGTTGTTTATACCACTTCTCCCTTTTCCTCCTCCCAGTTCTACCTTTGATCTTCTTTCCCCCAGCCCTTGCTGACCTCAATTACTTTGACCAGATAGTGAAAGTAATTCCTTTCCCTGAAGGAAAAAGGACTGGGCATGGTATGCATATAGGTAGTTCCTTTTTTCTCCTTCTGAAGTAAACATTTCATTTTTATTGTTTTCTTGCTGACATCACATTTAAAAAATAAACAAAAAAAATGTTGAGCACAATTCTGTTTCACCTCTCCTTCCAAAAGAGCAGAGAAACAAGTTTAAACAGTTTCATTTACTGAAGTCAATTCATTAGTACAAATCCTACTACAACTATTGTCACTCATACCATAGGGATGACATGATAACATTTGAACCCTAGTTGAGAGTTGCACCTTAATTTTTTACTGCTTCTCATCTTCCTTTGAAAATTAATAATTTTTAATGGTAATTCAAGCCCTGCCCTCTCAATTACCCACAAAACGACAAAAGGAATTTTAAAAAAGAATGTTAGTTCACAGCACAGATACAACTAGATGGACAGTCCGTGCATTTACTCTGACCTTTGCAGTGTAGTGAAGAAGGACGTTACCAGGCAGGTCAGCCATGTCAGACTCTTGAAATTTCCAAGGGCTTAAACAGTTTGGACCTGAAAATTATTTATACACACACACACATATCATTGAATATATATGGCCTCTCCAGTTCTGTGTAATCAGAACAAAATTTAAAATTAAGCTGTTTCAAGCTACTCACATAACACAGTTAAAATACACTAGCCAAAACGTACTTTATTTTTATATCACCTCCAATTTGTCCAAAATCTAGAAAAGTTGGGGATGTGGGGGTGGATCAATCTCCACCACAGAAATGAAATTTTATATAGCATTAAAAAACTAACATCAAATATAACAAAGTTTACCAATTAATTTATCTAATGTAAGCCAATTCAAATTTATAAGAAAAAATAGCAAAACAGTCAATCAATAATGTGAATAGATATCACAGAAATGGAAAGCAAATAAATAGGAAAAAATTCTTGCTTTACTAAAAAAATCAAAGAAATACAAATTAAAACAACATTCCATTTTACATCAAAAAATGGAGGAAACAGTATTGACCATTCCATCCTAATGAGGCTGTGGTGAATCTGGTATACTAATTTATTACTGGTAGGCACTGTCAATTGGTATATCCCTCTTGGAAACTGATTAGGTAACATGTATTGAGAGCCATAAAAATATTCACACACTTTGAATATTTATCCCGGGAATTTACCAAAAGTAAATCCACCAAAATAAGAAAAAAAAAAAGTAGGTACAACAGTTCATCATATTTAACATTTTAAGTGTATAACAATGTTAAAAACTATAAAAAACCTAAGTAAATCATGCATTATGAATCCAATGAAATATGCATCCATTAAAAATGACCATTATGAACACGATATAATAAATATTATTTATAAGAGCAGAATTATAAGGAGGAAAAATTGTAAGAACAAAATCCAAACTATATAGCTGTAATGACTACATTAAATGCCTTAAAATTATTAACTTGGAATTTATTTAGACTAAAGTTCAATTTCAAATACTTGGGTGAGTTTTAAAGTAATGACAAGGTTCTAGTATAAACTCTGCAAGTCTGGACAGTCTCATTCATCTCAAAACTCCCATGTAATCTAAAAAAGACATTTTCACAAATAATTAGCTATTCTGCAGAGTTAATACATATGACTACTTAGAGGCTTAACTCCTGAACATCCTACTAAAATATAGAGATAATTTTGAAAATACTTATGATCTAATAACATGTATCTTTAAAATTATAGCCAAAAGAAAAAGCCAAAACAAACACAGCTTATAATTTTATTCAAGGACTCCTAATTCTACTGCCTGAATGAATTCTTCAGGTATATGAATATATAAATTATAAAAATGACAAGTTTTGAAATAAGACTCATATGATTTTAGAATCAGTAGTGTGATTTCTTGTGAAGACAGGCCTATATTTTGTCTCATCAATTACTAAAATTTGTCAAAAGTACTGGAAGTATTATGGCCGAATCATGTACACCCCAAGATTCATATGTTGAAGTTCTAACCCCCAATATGACTATATTTGGAGACAGGGACTTAAGGAGGTAATTAAGGTTAAATGACATCATAAGGGTTGGACCCTAATCCAATAGGGCCCCTTATATGGAGAGGAAATGACACCAGAGATAGCTCTCTCTGCACATACGCACAGAGGACAGACTCCACGTGAGGACACAGTAAAAAGGCAGCCAAAAGCCGGGAATACAGGCCTCACCAGAAACCAAGCCTGACAGAAACCTGATCTTGGAATTCTAGCTTCCAGAATTGTAAGAAAATAAATAGTGTTTAAGCCATCCAGTCTGTGGTATTTTGTTATGGCAGTCCTAACAAACTAATACAGGCAGTATCGTGGGTGATAATGGAAATATTTCCCAAAGGTTTGCTTTATTTATGCCTACCAAAAAGGTAAGGTGTACTGTAATTAATAATACTGTATAATATACTTGAAAGTTAAGAGAGTGGATCTTAAATGTTATCAACAGACACATTAAAAAAGGTAATTATGTAGGGAGATGGAGGTGTTAACCGATTTTATTATGAGAATCATTTTGCAATATACACATGTACCAAATCACATTGTATACCTTAAACTCACATATATTATATGTCAGTAATATCTCAACAAAGCTGGGGGGGGGGAGAAGTATGATGTGTGGTGGGCTTTTTCTTCCCTTTCAGCTTCAATCAAAATGAATACATTCTTGAGATCAAATATATTTTCAGAATATATTTAGGCAACAAAAAAAAACTAAGTTTAATTAAACAGAATGATCCTATATGCTCACCTGCTAAATACAATGCCTTCACCTGAGGAGGCTGTAGAGCTTCGTAGAAGATGATAACAGACCCTAGCTGACCCTCCAGAGATGTGGGACATCCCCACTCACTGTCTTGAGTGCCAGCTGATATCAATTTGGTGATCAATTTTGATTTTTCAACTGTTCCTCCCCAGGAGGCTGATGACAGAATTCCACCAAATGATGTCCGATGAGGGGTAATGGGGGAAGAAAAAGGTGGATCTGGGATTTGGGATGGTGGAGGAGTAGTGGTTCTCTGCCCAGCTGAACCAATGCAGCAAGAAACAAAAGGCTAAAAATTAAGAAACAAACAAACAGAATAAATCATACAATTTTAATTAAATCTCTATCCTCATATTTAAAATGAAATAGTACATAAAATTAAGCAAATACATTGAAAATAAAACTGAAAGTTTTATTTTTACAGGATCATGATGTGTGCATTACGCGTACACATAAGAAATCATTACATACATTACCTTTGGGCTATGGGATTTGGACACATTACTTTTATAAACTCACTTTATATCCTTTTGTAAATTTTGAATTTTTAATGTGTATCTAAAAAAATTTTTTTAAACAACTTTACTGTATTCTAAAATAGAGAAAACTACTTTCCCCTTAAAATATAAACAGAGAATTACACATCAGTATAATAATGCTAATTACAGGTTATCCTGAACTGGTCATCAAGACGAACAGCAATAAGAAATTACTAGAGTCCTAGGACTTGGGAAATAATCTAATCCATTCCATTACCTTCAGAAGAGGCTCTTTCAAAATTATCCAAAAATTCTCAAAGAACTTTTACACTAATGTTCTTTAAGAATCACCTCAGGGGGCCGGCCCAGTGGCGCAGCAATTTAGTCCGCACTTGGCAGTCCGGGGTTTGCGGATTCGGATCCCAGGCACCCGCCGACACACTGCTTGTCAGCCATGCTGCAGCGGCGTCCCATATAAAGTAGAGGAAGATGGGCACGGATGTTAGCCCAGGGCCAGTCTTCCTCAGCAAAAGAGAGGAGGATTAGCAACGGGTGTTAGCTCAGGGCTAGTCTTCCTCACAACAAAAAAAAAAAGAATCACCTCAGTAAATTCTATCTTACACCTAATTACAATGTAGAGGTTTAAAGTTTCTTCATTGTTTCAAATTCAATGGAGATGGAAGAGTCCATCATAACAGTCTCTAAGTATTCCGTATACTTGGGAGCTTCATTAAATGATCCTCTGCTCTGCTCTTTTCAATTTCCCTGGCTTTCCTGTTAAAAGTCTTTATTTCTAAGCCTTTAATTACATTTGTTTCTTCCTTGAATTGTTTTTCTTTATTACACGCTGTCTGACTTCATCTAAATATGACACGCTAACAGAATATATTAACTTACTATATCTCAGTATAGAGAAAACACAAATTTATGGGCACATATTTAGAATAAACAGAACCTTCTACATTCAATTGAAATTTTTCAAAAGTTCTCAATCAATTGATCCCATAAAGAGTAGGTTAGACGTGCTTACTTCATTCATGGCAGGAAATCTGAGAGGGGCAGAGACCTTCTGCTGTCCATTGTCATAGATAAAGACAACACTCTGACCAAAGGGCCTTTTCCCAGGCATGTGAACAATGGTTATATTGTGCTGGTAAAGTAAAAAATATATTTAAAAGGTGAAAATTACATTAAGTCTTTGGAATGACAAATGTTTTCAGAGTATGACTCTATAATTAGTTTGTGTGAACAGTAGAATCTGAAGTAAAACTAAATGCTGATTAAAATGATGTTCTTAAAGTAAATAATTTTTTCTGTAGTACTATGAAAGCACTTGAGTCTACCTTAGAAAATCTACACACAATTGTAAGATGGTATCTTTTCTGCATTTTCCAAATCTATGAGTTATTCTTCAGAATCAATTTTTGTAATGAGAAGCATTTTATATCTTAAGAAATATATATATAGAGAGAGAATTATGAGTTCTCATCACAAGGAGAAAATTGTTTTCCTTTCTTCTTTCTACTGTCTCTATATGAGAAGATGGATGCTAGCTGAACCTATCGTGGTGATCATTTCACAGTACATGTAAATCAGACCATCACGCTGTACGCCTTAAAGCTATGCAGTAACGTATGTCAATTATTTCTCAATAAAACTGGAAAAAAATTTAGTTTAGAAATGGTTACAGATAACTTCATATCTAAGCATTAGCCAATTAAAAATTGTATTCCTAGGTGTACTAACTTATTTAACATACAAAGTATTATTGAGTAATTTGCAGCCATAATACAATTTAAAAAAATAGTCAATGGTTATCTTGTTGGCTATAAGAATATGTCTCCCTAAATTTATTACTAAGAATTAATTTAGGAAAATCTGAATACTTGTTTTCTTTACTGAGTGTAGTGTGATGGCATTTTACATTTACTGTAAGTTATTTTATTTTTGATGTGATATGTATCAACTTAAATTTTTTCTCTCCCTTGATATTCTTCCCATACTTTTTTCTCCTTTCATTATACTCTTTGAGTAAAGTATATACTATACACAGACAAGAAGAAGAAATATCTTTATTTCATGACTCAAAGATTACTATCAAAGTCTATAACAAATGTTGAGCTCTCTATTTCACTAATTCATCTACAACTAAATCATTCAGAGGAATTTTTGGAGTGCAGACATGATTGATTGATGTCTCTTCTATAACCAGTCCTTCTCTCTACCTCTTTCTACTTCCTTTTCTCTCATTTATTTGACAAATATGTTTAATGACTATCATGTATCAGGTCCTTTAAAATCATCTTGGCATTAAAAAATGACAAGAAAAAAAGGAACAGAAATGCATTGTTTTTACCAATTTATATTCTCATTTTCAATTGAGATTCAGAATCAAATTTGATTCCAGACAACTTGAAAGAAATCATATTTCATTTAAATTTTTTAGCAGAAAATGACTACTGCTGAATTTACAATGATGACAATAAATGGTAGTAACCTCCTGATAGATGACTTTCAACATGAATAGAACTTTAAAGTGAAAATTAATCGACTCTCAAAAGCACATGCCAACACCTGACGTAGATGCACCAAATGTGTGTTTTTTTAAAGGAAAGAACCAAGAAGTTAAATATCATGCCACAAAGCCTTACCCAGAGGGAATCACAGAAACTGTGGTCAGGAAGCGTAACTGTGGCATATTCTCTTTTTGTGCACACTGCCACAACCAGTGTACCTGAATGGGTAATAAAAGCTTCAAAACCCATTCCACTTCCTGTAAAAAAGCTAACAAAAGTATATATTATCAGAACTTTTGAAGTCAGTTGTTCAGTTTTATCATCACTGAAGCACACAAAACCATAACATCATCATGAATATCTTTATCAGACATGCTGTAGCTTACGTTCTACTGCCACACATCAGTCCAACCTTGCTTCAAAGATGGTTTGCAAATCTTTTTTGGGCATAAGAGTTTAGGAAATTATAAACGGTAGCCTTATAAGTGGAATTCCATTAGCCAACTATAGTAAAACTATAAACTTTCAAATCTTCAAAATTCTTCCAAATAAGATTCAGAAAGCATGAATAAATGTCTTAAAAATCACAAGGCATATTAAAAATTATTAGTTACTGTAGTAACTAAGTTTGGATGTACATATACACAGGTTTTCTGATGCTTCATATATATATATATATATATATACACATATAGCACCTTCAATGCAACAGAGAGATCATCATTTATTTTCAAGTTTATTATTCCTTTTTTCTCCACTTTCACAATATTTTTAAGGAACTTTATTTCCAAACTAGCCACAGAACAACTAGCAGAATATTTGAGATATACACAATTATTATTATGAAAGCACCAAAGCAGTTATAATTCAATTGTGTATACTCTGAGGATGAAGAGGCTTCAGAAAAACTGTTGTACATTTAAAAACTAGGTGCTTGGAAAAGCTTTCTCCTGTTTAAGAATCGCAGCATATATTATTACGACAGTATTCATTTATATTCCATAACTTGTACCTGTATAATTGTTTTCTTTTTCCTCCTTTGTTAGCACTGCCAGGAGTCAACTGATCTTGATCTAAGCAAAACCAAGCATTGAAAGAAAAGGCAGACCCTGGCCATTTCTGTATGGAAGGCACGGAAATTCCTGCCATACTATGCGACAAATTAAAATACTGCAGTGCACTCTCTAGACTTTGCTTTCGGGCCATTGTCAGGATTGCTCGAGTTACAGGAGTGGTATAAGGGTGCACACACTCAGATTCCTCCACTCTCAGCAATCTTAGCAGTCGACGGATTTCTTCTGAGCTCACTGACTGACTCCCCAAGGAACCATGGAGTGCAATCAGGTTCTCAGCACAAGTTCGATGGAGGCGAGAATGGGAATCAAGGGTTTCAATGATTCGAATTCCCATGTTTGCATTGACACAAGTAGTTCGACTCTGCCTATTAATACAACAAATTCTTTTCAGCCAATCAGAGATGAAAATTTGCAGGTCATGGGATTCTAGCTCTGGAAGCCACTGGATAAGAAGCAAGAGAGGCTGGACATTACTAATGCCCAAAATCCCAACTGAAGTGTGGTCACCCTCTACAGCCTGTAAAGCAACATAAGAGACAAATGGTTAAGTTACCATCTTTGATATAGAAATAATGGAACTTCTTTTAATAAAGCTAAAAAACTCACCATATTCATAAGTTCTTTAAGTAGTTCCACTGCTGGCTGACCCAGGGATTTTAACACTTCAAACATATGTGTATAACCAATTCTTTCTTTAAATACTTCCTAAGGGAGGGGAAATCAATACATCAAAGTACATTTTCAAAGAATGAATTTGTTGGAATATTAAAAATGTTTTATAATACCCATTTAAGTTAACTAACTTAATATTAGTAAGATTACAAATTCAATATTTCTGTTTTCTTAAGTCACCTGTCTTCATCTTAAAATAGATTCCATATGGAATACAATGTTACAGCAATCTACCAAAATGTAAAATAAACGGGATTAGCAAAAATTGTGTTATAAAATTATTATATTACTTGCAGATTAGGGCACATGACACTTCCTTTACTTTCTTCACTTGATTGGTAATTAGTACGGTATTACATGAAGTCAAAACAAAAATGGATAAAAAATGAGAGACTTTGGGGGTAAGAGGAGTCAGACAATAGCCTCAAAGGACTAGATTAAAGAGTAGTGGCCAGAAAAAAACTGGGTATGGTTCACTCTCTGCTCTTTGTATCTAAATGGTCTGAATTATCTGGAGCATCAGGTTCATTTTAGTAAGCACTAAGTCACATGTATTTTTGAACTAGCAGGCACCCAAAGCCATAAAGTAAAATATAAAGACAATCAAAAAACCTAGCCATTCGAAACTGGGCCACTAAATTAGACAGAAATATATATACTAATTATAAAATCAAAAGATGTAAACAAAACAAGTAAGATTGGTTGTCTCTGGGGAGGGGAACTAGTTAACTATGGGCCAAGGGAAGGAAGAAAATCTTTTTTCAAATAGCACTCTTTAATAACCGTTTGAACTTTAAACCATGCAAAGCATTATACAGTAAAAAAAGATTATATTAAGACTTAAACATCATTTCAGGTTTGAATTTCATAATACAGTACAGGTAATCTGCTATAGTCATAAACCAACTACTTAGAACTTAAAATGATTTTTTTCCTTACAGAAACTATTATAAATGGAGATCAGATTCCCAAGCCAGCCTTTAAAAGTTGTTAGGGGGCTGGCCCAGTGGTATAGGGGTTAAGTTCACGCCTTCTGCTTCAGCGGCCAGGGGTTCGCAGGTTTGGATCCCAGGCGCCGACAGATGCACCGCTTGTCAAGTCACGCTGTGGTGGTGTCCCATATAAAGTAGAAGACGGGCATGGATGTTAGCCCAGGGCCAGTCTTCCTCAGCAAAAAAGAGGAGGATTGGCAACGGATGTTAGCTCAGAGCTAGTCCTCCTCACACACACACAAAAAAGTTGTAAAGGCCTATTCAGTAGGAATCGAACCATGAGTTATATATAGCAACATTTATAGGGCAAAAGTTAGTCTCCTAACAAAAATCAATGGAAAGTAAGGAATACAATTGAAGGCATGGCTTAGGGAACAGGAGTAATTCATTCATTTCTGGTCTGGAAAGGTGAGGCGGTGGTGGATATACTAGAGGTGTTGGATAAGAAGGTAAAATGGTAATAATAATAACAAACACTGACATTCATTAAGCACTTACCATGTGCCTGGCACTATGCTGACCACTTCACACAGATGATCTCACTAATCCTTGAAACTAATCAATGAGGAAACTATTAGCCCAAAATGAGCATAAGTGAACAGCGGGACAGAGTCAGTGGTAGTGAATGAGAAGGGAAAGAAAACCCTGAGACTTAGTGACTACAAAGAAGCAGAATTTCCAAGGCCATCTGGAAAAACAAGTCCCAAATTGATAGGGCTGTTCGCAAGTGAAAAATTTTCATATTCTAGGCAGTCATAAACTGACCAAATAGTGAAAGAGTGATTATTTTAATGAAGAAAACCTATAACACAAAATTTAATTCTTTATTCCTATACTGAGATATTTTGTGAACTATTTCATTTCAGGCATGAAATCACTATGTATTATATACTTGGACACGTTACTTTGGGAATTATGTAGTGAAAACTGGTATATCTAAGATAACATTTTAGAGCCTGGGGACACATGCTTCACCTTAGCAGCTGGAGATTTGCTCATTACTGCTGTCAAAGCCTGAATGGTCGATACAGCCAAACAATCCAACTGTCCCTGAAACACCTGCAGGAGGGGAAGAAGTAAGAAATTAACAAATGTGTTCAAGATTTGAATTCAGTTAGGAAACCTTTGTTCTGAAAACCTGAAAAAATAATTACTTAACATGCAATACATTCCTCTTCAAATGAAATGGATTTCTGAAACACTATAACCTGCAAGAGAAGTTGCCTACTTGACAGAAAATAAGCCACGTGTCAAGAAGGATAAGGCTACATCCACTCATTACATTAAAATGTTCTGAAGGAAAAAAAACCCAGGGTTAATACATGCTTTTTAAAAATAATGGACAATCTCAAGAGGAAGGGAGGGAGGTCTATCATTGGAAATTCTATTATGTTTTAATTTCCTTCAAAAATACACTTGAACTTGCTAGGTTTAAATTTCATTAGCATGTATAATAAGATGTCTAAAATAGTCTTGCCTACTTAGTTTCCAAACTCTGTGTCATAACTGAAATGGTACGTGCACATACCAATCAATCCCTCTTGCAAACAATAGGGTATTTCTATTTTTACATAAAATGCAGAATTTGAGGCAGAATAGAAAATGAAATATGTATCTATAAGCATTGTCATGTTTTTAAGAAGGCAACTTTTAATGCCAAAAGTTGTAAGAAAAAATAAAAAGTAGCTCCATTCTGTCTATTTCTATTTAAGTTTCATCATAAACAACAGAGGTGTCAAATTTCAGGGTATTGAATTTTTAGCAAAAAACCCAAAAAATATAACATCAACAATATTAAAAAACTGAACATGACTGTTATATCATCAGGCTTAGTCAACCATGAAAGCATAGCATGAGGACTAGAAAGTTGGAAAAACTAACCGCCCTAAAAATCTGCTGTTGGGAATGTATTACTGTGACTTGAAGATAGTCACTCCACAAAGAGGATTTTCCTTTCTCCCCCCAACTAAAAAAGATTTGAGTAAAAAGGGATTGATTAGATCTTTGTTGTTTTACACTAAGCTCTATGACTTTCAGGCAAGTTATTTAAGCTAGTAACTTGTTTTTGTTGATGCTGTTTATAAAACATTTTTACATAAAACATATTACATATGTAATAAACATAGTATGAATTAAACATTCTGCACACAGAATTTCATAACAAAAAAAGATCTCTCCTAGACTTTATCCAAGAGGACTAGGCATCATAGAACCTACAATTAGGAATACGAACACAAACCTCTAAGAAGACTATCATAACTGTCCTATTAATCTATATAAGAAGGCCTTAAGAGAGACTAACATTTATAAAGAAATCTAAAATGGTACTTTGCAATTGATATTTCACATCCTGAATAGAAAATAATAGATTATCATGTCTCTTTTTATACCACAGCTCTATTTACAAACGTGGACATCAAGATAATGTTAATAAAAGACAACAAGTAAGCTCTCTCACAAACATTTTGGCAAAGAAAACTAACAAAGCAACTTTTATAGGTGGTTTTTTTCCAAACTAAATTACCTAATGTATTGTGAAAAGCAACATAAATTGCATATTTCTGCCTTATAGCCATATACAGTTGAATTTTTACAAAAGAAAAAAGTTAAGTTGTATACTAAATTAAGACTCAGAGTTTGGCATCTTCTTCCCTTCCTCCAAGATTCAAGTTATCCATTGAATTATAATCACTATTTGTCAACAAGAAGCAAAGAATCAAGATATTAAAACTGATCATACATATTCACAAACAAAGCCCTAAGGTCCCAATACACCACAATCCTCAGAAAAAGAAGCCCCAAAATATGAAGTCACCACCAGGTGGACAGCACTGATATTGGGATCCCATTCCTGTACTTTGTATCTCCTCAAACTAAAAAGAACACACACATACATAGATGGAATATTGTTGCTTGTTTGTATCAACCACCAAGATTTCAATATATTTGTCTTTTAGATGAAAGTAATTTTTATTTTTAATTTTTTAACAATTTTTAAAAATAATGAAGATTACAATTAAATAATGTTGTGTATTTTAAGACATAAGAAGAAAAGTACAGGAATAGTTGCTCCCAATGACTGATTTTGGACTTCAGCTGAAACAAGATGCAGGCTTTGTAGATACCTGGTCCTCATTCATTTCTGTCAGTAATTTGTTGGCAAGGTCTTTCTCGTTCTTGTCTGCCACCTTATTGTTAGCATTTAAAAACAGCTGTTAAAAATAGAGACAAGAATAATGGAGAAAGAACATTAAATTGTTACCTATAAGCAGAAAGGAAGCTTAAATGGATTTCCATGTCTCTTGAAAATAAATCCAAGAATTCACTTGCGAAGTATACCACTTTTAAACTGACAATCAACTACTCACTTTTTGGATTACAAACTAACATTAATTCATATACTATATAATTTATTATTTATTTGTCTCTTGGAACTCAAAGTTACTAAAATAATAAACAGCAATAACTAAATTAGTTAATATTCCTAAATTCTTAAAGAGTCAGTAGAGAGTGCCTCATAGAAAAGAAGGAAATGTACTATTGAGATAGACTAAAGATATTGCAGTAAATAATGAACAGTAAGGGTTCTGTAGCCAAGGATTTTTGTGAAATGCTATTTAACTAACTTTATAAACAGGGTTCTTTCTGGAAATACTTCTCAAGGTCTCAAATATGCTAATGTGTACTTTGACAAGGGAGGTCAGTGCATAGCATTTCCCAAATTTACCTGACCACACATTTTGTTAAAAATTCTATAATACTATTCTCTAAAATTATCAAAGAGTTCAGCATAATTTACATTAGCTTGTATACTAGAAAGGAGGATTATGACTCTCTCTGATATACACGAGGATTGCTCTCTTCTGAAAGAAAGAAAGGAATCAAATATTTAAGTATATAAAACTCAGCATCCCAAAAGATCTCAGTCACAGTTTGGGTAAAGAGAAAGAAAATTTAAATAAGAGAGAAAAGTGAGTGAAAGTTAGGTTATAAAGGGATTTACCAAGAGCATTCTAAGAAGGAAGTTCTTCTTAGGAGTTCTATCATTTCAGAAATGAGAAAACAAAAGTCCAGTAATGTGCTGAAATAATGCAATATAAAATAAAGTGGATAAATGTATGGTATGATATGGTATGCATATGTAACAACATATGTAAAGTTTAACCTAAAAATAGATTTGTGTATACAATATAGGCTTTGGAATCAGAAACCTGGAATGAATCTTGATTTCACTACTTATTAGCTGTCTGGTTTAAAGGAAAACTACTTAACTTCTTTGAACCATAAATAAACCATAACTTCTTTGAACCATAAATAAATTATGGTTCATCCATTGGTTGAAAGAGAAGTCCTCAAACTTTCTGGTCTCAGGACCCCTTAACACTCTTAAAAACTACTGAGAACCCCAAAGAACTTTTATTTATGTGAGTAACATCTATCAATACTCACCATATCAGAAATTAAAATCAAGACATCTTAAAAATATTTATTCATTCAAAAAAATAATAAACTCATTACATGTTGACCTAAATTACATATTTTTATGAAAAATAACTATATTTTCCAAAATATACCTTAGTGTGGATGGCACTACTTTTATATTTTTGCAAATCTCCTTAAATGTCTGACTTAGAAGACAGATGAACTCTCATATCCACTTTTGCATTAAGACTGTTATGATAATGTTGTTAAGGTTAAAGTTTATCAAGAAAAGCTAACCTCAAACAGAAATATTGTTAAGATCAGACTTTGCAGACTCCCTAAAATGATCTTGGGACTCCACACTTTGAGAACTGCTGGGATGACATATTTGCAGTCATTAAAAACAATGTTTTAAAAAATATATGATAGTATATGGGATGAGCCCCGATAAAACATGTTTAAAAGCTGGATAAAATATTCAGTAGTATCCAATTTTGTAAAGGAAAATATATCCACATTAAAAATGTATACTCAAATATTGTTATGTGTATTTCACTACTTTTAAATTTTAAATATTATATATAGACACTTTGAAAAAGATTAAAAAATATTTTTTATACTTTACTCCTTCAAAATCTCTGTTTTGAGTGTGTACTGCTCCAGAATTAAAATAAAAATCTATTTAAAAAAAAAATGAAAAGAAGCTGCTAAGGCAATGTGTATGAATCCAGGCAGGTGTGACTCCCAAAGTCAGGCTTTTAACTACAACATTCTACCCACCCACTCCCAACACTCTTTTCCATAAAGCATCCCTCAGCTGCTCCTTTCGTAAATTCTCCTTCCCCCTAAGACTGTCTGGATGATAAATTTTTGTTGTAGTTGGTTTTAAGGGGTAGATGTGAAGAAGAAAGGGAAAAAAGTAAAGAAAACGAATTAAATAAGATGAACAAGACCACAACATAAAGAGCTTTCCAGAACCTTATGTCTTAAGTCCTCAAATGGAACTTTACATAATTACAATACGCTGCAATGCCTATATTTTCAAAACAATGATTTTAACTCCAAAGCAGAGTGCTAAAGTCAATGTGATGGTTTTGAATCCTTCCCTTTGCTACTAGAAATTTGCTGTTAGTTTCTTCTCACTATTTCAAATATCCTTGATCAAAATATCAAATATCCTTTGATCAAAATCAAAAAAAATTTTAAATTAATTCAAAGTATATCCCCCCTTCCAAAACATGATATAGTAAAGCAAAATAACTCTTAAATGTTCAAGGGTCATCATACCTATCATAAAAGTTCAATGTATGATTCCATGGAATCGTATTTTAAGTAGTTTACAGTATGATGAAACTCATTTTGACAAGCCCAGAGATCTTTACACAAATACTTAAGGAAATTAATGCATACTTAAACTGGTTGGTGAATCTCATAAAAAAGAAAGCAAAGAAACTGCAGTAGTCAGCCTAAAGTTTTCCATGTAATTCATAAATTGTTTATGGCACTTTAAGCTTTAGTTCACAATGTTTTCAATGGGTCTGATTATTTAAATAATTGTCTTGATTCTGTATTATTATATAAAATAGAATAAATGATTCATTCCTTACTAACAATAAATAATTTAAACAGAAATCAATCATAGATATAGGTAGCATCCTGTAATACATTTGAGAACTTAAGTTTTCACAAGATTCTAAACATTTTTACACATTAGGGAATCATATCACCAATCTCCGTCAAATATGTTTGTCTATCAGTAAAACCTGTAATTCTCCTATATTTAATGCACAGAAACATTTTTTTCTACTGACTAAGCAGTGATCTTAAGTACCAGTAATACAATTACAAAACTATGTATAACGATGAACCATGAACCCAGGTCAGAATATCTGGGTAAGAAATCCTACCTCCATCATATATTAGTGTTAACCCTGGGCTAAAGATTTAATCTCCTAGGGCATATATCTCCATTTGTATAATAGAGAGTTGGACAGTTTACTGCAAAGGTTTCCCCTTGTTTTTAAGAGTTAATGACTCTAACGTTTAGCTGATGAATCTACAGTGATTCTAACCAGAATATTCTAGAAATAAAGATCACTGCCAGCAGGGAAGGCCTGGGTCTCAAAGTGTGGCTTTCCCCACTGAAATGGATTCTTCCCTAGCGTTTCCTGTTTCAAAACAAAATGTGACAAATGGTATCAAATAATTAAATTTTAGGGGCTGGCCCTAGGCCTGATGGTTAATTTCAGCACACTCCACTTCAGCGGCCCGAGTTTGTGGGTTCAGATCCCAGGCACAGACCTAGACCACTTGTTGGCCATACTGTGGCAGCGACCCACAAACAAAATAGAGGAAGATTAGCACAGCTGTTAGCTCAGGGCAAATCCTCCTCAAGCAAAAAGAGGAAGATTGGCAACAGATGTTAGCTCGGTGCCAGTCTTCCACACCAAAAAAAGGAAAAAAAATTTAAATTTTAAACACTATGACTGTCAGCAAGTTTCTAGATCTAAATAATACAAAAACTTTGGCTTATACCATAGTAGAAAGTGCAAATATTAGCTCACCATCACGACAGCTATGCCAAACAGCTTTGTATTTTTTTTTTTTTTGGTGATGAAGATTGGCCCCAAGCTAACATCTGTTTCCAATCCTCCTCTTTTTGCCTGAGGAAGATTGTTCCTCAGCTAATATCTGTGACAATCTTCCTCTACTTTACATGTGGGATGCCACCACAGCATGGCTTGATGAGTGGTATGCAGGTCTGCACCTGGGATCTGACCCTGCCAACCCCAGGCTGCCAAAGAGGAGTACACGAACTTAACCACTATGCCACCAGGGTGGCCCCCAGCTTTGTATTTTTTGAAGATAGTGTTGACCTGATATGACAGAGATTTTTATTATATCTGAGTTTCACATTTTGAAGAAAAATACATACTAATATATTTTAGTAGGAACTACATTTTATCCTAGTGATATACCCTTTTACAATGTGTGACTGGCAGTTTCTCTACTCGTATAAGATTTTGTCTTTATCAGTGAAGTTGCCTTTATAACTGATGAAGCCACACTGCTTTTTTTACAACAAACAAAAGCTTTTATAAACATTTCTCTTATGCTACTTTCATCTCCCTAGGATTTCTTTCCCAAGTATGATTTTTAAAAGGTGGGAGAGGCATCTTGACTCTCCAGTGGTAATTTTGTACTTTCATTGACTTCATAAATATTTACTACTATTTACTTCATCAATATATTCTTTACTATTTTATACTATTCTTTACTATTTTACTGTAATTTAAGAAACATGGTGACATAAATGTTTTCAGGGATATTCCTCCTAACAGCATGTAAAAATTCAAGGAGCTGATATTAAAATCCTTTTTCTGCAATATTCTCACAGAATCATAAGGAACCCCTAGTATTTTTCAGCAGGGAGTCCATGAAAGCACCATCTCAAATAGAAAGGTAAAAAGTTCTTTGAAGTAGTTTTATTTTCAAAGGCTTCTCAAGAAGCTCTCTAAAAAATTTCTGATACCATCTCGAAATTTATGGAAATATGACATAATCATCAGAGATATTAGTTATTATGTACTTACACACAAATCTGCCACAAGTGTAAATTAGTGAAAAATAAGAAAAATAATAAGCAAATTGGCCATATATATCAAGAACCTTAACAGTATTTCTATTTGTCTACTTTTCTATATTTTCCAATTATTTATAAGTTGTTCTTCTACAATGTTCCCTAATTAAAAAAAAAACACAAAAGTTTATGCCCTTCACTTAGTAATTCTACTAGAAATAGAATTCTATGAAACTTGAAAGAGCTACGTAATAGCAAAGAAATTGGAAACAAATTAAGTATCTACCAATAAGGAATAGTTAAGTAAACTATAATACATCCACTTAATATAATATTATATAGACATTAAAATCCTAACACAGGAAAATGCTAATGAAATAATCTTAAATGAAACAAAAGCACAAAATAATATGCATCAAATGCTCACACCAAATTTTAACAACACATAAATAACAAAAGAGACTTTAAAACTCAACAACAACAAAAAACCCAATTAAAAAATGCTCAAAGGACTTAAATAGATATTTTTCCAAATATGATATACAAATGGCCAATAAGTACATGAAAAGATGCTCAGTGTCACTAATCATTAGAGAGAGAAAGGCAAATCAAAACCACCATGAGATACCACTCACACCCATTATGATGGGTATTATCAAAAAGAAGAAAATAAGTTTCAGTAAGGATGTGGAGAAAGTGGATCCCTTGTGCACTGTTGGTGGGAATGTAAAATGGTGCAGCCACTATGGAAAACAGTAAGGTGGCTGTCAAAAAATTAAAAATTTAATTCTTATATGATTCAGCAATCCCACTTCTGGATATATACCCAAAATAATTGAAAGCAAGGTCTCAAAGAAACATTTTCATTCTCATGTTCGTAGCAGCATTATCCGTGATAGCCAGAAGGTGGAATCAACACAAGGGTCCATCAACAGATGAATGGATAAACAAAATGTGGTATATACATACAATGGAACATTATTCAGCCTTAAAAAGGAAGGAAATTCTGCAATACGCTACAACATGGACGAATCTTGAGGACATTATGCTAAATGAAAGAAGCCAGTCACAAAAAGACAAATTCTGCATGATTCCACTTACATGAGGTACTTACAGGAGTCAAAATCATAGAGACAGAAAGTAGAACAGTGGTTGTCAGTGGTTGAGGGGAGGAGAGAATATGGAATTGTTTAATGGTTATACAGTTTCAGTTTTACAAGATGAAGAGAGTGATGGGGAATGGATGGTGGTGATGGTTGCACAACAACATGAACGTATTTACTACTACTGAACTGTATACTTAAAAATGGTTAGGATGGTAAATTTTATGTTACGTGTATTTTACCACAATAAAAGAAAATTTAGTAATAATAATATGCTCCAATTGGAACCAAAACATAAACAAAATAATAGCTTCTTAAAATCAAAGATAGTAAGAATAATAGAAAAATACCTTGCAGTTCTGTAGCAGTCGTATGAGATGTTCAAAGCAATTACTGTTAAGAAAAATGGCCTGAAGAACAGGCCTATCTGTGCAGTCTAACATGGCTGTGATAGTATCTAGGAAAATAAAAACAAAATTGTCCATTTATAAAGTGGAAAATTTGGGAACCTAGAAACATTTACTCTAGCCATATTTGTAATTTAGGCTTTTTCAGCTGACAAACAGTTGTAAATTACTTAGGAAATAATAGGGATGGGGAGTAGAAAACAAAATCTGTACTTATTATTTGATAAGAAAAGTGAATGTTTTGAGAATTTATCATAAAATATTTAACTTTTTATATATATAACTTTATTATAAAGTATTTAACTTATATATATATATATATATATATATCTGAGCGATATATATTTTCCAGAGATTTACTCAGTTGTTCCTCCATTATAATGCTCAAGTATACCCAACTATGGTTCCCAATTTGCTATTAATAAGCAACACCTGGTTATATTTGGCAACATAGTCTCATTTATGTAGTACAACATTTATGTAGTACAATATGGCCATTGTGAAAATGAGACTTAGGTAATTAATCTATCTGAGATGATGCTTTGCTCTGGTTTCCCACTGAAGGGATATCCCCACTCAGAAATCAAGGGACATTTGGCATAGGTAATACAATAGTTCCTAACAAAAGAGAAGTCCATTCAATACAGATTCAAACTTCCTTATCAACTTACAATTTATAATAATTATAAAACATGCCATGTTATAACCTACAGAATAATACAAACTATATAAGATGAATCTTATTTTCCTACAGAAACACTGTCGCAACCAATCATTAAGATTCATCAAGAGGTTGATATCCAACATTTTTAAAGTGGACACCACACACACACACACACCCACAGACAAGCATTTTTTTAAGTCTCTAGAGCTATACAACAAACCATTAATGTTGGTTAAGTGTGGGTGGCAGGATAAAAAAACTTTTATTTTCTTTTTAGCTTATCTGAATCTCCTAGTTTAGCTGTAATGAAAATATTTTATTTTTATAAAAAGGAACTCTCAGTTAATAATATTTGTATTTATCAGTCTAACAGAAGAATGCAACAAGAAATCACATATATTGAAGGAGCTTACACAGAGAGAAACAGATACATAGGCACAGAATGACACAAAACCAACTGAGAGGAAAAGAAGAAACAAGACACACGCACACACACAGAGGCTCTGAGAACACCGAACAACCAACCAGAGGCCCTCTAAAGGAAGGACAGACCTTGAAGCGACCTCTATAAGAGATGTTATAGAAGCACATACAAAATCGATCATATGTGACTCTTTGCCACAGGTTATAAACTACAAATGGCACTTTCTGAAAATTTACTTTTCCTACAATTTCAAAATCATAGCTGACTTTCTTTTTATCATTGATGCTTTTAGTGGATTATACTTTCAAAAATGAATATAGAGGCTTGATTTTGTCATCGTTAAAGATGTTGTAGACCAATCAATTCCACGTTAACTATTTTGAAGTTAAAATCTAGTTACACAATATCTGAATTAAACAATCAATACTTTCTATACAATGGCCTTGTATTTCAAATGAAAGTGAGGAACGTGAAAATAAAAAAATAGACTCAGAGAAAACTGAGCATAATAAAGTTTATGTGATACTTACTCAGCATTTTGATCTGCAGAGCTATGAACCGGCTTTCCCACTGTCTGGACCTCCTTTGATTAGGTAAAGCTGAATGATCTGAATTTAGCAATTTAAAATAGTTCTCCAGAAGAGTGCTGGTTTCCACCTGACGCTGGTCAGAACTGCTGATGAGGAGGATATGTACCACTTCTGTGAGGCACTTCAGAGTAAGTTCTACCTTCCTACCCACTTCTTCAGGATTTCCGTCCTCCCAAGAATCACAATCTGCCAAAACTCTCATAAGAACTTCCATGGTGGCTGGAGAAATTGCTTGCAGAGCATTCCTCTGAAACATAAGAGACAATAAAAACGAAACCCAAACCTAACAGAAGTTCTGCATGTTTGCAAAAACAAAGAGAATTTAATAAATCTGCAGAAAACTTTTTCTCTTAATAAATCAACATATAAAAAAATTTTAGACAGACACTGCTAGTGTTTTATGCATATTTAGTCTTCATTTCCTCACTACTAACAGAATTCTGATTTTATTCAGATAGCAACGCACCCACATAGAAAACTCGCTTACCATCTTCCCTTGCAGTTAGAAGTAGCCATGTGACATAGTTCTGGTCAAGGATATATGCCAGTAGACTATGAGGAGGGTATCACTTCACAGATAAAAAGGAAAAGACCCTTTGCTCTTGGCCTTTTCACCTTTTTCCTGCCTGAAATGCAGACATGATGCTTGGAGCCACCTTTATATCAAGAGGACACAAGCCCAAGAATTAAAGTAGCAGGCTAGAGAGAGCAGAACAGGAATATCGCACCTTAGTCCTTGATGATATGTATCACTGAGCTGCTATACCAGCCCAGAACTGCCCACATCCAGATTTCTTATGCAAGAATAAAAAAACACACCTCTATTTAGTTAGGCCTCTCTCAGGCTTTCTGTCAATAACGGCAAATCCATCCCAAACGATATAGATATATAAGAGGACTGGCTTGGCTCTGATTCTACAAACATATTTTGGAAACTCCAAGTAACTGGTAGCTATTTGAGGTGATCCACTAAACTTGAAAATAAACAATATATACCACCCTAAATTATTAAATTGATACATAATGAATCAGAACATAGTTATGCAAAATCATCTGAAAGTAATAGTACTTAGACCATTAGGACTTGTTATTATCAATATAATCAATAATAAGCGCTACTACGGAAGGAACTGATGATGGCCCATCCAACATCCATTTTCCTCCTCTTCCTCATTAATAGAAGCCCTGCTGTTTTGGTGGACACAGGGCTACCAGGAATAAAAATTATATTTCCTAACCTCCCCTGCAGCTAAGAAGGATGAGGAAGTAAGTTTTACCAATTTTTTATGGAAATATTTGCTTTCTGTGCAGTTATCTGATGGAGTTTGGCAAATGAGATAAAAAAGACATAAATGTCTGCTTTTTCAGTATCTCCTTTAAAGATAGTTGGCAGCATCGATGCCACTTGTCTCTTTCTTCATCTCCCCCTCCATGTTAGTGCCCAAAATGCAGACATTATGGCCAGAACTCTAGAAACTATCTTGTAGCAGAAAAAACAATAGTAAAGACAACAACTTGACATTCAGAAGGAACCCGAGTCCCTGAAGATCCTAGAGCCACCAGATTAACTACGGACTGCTTACTGCTATTTTTTTTTAATGAGAGAAAAATGTAAACTTCTAACTTAGGCTGTTATAATTTTAGTATTTACTGCTACTTACAGAGAATCATAAATCTAACTGATACACCTGTGATTTACTTTGTTCTTACAAGTGTGGGCACTTTAAGTTCTTTACATATATTATGTGTCATTTGGTCCTTACGACTACCCTATAAGTGTTACTATTTCCATATTATAAATAAAGAAACTAAAACACATGTCAATAGTTTATCCAAAGTCACACAACTAGTTAGAGATAGACATGGCATTCGAACCTATGCCAGTTTGGCTCGAAAGCCCTTGCTATTCACATAATATAAAACAGAACAAATATCCAATGAGAAGCCCAGGCATCATGCTTTGGGAAGGGAGAGAGTCACTGGACTTCAATTTTTCTGCTCTTCATGACAAGGCCATTCTTATGCCTTTAGACATTCATCTCAATACCCTGTATTGATGCTATATCTACAGAGAACCTTCTGACTTCAATATAGCTGCAACTGTAACTATGACCTGATTATGTGGATTTTTAGTATTTTCAGTACATAAAACAATAAACTGGCCTTCTAGCATCTACCTGATTTCCATCTTGAGTTTTAATTACTGGAGGTCTCTCAGGGCTTGATTACCCTTGGCACTAACAAGAACAAGTCTCCATGTGTTCAAAAAGGGAATGGGATCCTACCAGCTTTTCCATTAGTTAAAAACAATGTCATTTCCAATTTTATTCATGCATACTTATTAGTTCTTATTCTTAGTAGTGAAGAAATTATGGAAACGGGGAGATACTGAAACAAAAGAAGGTTATCAGCTAATAAAGGAAGGTGAAAAAGCAAACAAACTGAAAAATAAGATTCTGGTCACCATCCCTCTCACTACAAAGAGACTCTCATCTTCTACTGGCGAGAAGAGGAGAAGGCAAGGCAGCCCACTAGAGAACTCAGTGGTATCATTAGCAATGTCTGTGATTTTGTCACCAACAGAAAGCATATACATTTTCATACACTACAGTTGTTGCAGTGTTGTGAAACAACATTTATATTCATCTCTTCTTTGAAATTACATCAGCCACTAGACTTAACTGCTATTTCTTTTTATTGAATGTGTTATAAAGAAGCACATATTACTATGACACAATTTCATCTTATTACTGTTTTAGTAACTGTGTTTCAATATAATTCATTTCCTTTGTGATCTTACATATTTTATTTTAGGCATTTGAAAAGATTTTGACAAGGGGCTTTATCAGACTGCCAAAGGGGTACATGGTACAAAAAGTTTTAGAAACATCTGATCTAAACTGTGTGGTTAAGAAAACATGTAGAATGTTCTTTCTGAATTATAATCCTGTTTTCAGCTAGTGGTTATACTCAAAGTTTACCACAGACAGCTTTTAAGATGCTCAACACAAAAAAATAAAGAAATAGGGGGCCAGCCCAGTGGCACAGTGGTTAAGTTCGGCACACTCTGCTTTGGCAGCCTGGTGTTTGCAGGTTCGGATCCCGGTGCAGACCTACACCGCTCATCAAGCCATGCTGTGGCAGCATCCCACAAACAAAATAGAGTAAGATGGGCACAGATGTTAGCTCAGGGCCACTCCTCCTCAAGCAAAAAGAGGAAGACTGGCAACAGGTGTTAGCTCAGGGCCAATCTTCCTCCCTCCCCCCCACCAAAAAGAGAAGAAATAAACATTACTAGAATTTCTTTCTTGTAAATAATAAAAAACTAGTTGGGTTTGCTGGAAAAAAATGCATATAAACCTTATACATATGCATTTAGTAATTACAGGTAGACAGAAGAGTGACTAAATTCACATATCTTAGAAAATCAACTGCTAGAGTTTGATTTTATCAAGTGGACTAATAGGGTTGACTAACCTCTCAAGTAAGAACTAGTAGGTAAAAGTCAACACAACGAAGAACTTACGATACCCCAAAACTGTTAAATCTGGTTATTTATGCAGTAATTTTATTGTTGGTGCTAATATTATTACTTGGGTTTTTTTGGAAGTTAATAAATTTAAAAAGTAAGTAGATTAGTTTTAAACAAGATTTAAACTCAGAAAAGTATTTGTATAGTTCATGAAATTATAAAAAGACAAAAAATACATTAAATAATCCATGGAAAGCTTTTCGCACTGTTAACTATTGTTTTATACATTAACTTTCAACATTTCCTCACCTGCCCACCAGCTACAATGGCTCCAAAGAGATGGAGTAAGCAACACTTAAGACTTTCCTTGAGATGTTCACTCTCCTGAAAACACTCTGTGGATATAATACACAAATAAACAAGTAAGAAAGACATCTCTTTCACAGTATGATTTATCTCTAAGGAATGTCTGACACTGAAACATTAAGAACTATTTGTGAAAAGGCTAATATTTGTTAAAAGGCAAGGTTAATATACATTCTTTCATCAGAGAGGAAAGGAGAAACCATCCATCAGGTAGTATTTTAGATTATTTGTTATCTCATTTAATTCTCATAATACTCCACATGAGGATGATACTTTGCCCTCATTTATAAATGAGCAAATGGAAGGTCAGAATTTAATATCTTGCCCAAAATCACAGGGCTACTAAGTGGCAGAGCTAGAAATAAACCCAAACCTGATATAAAATTAGATGTCTTTTTACTAATATTACTGCCTCTTATTAGTATAATTGACTATAATTATTCAATTATAAAATTGAAAGAGTTGGACAAAAAGATTTCCTCTGTCCACTTCAGGGCCAATACTCTAAAGTTCTAGCACCAACAGTAACCTTTCATTTAACATTATAAATTGTTTTATTGTTTTTAAAAGGTTATATAAGCAGATGACAAAGAAAAATTAAAATAGCATAAAAGAACTGACAAGGAAAAGTAAGTCTCCTCCTAACCTATTCCTCAATCCCTCACGCTCCCCACAGCTTAAAGAAAAAAAGAAAGCTGGATATATACTACTGCACCATGCTTTTTCGTTTTTAACTTAATACATGCTGGGTATTATTACATCTTCACATATACCCTGCTTTATTCATTTCTATGACTGGAGAGCACACCACCACAATGAGGTACCTGAATTTACTTAAACCAGTTCTCTACTGAGAAACTTTTATGCTTTCCCCCTTTCTTTTGATACTGCTAATAACCCAGTAATGAATATCCTTTTGTATACATCATTACACACAAAAACAAGACTGTAATAATAGAGTTATTTCCAATCCTATACATAACAAACAATACCAAAAAGAAACAGTGTTGAAGTAAAATGTACTGACAGAAATCCACATTTAAAAAATTAAGTCATTCTGGGCCGGCCCCGTGGCGCAGCGGTTTAGTTCACGCTTGGCAGCCCGGGGTTCGCAGGTTCGGATCCCGGGCGCCTGCTGACACACTGCTTGTCAGCCGTGCTATGGCAGGGTCCCATATAAAGTAGAGGAAGATGGGCACGAATGTTAGCCCAGGGCCAGTCTTCCTCAGCAAAAAGAGGAGGATTAGCAATGGATGTTAGCTCAGGGCTGGTCCTCCTCACAAAAAAAAAAAAAAAAAAAAATTAAGTCATTCCAGCCAAGTTGGAATAACTGTCACTACACATGGCTTCCTGGTACAAATAACTAGAAAAATGGACGAAATAAGTTCTAGAAATTTTTAGGATCTAGAAATTTTCCTTCTCTGTGATATACAAGACAAGGAAACAAACTGAGCTCAAGCATCACCTCAGCTTCCTGTCTGTAGACATTTTTCTGAACAACTGCACAGACAGGGAGAACCCAAAAAGAACACAGCTATCTGCTGAGTTAGGAGACAGATAAAAAGTTGGGGAGGCCTAGGCAACTGGAATTTGTGAAGCAATACTGGAGGAGGAAGCTGTACAGAGAAAGCACTCCAGAAATATGCACAGGCTTCACTTTGAGTCCAAGATTCAATCCTCAGATGATAGTGTGAAATCTCACAAGACAGGCAACAAAACCAAGAATTTATAAGCTGAGTAACTGTCAGATTTCACACAGAGCTGGAAGATGATAGGGTTCTGTTCAGCACACAGAAAACACATAAAAAGGATGTAAAAAGATACACCATGTAAATTTTAAGCATAAAATTGTTGGAGTGGTTATATTAGTATCTGACAAAGTAGGCAAGGAATATTACCACGGGTAGAAAGAGACATTCATTATCAAAAACAGGTCATGAAAATAAGATTCATTATTTTTATATGCAACAGTTTATTTTAAAGACTTTACATTTACAAGTACTTGGGATAAATACTTTGGGATAAAGCAACAAAATATGTGCACAATCTATATGCTGAAAATTATAAAATACTGAAGAAAACAATAACACACAAATAAACGAGATATATCAGATTCATGAACCGGAAGTCTCAATATTCTTAAGACGGCAATTTTCCTCAAATGGTTCTACAGATTCAACACAATCCCAATCAAAATCCCAGTCCTTTTTATAAAAACATTGAAAATGGATCCTAAAATGTATATAAATATGCAAAGGATCCAGAATAGCCAAAACAATTTGAAAAAGAAGAACAAAGTCAGAGGGCTTAATGATTTCAAGACTTAGTATAAAGTCACAATAATCAATACAGTGTGGTAATAGCATTAGGGCAGACATGTGGAACAAAAAGGGAATCCAGAAATCAACCCACACTATATGGTCACCTGATTTTTGACAAAGATGCCATGGTAATTCAGTGGGAGAAAGAATAGCCTTTTCAAAAAATGTTACTGGAACAACAATGAAAAACCTTACGCTAGATAGAAAATATTAACTCAAAACATAACTGACCTAAACGTAAAAGCTAACAGAAAATAACACAGGACAAAATCTTCACGACCTTGAGGTAAGCAAGATTCCTTTGATAAGGCACAAAACCCACAGATCATAAAAGAAAAAATGTATAAATAAGATTCCATCAAAATTTATAACATGCAATGCAAACCACATTTAACATGTAAAACTTCTGTGTTTTTTTAAACACTCCACTAATCAAATGAAAAGGCAAACTGAATAGCAGAAAGTACCCTCAGTGATCCAATTTGGAACAATTTTAGCATCAAAAAGGTAGTGACTATCACTGATTGTAAAACACTGAATAAATAAAAGTCATTGAGACCATGGTGATACACACTAAAGAGAGTAATAAAACTTCCCTGCCCCGCCAGAAATGACTATTATTTGAACACATTTTGAAAACAGACAGCAAAAAGGAAAGATTTAAGCATTTTATCCAGCCTTTTTTAGGAACAACTATAGTTTATTCCCAGTTGATGAGGGAAAATTCTTTTATACAGACTACAATAAGTGACAGGTGTATAAGGATAATAGAATTAGAAAACCACAATTTTGCAACCCTCAATGAAATAATTGATTCAGGCAAGGATTATCAATGGATGCTAAAACATTAGATGAAAAGACGTCGAAAAAACAAGATAGTCACATTGTGCCAAAGTACCATCCCAAGGGTAACTTGCAAAATTGCAAAAGGAAAAACATTTTTATAATCAAAAGATTTCATTATCACTACTGTGAGTTATGGTTAACAAAGGGTAAGCAAAACCCTTTCTCCTTCTGTATAGGAAAACGAGCCAAGAATTATATCATTGGAAATCTGACACACGTGGACAATCAGTGGACAAACGGGTTACCAGGCAACCTCACTTATAGTAAAAATGGCCCTTGATCTGGACTAGGACTATGAATGACTATAAACACCTGATGGGAATTCATAATCTTGGGATTCCCTGATTACACTGTAACTTGTAATTTAGACATTTCCCTTCCCAGGATTTAAAAGTCACATTCATGGACTACTATAAGGTATAATGGCTTCTATGGGCTACTGTGCTTCAAAGCGGGGTGGCTCACACACCCACCAACTTGGTCTCATACCCTCACTTGAAGAATCCAAGAATAGCCCTTGGAATGTTGTGAGATCTCCTGCTGAACAGAGACACCTACACTGTTCTGCTGGCACACTAGGTCTCCTGTCCTGTATCCTCTAAGTGAGGCCAGTTCCAGTCCTGGCCTATTGTGAGTTTGATTATCTAACTGAAGCCAATATCACTTCTGGTGGTGAAGCAGAGTGGGCACTGTAATCATCTTCACCAAGCAAAGGACTACTTCTGTCTTGTTTTATTTCTTAGAGAGAAAAAAGAAAAGAGAACTGAAGCAAATACAGCAAAATGTTAAGATCTGACAAATTTGAGTGGGAAATAAGGTATTCCTTTTCTATTCTGCAAAATTTTCCATATTCTTGAACAATGGCATAATCATTTTTTTAAGAAAGAAAACTAGAGTCCATATAGGTCACACATATAGTGGTCTATTCTCTTAAGTTCATTTTCAGCAAAAACTCTGAAGTTCTAAAATATACTACCACCTTTAAAATATTTAGCTCTTCTCAAAAGAAAAACACTTTGAGAATAGTAAGTTAAATAAAACCAAGAACAATAAGCACAACAAAACTTGAATCAAGTACTTCAGTGACAGTTCTTATAATCTTTACCTCACAAATACACAAAGATGAATCAAAGTCAGAATCAAAATCAGAATAAAGAATAATCAGAGTAACATCAAAATCAAAGTAAATTAGAGCTGTTACTTACGATAAAAGAAAGGGACAAACTCCACTGTGAGAGAAGCTGGTTTATATTTCTGTCTGCTCTTTTCCACAGTACTAAGGATTCGTCTATCATTAAAAAGAAGTTAATACCAAATTATAACAGAGGCAAGTAGAGATGGCACAATTACAAAAACTATAAAATAAATTTAATATTTTACTTTTGATTTGTGTGCCGAATAACACATCTCCATGATTGGCATAATCTTGAAAAGGAAGTCTAGCCAAAAACTTAAATGCTCACCAATGAAAGGATTTCTTCTTTTGAATTAAGCAAAAAAATTTTAAATGCTTAATCGTGAAACATAGCAGCCAGGTTAAGTGTCCAAACAACTGGAAATAGAAAAAGGAACTAGCCATTTAAAATTTCCAATCTGTCAAAGAACTGGTTCAGCAGTACTGTAATCTGACACCTAATATAGCAGCTTATTACTACAGTGCAACTGAAATTCATCAGAAACCAGGCTACTCTGCGCTGCTTTCTGAAATTTTATCTGGACACAGAGAGTCAATACCACTGGCTTCTTCCACCTTAAGGATATAGATCCAGTGCGCTGGGATTATTTTGATTTTTAATGACAATTCCAGTAGTTTCGATGGCTGAAATATTTCTACAGACTTTGGCAAAGCCAATACAAATAGTATGTGCTTTTACCAAGAACATTTCAATTCAACACAAAATGAGTCTCTTAGATGGGTGTGGCAGTCCAGGGATTGGGGAATAAAGGCTACTGTTAAAATGATACATCCAATTGGTGGGCTGCTGGAAAAAAAAAAAAAAAAGCGCACATCTTTTTCATGCCCTGAAAAAGCACTTAACATTGTTAGATAAAGCCAACAAAAATAGAAATATTTGAAGAATAGCCACATAAGAAATTCCATACATCTAAATATGATCTACTGATAAAGCACTGGATTAAGATGCCTTCTTCTTAACAATCATAACTGAGATATAAAATTACTTTCCTGAGCCAGCCCTAATGGCCTATTGGTTCAAGCTTGGCGCTCTCACCGCTTCAGCAGCCCAGGTTCGGTTCCTGGTTGCAGAACCACACTGCTCGTCTACCCCGTTGCCATGCTGTGGCAGCAGCTCACATAGAAGAACTAGGACTTACAACTAGAATATACAACTATGCACTGGGGCTTTGGGGGAGAAAAAAAAACTATGCACTGGGAGAAAAAAAAAAAAGAGGAAGACTGGCAACAGATGTTAGCTCAGGGTGAAACTTCCCAGCAAAAAAAAAATTACTATTCTTATTCAAATTATTGAATAATTATTCAAATTTGAATAATAATTATTCAAAGTTAGAAAAGCCAACTGACCATAGAATAAGCCAAATAGGAAAGACACAGCTGAACTCAGTAATGATAGAATAAAGAGTTCTAAGATCCAGATCTAATACCCAGATTCACTAGAAATTATATCAGAGACCATTTGTTCCTGGACTGCTTTCCAAATGTACACCTATTTCCATTGTGTAGAAGGCATAAGAATTATCATAATCTCTGTATTTATTTTAATTTCAAACATCCCATCTTAGAACATTATTGGGCCTTCCTATTTAATTAAGACCATTATCAAAGATTTTTTTGTCTTTATAACAACACAAACACTACTGGAGTTTCCAATAAAAAATTCAGTCATGCCTTTAAAAAAATTCAGTCATGTGGTAAAAAAATTAATTTTAAAAAGATGAAATGTTATTTGGCTTTCAGTTAGTTTTTTCCATGAGATTATTTACGTTTTTCACATTTATTATAAATTATATTAACTAATAGATTGGATATATCCTATCCAAACATCTTGTGCTATAAACAACAATAAGCATTCTGACTTAACATAATGAAAATATATTCCTGCAATTTGTGATTGATTCATTCTAAAGGCCCTGTATTAGATATAACATATGAACATGATTTCCATTATAGCTGTGGTTAAATTTAATATGCTAACATAAATAAAAGGGGTGAAAACTATTATACATAACACAAATATTACAGCATAAGTAGTTTGCACTGCTTGTTTGCAGTAAGATAGAACTTTGAGAACACAGCATACCTGGTTGCTCCATTATTATCTGCTATTTGGGCCAAGCATCTAGCACTTAGCAGATGCTAAGACATATCAACAGGTTTCTGAGAGGGCTGCAAAATGTCTATGTGCATCTCAGTTTTCTAAGTTCATGTCCCCCGGTCAACTTTCCTGTGCTTCTTTTTTGTGCCCCCATTATACCTAGGACATAAACTAATTGTCTTAATTTTTAATCTTTTTATCTGGAAATAAGTTCAAGCTCTTGCAAAAGTTGTTTATAAGTGGGTCGGGCTAAATTGAAAATGAAAATGGAAAAACCTCAAGATTTAAAATATAGCAGATTTGGGAGACCTAAAAAAGAAGTCTGATTGTGGGTAATGATATAAAACTCTTCCCATTCTGTGCCCACAGGTAAGAAAGACATATGAGTTTAAAACTATCCTCTTTGACCTCTGTACTGGTAATTATGCCATTGTCACTAAGCTCCAAACCCATCATCCTATATTCTATCTGCTTTGTGATGCTGGAACAGGCACTTTACAAACCATATTTCTCTTTTTCCAGCTACCCTACTGTTGGGTTCACCAATATTAGGCACTAAATAAATGGAGCTTGGAAGGTTGAAAGAGTGAAAAAGGAACTGATTCTTTTTTTTTTTCTGAGGAAGATTCACCCTGAGCTAACATCTGCCACCAATCTTCCTCCTTTGCTTGAGGAAGACTTGCCCTGAGCTAATATCAGTGCCAATCTTCCTCTATTTTGTATGTGGGACGCCGCCACAGCTTGGCCACCAATGAGTGGTATGGGTCCATGCTTGGGAACTGAACCCCGGCTGCTGAAGCAGAGCGTGCTGAACTTAACCACTAGGCCATGGGGCTGGCCCATATTCCTTAGTTTTCACCAGCCCACAGTTCTCAACTGTAGCATTTGCAGTTGGTTCTTGTCTTCAGCGTATGTTTGGCAATCCCAGAATCAGCCTCTTCGCGGCTGCTCAGCGATACCAGCACTGGCTAAGCAACACTCTTTCCCCAGAGGTCTGAGTCCCAGCACTGCAGGGCCTCTTCTCCAAGCTCATAGTTTCTGATAACCCCAATCTCTTCCCTTTGTTCCCACAACCCCAGGAAGCAGCTGCTTCCTGAAGTCACTATCTCTGTATTATATCAGTGTTCCCCTTTTGCTTTTTGAGTTCTCTAACACCTATTTAACAACTTCCTTGTGTTATATTCTCTCTTTTAGATACCTACTATGGTTCCTGTTTTCCTGACTGACACAAGCTCCACAACTAAAAATAAATAGACAAAATATTGTTAAAAATCTTTTTTTTTTTTTTTGGTGGGGAAGAGCAGCCCTGAGCTAACATCTGTTGCCAATCTTCCCCTTTTTGCTGAGGAAGACTGGCCCTGAGCTAACATCCGTGCCCATCTTCCTCCACTTTATATGGGACGCCGCCACAGCATGGCTGACAGGCAGTGCGCGTCCGCGGGCGCCTGGGATCCGAACTCGCGAACCCCGGGCTGCCCAGCGCGGACTAAACCGCTGCGCCACCGGGCGGCCCCTAAAAATCTTTTTTAAAATATGAAATATGCTTTAAAAAAAGAGAACTTTCCTTGAAAAATATGTACACTCTATTTAATGCTACTATGCTTCGAAATTTTCCTATCAGATTATTAGCATTCAATTGCATCACAAATTAAAAGTTCAGGGTAAATTTATTATCTGGAAGTGGCATTTATCACTAATTCATTACCTCCAACTCAGTTCCCTATTGGGGGATAGAGATAGGGGTCTTTCATACACATCTTACCAATTGCTTTCAAAGAGAATAAGACCTGCCTTGAAGAGCTGCATATATTGTGACATTCAGGTTTTAAATGAACATTATGATTTATAAGACATACCCTGAAATTCTATGCCTCCAATTCCGATACGGATCATACAAACTTTCACAAAATGCCAATGCATGGATCACAAATTCTTCAATAGATGTCTGATCTGCCAATTCCTTCTCTTTTTTTTTGCTTTTTAACTGAGAATAAAGTTAAACATAAAATTATATTTGGTTAAAAATATTAAACTGTGTAACATCCTTACCTATATCATTAAAAGACTACATGTTTCATTTATCATTTAATAATAAATCTTTTTTATTCAAATAAGCCTAAGTTCCATTTGAGTCTAAAGAGAGTCAGTTAATCATATGAACTGGATATAACCTCTCAAATTTTAAATAATTCGCAGGAAGAGTTTCTAATGGATAGTCAAACATCTTTCCAAAAAAGTATGTTTTCTATAAGACGAATATTTGATGAATAAACAATAAATACATAAAATGACAAATTGTGTCATTTTAAAAGCTATTTATAAAACACTTTAATTTTTAACTAAAATAAAATATATTAATAATTATTTCTCTATTTTTGGATAATATGTATAAGATGCCTGAAATATATAGTACCCAATGATAACTTTCTCAATTATTATTTCCTCTGAAAACATTAAACTTTACTAACTGTAATATTTAAAAAAGTAAAACCTAGTTATTCTCAGTAAAGCAACAAAAAGGAATATATTTATTCACACCTACTTGCTGAATATAAAATGTTGTCATAGTGATGACATGATTAATGTATGAACAAGTTCCAATTTCTTCCACATTAGACAGATTTCTATAAGAAAAAAGAATATTTGTATATTTATTACATATGAATAGTGAGAAAAATGTATGTTCATGTATTCAAGTTGACTTTTGAAAACACTGTTTGTAAACAAAATACAAATGACATTTATTAAAACTTAAAATGGTTACATAGCTGCTTCCCCACTGAGAATGTGAAACACACCTCAAGCACCATTTAACTCCTATAAACAGAGATAAGAAGTACTTGTCTATCAGCCTTTATTTATTACAGAAAATCGGAAAATATCACAAAGTAGAAACAAAAGAAAAAAAAATCACAAATATTCCTACAGGCCAAACATTAGCAACTATTTACATTTTGGATTATTTCTTTTCAGGTTTGTTTTTATTTTTCTATGCAGATTCTTAGTCTGGTTTTTACAGATATTGCTGCCATTATAACACATGTGTAGTTTTACAGTTTTCACATTGCTTTTAGCTCCCTTTTTAGACTTATGATATATCTCCTCGACGATATTAAAAGGCCTTGACAGAAAGGCCAGCTTCTATACATACCCCAAGAGGGCACAGTACATGTCTGTCTAAAGCAGTGGATCAATAAGTGCTTGGTGTTTAATTAAAATATAGCCCTCATTTTTATAAGACTGAAGTATGACACATAAAATGCTAACATTTCCTATATCAAACATCACCAGTCTTTTTCTTGGCATAATAAAACAAACTCTATTAATTTCCTCTTCTGAGATATTGTGACATTAAAAAATACTTTATATCTTAAAACCCAGTAGATACTAAAAGAACAGGAAAAATTAATAAATTAACAGACTTCTTAATGTAAGAAATCAGATTGGCATGACATCATTGAGAAAACAAAGTGTAAAGGAGAGGTAAAATTCAAAGACTCTGTGGAGGATTCTGGGAAGATGGCAAAGTAGGGAGCAGTAGGAATCGATCTCCACACCTACAAAACAATTGCACTGGTAGAATTGGTCTGATGTAACTATTTTGGAACTATGGAGTCTGTTGAAGGCTCCCAACTTCCAGGGGAAGACTTGGACAGTAAGTTGCAGTTAATGTTGGTTAATTTCAGTCTGTTTCAGCTATTAGCACAGTACCAACCACCCATCCCCCAACCCCAGTTATGTGGTAGGCTGCTGAGCACATGTTCCTAGAACACCTTGCTAATAGCTTAAAGGGACCAGAGTGGGGTAAAAGGACCCTATCCTTCAAATATCAGGGATTTGTGCTCTGATCACTGATCAATGCTCCTGATCACAGAGGTGCAGACATAGAGGCAGGCAGCCATTGTTCTTGCATCTCTCTCCATTACTGCAAGCCCCTCCCCACCTGGCTGAAGTAACTTCCAGGAGACTTAAAGGGTAATTGAGGAAACTACCTCAATATAATAAAAGCCATATATGCAAAATCCACAGCAAACATCATACTCAATGGTGAAAGACTGAAAGCTTTTCCTCTAACAACAGGACTAAGGCAAGGATGATTGCTTTTACTGCTTCTATTCAACAAAGTACTGAAAGTTGTAGCCAGAGCAATTAGTCAAGAAAAAGAAATTTAAAACATCCAAATTGGAAAGGAAGAAGTAAAATAATCTGTTTGCAGATTATATAATTTTATATGCAGAACACTTTAAAGATATAAACACAAAATAAAACTATTAGAACTAATAAATCAATTCAGCAAAGTAACAGGATACAAGGTCAACACAGAAAGATCAACTGTATTCCTATACACACACAATAAATAATCTGAAAAGGAAATCACGAAAACAATTCCATTTACAATAGCATCACAAAGAACAAAATACTCAGGAATTAACTTAACTGAGGAAGTGAAAGACCTGAGCAATGAAAACTAAAAAACACTGCTGAAAGAAATTAAAGAAGACATATTAAATGGAAACACATCATGTTCAGAGATCAGAGAACTTATTATTGTTAAAATGTGAATACTACCCAAAGCAATGTATAGATTCAATGCAATGCCTATCAGAATTCCAATGTTTTTTGCAGAAATAGAAAAACCCATCCTAAAATTCATATGGAATCTCAAGGTACCCAATATAGCCAAAATAATCTTGAAAAAGAACAAACTGGAACAAACTCACACTTTCTGATTTTATTTCTTATTACAAAGCAACAATAATCAAAACAGTGTGGTACTGGCATAAAGACAGACATATAGACCAACGGAATAGAACAGAGGGCCCGGAAATAAATCCTCACATGTATGGTCAAATGATTTTTGACAACGGTGCCAACATCATTCAATGGGAAAAGGATATTCTTTATGAAAAATGCTGATGAGAAAATTGGATATCCATATGCAAAATAATGAATTTGGACCCTTACTTTACACCACACACAAAAATTAACTCAAAATGGATCAAGGACTTAAGTATAAGCCCTAAAACAATAAAACTCTTAGAACAAAACATAGGGGAAAAAAAGACAGTATCATCTAAGGCCTGAAATTATCTCTATAATTTTTCAGAAAACAATGCCCAAGTGATGTCAGCATCAAGGCAGAGATTCCCTCTTTGAATCTCTGCCCCGTAAGGCACAACAAAAACATCATTTGCATACCAAGCGGGGTCAATCAAACGCTACAAAGGACTTCTAAGAGACCCTTGCCCACTATACATCTGACAGGAGAGGCATGGGAAGCCCCAAAGGACTTGAGGAAAGGTAAGAAAATCTACTCCCCCTCCCCAACTGATCGCCAAAGACACTGTGGCTCACAGAGAGGAGGGAGGGGCAGCCCTCTGTGGGGAAAGCTATGGCCCTCCAGGTGCTCTCACAGACTGTCGAGAGATCCCTACTGGGAAGCCACAACTGTTGCAGGGGTGTGGTCAACACCCAAGAGAGCCAGACAGTGAGGGAGAAAGGAAGCCCCGGGGTGGGGCAGGTGAAAGAAAGGACCCCTCCCCACACAAGCCCTGTGCTTCAGTACAACCCCTCCAGGGACTGCACCAGGCTCAGAACATGCCGCTTGTGACCTCCACCCAGTGGCGGTAAGTGGAAACTGCAGGACCAGAAATTATCAAGTTGAAGAAAGCAAAGTAAATTGGCCAACTCTATGCAAAAGTATCTTAAGTCTCCAGACCAAGAGGAAAATGACAAACACCCAGAAACCAACCCTGAAGGCACAGAAATCTATAAAATGAACGAGAGAGAATTAAAAATACCTATCATAAAAAAATTCAATGAATTACAAAAGAACACAGAGAAACAAATCAATGAATTCAGGGATTTCTTCACAAAAGAGATTGAAACCATAAAGGAAAACCAATCAGAAATATTGGAGATGAAAAACACAATGGATGAGATAAAGGAACACCTAGAGTCTTTAAAGAGCAGAACTGACAATATGAAGGAAAGAATTAGCATGATAAAGCCATGCAGAAATGCTCTAGATAGAGGAGGAGAGAGAACTAAGAATAAAAAGAAATGACGAAATTCTTCAAGAAATATCAGACTCAACTAGGAAAAGCAACATAAGGATAATAGGTATTCCAGAAGGAGAAGAAAGAGAAAAAGGAGCAGAGAGTTTGTTCAAAGAAATAATAGCTGAGAACTTCCCCAACCTAGGGAACGAGAGGGAAATAACAGTGAATGAAATCAATAGATCACCTAAATATATAAACAGGAAAAGACCCTCTCCAAGGCATATAATAGCAAAGCTACCAAAAGTTAATGACAAAAAAATATATTAAGGGCAGTTAAACAAAAAAACAGTATACAAAGGAAACCACATCAGACTCTCTGCTAATTTCTTGACAGAAACTCTACAGGCCAGGAGAGACTGGAATGATATATTCAAAATCCTGAAAGACAAAAACCTTCAGCCAAGAATATTTTATCCAGCGAAAATATCCATCAAATATGATGGAGAAATAATGACTCTCCCTGATTAACAAAAGCTAAGAGAGTTCATCACCACAAGACCCCCCAGTAAAAGAAATGCAAAAGAAGGCCCTTAGGCCTGAAAAAAAAAAAAAGAGAAAGGGGATACAAAGTTTTGAGCAAGGAGAAAAACAAGGAGAGTAAGCCAGAAAAAATGCAGTGGGAAAACATCAAAAATGAATTTAAACTCATCACTGTAAACACACACTCACGACACAAGATGGAACAAGTAGTGACAACAACAAATTAAAGGGGAGTGGTAAGTGATTGAATCAACTTAGTTTAAGGAAACAAGAGGCATTAGAAAATTGACTATCTTATCCAGGAGATCACTTATATAAACCTCACGGTAACCACTAAACAAATAACCAGAAGAGAACCACACATGACAAATAAAGAGAAAACCAAGAGAATGAGCATGCAGAAATACCAAATTGAATTTGCAGTCCGAAACACAAGGGACAAGAAACGAAGGAAATGCAAAAGAACCAGAAAATGAAGAATAAAATAGCAACATTAAACCCTCATATATCAATAATCACTCTAAATGTAAATGGATTGAATTCTCCAATCAAAAGACACAGAGTGGCGGGATGGATTAAAACGCAAGATCCAACAATTTGCTGCGTCCAGGAAGAACATCTCAGCTCAAACGCAGACTCAAAAGTAAAAGGATGGAAGAAGATACTCCAAGCTAATGGCAAACAAAAGAAAGCAGGAGTTACCACACTTCTATCAGACAAAGTAGACTTCAAGATAAAACAGGTAATGAGAGACAAAGAGGGGCAATATATAATGATAAAAGGGACACTTCACCAAGAAGACATATCACTTATAAATATCTATGCACCCACCACAGGAGCACCAAAGTACATAAAACTACTAAAAAAACCTAAAAGAAGATATTAACAACAACACAATAATAGTAGGGGATCTTAACACCCACCTTACATGAATGGATAGATCATCCAGACAAAAAGTCAATAAGGAAATAATGGACTTAAACGAAAAACTAGATGCAATGGACTTAATAGATATATACAGAGCACTCCACCCAAAAAAAGCAGAGTACACATTCTTCTCAAGTGCACATGGAACATTCTCAAGGATAGACCATATATTAGGAAACAAGGCAAACCTCTATAAATTTAAGAAGACTGAAATCATGAGAAGCATCTTTTCTGATCATAATGCTGTGAAACTAGAAATCAACTGCAAGGAAAAAACTAGGAAAGGGACAAAGATGTGGAGACTAAACAACATGCTACTGAACAACCAGTGGGTCACTGATGAAATTAAAGGAGAAATCAAAAGCTATCTGGAGACAAATGAAAAGGAAAAGACACCATACCAACTCATATGGGATGCAGCAAAAGCAGTCCTGAGAGGGAAATTCATAGCAATACAAGCTCACCTTAACAAACAAGAAAAATCCCAAATAAATGACCTTAAATTGCACCTAACAGAATTGGAAAAAGAAGAACAGACAAAGCCCCGAATCAGCAGAAGGAGGGAAATAATAAAAATCAGAGCAGAAATAAATGAAATTGAAACCAAAAAAACAGTAGAAAGGATCAATGAAACAAAGAGCTGGTTCTTGGAGAAGATAAATAAAATTGACAAACCCTTAGCCAGACTCTCTAAGAAAAAAAGGGAGAAGACTGAAATAAATAAAATTAGAAGTGAAAGAGGAGAAATTACAACAGACACCACAGAAATACAAGGGATTATTAGGGAATACTATGAAAAACTTTACGCCAACAAATTGGACAACCTAAAGGAAATGGACAAATTCTTGGATGCGTACAACCTCCCAAAACTGAATCAAGAAGAAATAGAGAATCTGAACAGACCAATCACAAGTAAAGAGATTGAAACAGTAATCAAAAACCTCCCAAAAAATAAAAGCCCAGGACCAGATGGCTTCCCTGGAGAATTTTATCAAATGTTCAAAGAAGATTTAGCACCTATCCTTCTCAAACTATTCCAAAAAATAGAGGAAGATGGAATACTTCCCAACACATTCTATGAGGCCGACATCATGCTGACACCAAAGCCAGACAAGGACAATACAAAGAAGGAAAACTACAGGCCAATATCACTGATGAACATAGACGCAAAAATCCTCAACAAAATATTGGCAAACCGGATACGGCAATACATCAAAAAGATCATACACCACGATCAAGTGGGATTTATACCAGGGACACAGGGATGGTTCAACATCCGCAAATCAATCAACGTGATACACCACTTTAACAAAATGAAGAATAAAAACCACATGATCATCTCAATCGATGCAGAGAAGGCATTCGACAAGATCCAGCATCCATTTATGATAAAAACTCTCAACAAAATGGGTATAGAAGGAAAGTACCTCAACATAATAAGGGCCATATATGACAAACCTACAGCTAACATCCTACTCAACGGGGAAAAACTGAAAGCCATTCCTTTGAGGACAGGAACAAGACAAGGGTGCCCACTCTCACCGCTCTTATTCAACATAGTACTGGAAGTTCTGGCCAGAGCAATTAGGCAAGAAAAAGGAATAAAAGGACTCCAAATATGCAATGAACTAGTGAAACTCTCACTATTTGCAGACAACATGATCTTATACATAGAAAACCCCAAAAATTCCATCGGAAAACTACTAGAAACAATCAACAACTACAGTAAAGTGGCAGGGTATAAAATCAACTTACAAAAATCAATTGCATTTCTATACGCTAATGATGAACCAACAGAAAGAGAACTCAAAAAGACAATCCCATTTACAATTGCAACAAAGAGAATAAAATATCTGGGAATAAATTTAACCAAGGAGGTCAAAGACCTATACAATGAAAACTATAAGACACTATTGAAAGAAATCGAGGAGGACACAAAGAAATGGAAAAATATTCCATGCATATGGACTGGAAGAATAAACATAGTTAAAATGTCCATACTACCTAAAGCAATCTACAGATTCAATGCAATCCCAATCAGAATCCCAACGTCATTCTTCACAGAAATAGAACAAAACATACTGAAACTCCTATGGGGCAACAAAAGACCCCCGAAAAAAAGAACAAAGCTGGAGGCATCACAATCCCTGATTTCAAAATATACTATAGAGCTACAGTAATCAAAACAGCATGGTATTGGTACAAAAATAGACAGATCAATGGAATAGAATTGAAAGCCCAGAAATAAAGCCACACACTTATGGACAGCTAATCTTCGACAAAGGAGTGAAGAACATACAATGGAGAAAGGGAAGTCTCTTCAATAAATGGTGCTGGGAAAGTTGGACAGCCACATGCAAAAGAATGAACGTAGACCATCTTCTATTGCCATACACAAAAATCAACTCAAATGGATTAAGGACCTGAAAGTGAGACCTGAAACTATAAAACTCCTGGAAGAAAATATAGGCAGTACACTAATTGACATCGGTCATAAAGGGATCCTTTCAGATTCCATGTCTACTCGGACAAGGGAAACAAAAGAAAAGATAAACAAGTAGGACTTCATCAGACTAGAGCTTCTACAAGACAAATGAAACCAGGATCAAAATGAATAGACAACCCACCAGCTGGGAGAAGATATCTGCAAATTGTATATCGGACAAGGGATTAATCTCTGTAATATATAAAGAACTCACACAACTGAGCAACAAAAAAACAAACAACCCGATAAAAAAATGGGTAGAGGATATGAACAGACATTTTTCCAAGGAAGAGATACAGATGGCCAATAGACACATGAAAAGATGTTCAACATCACAAATCATCAGGGAAATGCAAATCAAAACTACACTAGGATATCACCTTACATCCATTAGAATGGCTATAATCACCAAGACACAAAACAACAAATGTTGGAGAGGTTGTGGAGAAATGGGGACCCTCATGCACTGCTGGTGGGAATGCAAACTGGTGCAGCCTCTATGGAAAACAGTCTGGAGATTCCTCAAAAAATTAAAAATAGCAATACCTTATGATCCAGCAATCCTACTCTTGGGCATCTACCCAACGGACATGAAATCAACCATTCCAAGAGGCTTATGCACCCCTATGTTCATTGCAGCATTATTCATGATAGCCAAGAAATGGAAGCAACCCAAGTGTCCCTCAACTGATGAGTGGATAAAGAAGATGTGGCATATATATACAATGGAATACTAGGTCATAAAAAAGACAGAGTTGTCCCATTTGCAACAATACAGATGGACCTAGAGGGTATTATGTTAAGTGAAATTAGCCAGAGAGAGAAGGACAAACACCATATGATTTCACTCATATGTGGAATATAAATGAACACAAGGACAGAGAGAACTGGTTGGTGGTTACCCAAGGGGAAGGGGGGTGGATGGTGGGCACAAGGGGTGAAGGGATGCATCCACATGGTGATGGACAAAGACTAATGTACAACAAAACCCCACAATGTTATAAACTATTAAGACATCAATAAATGGGGAGAAAAAAAAGAGAAAACAGTGCCCAACACTCAATCAAAAATAACTATTCACTTCAGAAGATAACACAAGTTTGAAAATCAAAATAAGCAATACAAAAAAGAAACAGATCCACAAGTTGAGCAAAAGCAAATAAAGATTAAAAAAGAAAAAAGGAAAAAGCCAGGCACAAAAGAATAGAAATGTGACTGATTCCATTTATATGAAGTAAAAAATTAGACAAAATTAATTCATAGTATTCAATGTCAGGATAATAGTTACCTTTGGAGCCTGGTGAGGGTTAGCAATTAACAGAGAGCATAGGATGGGCTTCTGGGTGACAATAACATGCTATTTCTTGACCTGAGTGGTGATGACACAGTGTACTTTACAATTTTTTAAGCTGTAGATTTATGATCTGATCACTTTATGCATGTTATACTTTAATAAAAAATAGTGTCATACCAAGGATAAGGCACTAGAAGCATTATGCCCTGAATGCAGGCAACAAGGTACACTGTCTTTAGTGAATTTAAAGACAATAATAAAACTGATGAAAAGTCAATCTGCTTTTTTAGTATCACCAAGCGTGAGTAATTAAAGGTATTTCTTCCTGAAAAAATATCTTTTTTTGGTCTAAACTCTAAAACAACTGATACAGTTGTTGATTTTTGAAAATATAAGCTTCAGATAAGCAGATTTTTATCACATCTCTTTGTAAACTTTGTATTCTACGTGGAAGTTAGTTAAGAGAACTCCCAGTTATATGATTAGCCCCTCACAACCATGGACCCAGTTATACAAATCCATTTTGAGAGTAAATTTGTAATGATTTGGAATTGTTCAGGTTTATTTCAGGCACAATTCATGTCCTCAACCCCTGTGGTACTTTATATTTCCACATTATACAAAAAATCTGAATAAACAATGATAGCTCAATGATTATAAAAACAAAGAAACAGAACTTGAATTCTATCATAATATGACTTGGAGTCTTTGTGTTTAAAATTTAAAACGATGTTTGCTTGATAATATAAATTTTAGCTTATGAATGAAACATATGTCTTATTTCATGATTATAACCAGAAATAATTTTTTACTATAGAAAGGAAAGGGATGTTACAAAATAACCTGCTACAGGTGTTAAATACACCACAGGGGAAAAATTTTTTTTAATTAATTAAATAAAAACTCAGTAAGAAAACAACCAAAAATAACTTCACAGTATGAAATAGGGGGGAAAAAAGACTAAATTTCCCCTATTATGTAAATGAACCTCAATGTACACCTTGGGAAATTATTCGTCCACCATTCACCCCAATATTCATTTGTGTTTGTGCCATCAAGTACTACAGAGCCTAAAGCAAAAATGAGAGGAAAATAACTTTTAACTGAATGTACTCTATATGTTAGGCCCTAAAATGGCCATTCTTATACATTAAATTGTCTCGTTTAAAAGTTGTAACAGCTATCTGCAGAAAGTAAGACAAAACCCATGTGACAGATAAAAACGTAACTTCCTAACCTCTAGTTTAGAAATGATAAGTAATTTGCTCAAAATCAAACAAGTATTTAATGACAAAGCTAGGATTCAAATCCAAGCCTTTTTGCTTGGCTTTTAGATTGGGGACCCAGGATATGAGGAAATTTTCAAACCTAACCAAAAAAAAAAAAAGAGAGATAAGAAGATAACGCTGGTTAAAAGGCAAAGCAATGGCAAATTTTACATTACACATATATTACTACAATAAAAATTTTTTTAAATAAATAAAGGCAAAACAACAGACATGTTGCTCCAGATCTGCACCATCCAATACAGTAGCACACTGGCCACAACTGTCTAGTCCAAATTGAGACATGCTGTAGGTATAAAATACACATCAGATTTTTAAGGTTTAGTGACAAAAAAAAGAATTTAAAAAAATCTCATCAATAATTTTTTCTATTTATTGCATGTTGAAATAATATTTTGGATGTATTAGGATAAATAAAATATATTATCAAAAATAATTCTACCTGCTTTTCCTTTTTTTATGAGGATACTAGAAAATTTTAAATTACATATATAGCTCACATTATATTTCTATTGCATATACCATAAATACTCTGTAAGCTTTATAAGGACAGGAACTGTATTTACTTTTACCCCCTGTAACCAGAGCACTAAATACAGTATACACATGTAGCACATACTTATTTATTAAATACTTTTATTTATTGAATAAACTAGTGAATGAACAACAAAACACTTAAAGGAATTATGGCTAATAGGTGCATGAAAAAGTGCTCAACATAATTAGGCATGAAAATCACATGCAAAACAAAATCACAATGAGATAATAGTTCATGCCCACTAAGAAGGCTATAACAAAAACACAGTAATAGTAACTTTTGGTGAGGATGTGCAGAAAATGAAACTCTCATACACTACCAGTGGGACTGTAACTGGTACAGCCACTTTGGAAAACAATCTGGCAGTTTCTTAAGAGGTTACCCACACGACCCAGCCATTCCCTTCCTAGATATATATACCCAACAGGAAAGAAAATGTATGTCCACACAAAAACTTATACATGCAGCATTATTCATGACAGCCAAAAAGCAGAAATAATCCAAATGTCCATCAACTGATGAATGGATAAATCAAAAGTGGTATATCCATACAATGGAATATTATTTGACCATAAAAAGGAATAAAGTATTAATACGTTCTACTAATGGATGAACCTGGAAAACATTAAGCAAAGTGAAAGAAAAGAGTCACAAAGGACCACACGGTGTATGATTTCATTTCTATGAAATGTCCAAAACAGAAAGCAGACTGGAGGTTGCCAGGGGGTGGAGGTAGGGTCAATGGGGAGTGGCTGCTAATTGGTACAGGGTTTCTTTATGGGGTGATGAAAATGTTATAAAATTGACTATAGTAATCATTGCACAATTCTTCAAATTTATTAAAAATCATTGAATGATATACTTTAAATGGGTGAACTATATGGTATGTGAATTATTAAAAAATATAGTTAAATTGATAAGTCTAGAGTTAAATTGATTAATCAGAGGTTATTTGGTATCATTAGAGTACTTCAAAGGGCAGGATTGGTTTTGTATATTTAACAAGGAAATATCTTATATATAACTTCTTAAGTATCCCTTATAGCTATGCTTCTCAAATGCAGAGAGAGGAGTAATAGGGGGTAGATTATACGAAAATATCAAAAACATTTTTATAGTGGTAAAATGTAATCCATGAAGTGGCAAAACATTAAAACTGTCACTTTTGATAGACTGTGGCTCCAGCCTTGTCTATATTTCCACAAAACTCTTATTCTCTCTTTTTTTCTAATTTAAACCCTTAACTTCAGATTTTCATTAAAAAAATTAGTATGACTTCCAGTTTCTAGTCTAACATGTAAAGAGCTTGGAAATCGTCATTTCCACCCTTACAAGTAAAAAGCTGAACAAACTGAAAATCAGTAACTCTTCTCAGATTCATCAGAAACCACATAAAGAAAGGAACAGATGAAGGCAAAATGCAATCTCTTATTTTTCTTATTAGATTTAGATCTAACGTAAGAGTTTGTTAAAATAATAGCAATAATATTTTGGGTGATTACAGTTTATGGATAAGCGAAGTTAATGATAGCAATATTATAAGGGATGGGAGGGAAACTAAAACTTCTAGAAGATAACGTAGGCAAAAATCAAGTGACTTTGGGTTTGGTGATGACTTTTTAGATACAAAACCAAAAGCATGCTCCATGAAAGAAAAACATTTTTAAGTTGGACTTCACTAAAATTAAAAACTTCTGCTCTACAAAAGTCACTGTTAAGAGAATGAAAAGACAAGCCACAAACTAGGAGAAAATATTTGCAAAACACATACCTGATAAAGGAATTGTATCTCAAAATATTCAAAGATCTCTTTAAACTCGACAATAAGAAAACAAACCACCCAATTAATAAATGGGCAAAGGATCTAGACACTTCCCCAAAGAAGATATAGATGGCAAATAAGCATATGAAAAGATACTGAACATCACATGTCATTAGGGAACTGCAAACTAAAACAATGAGATAGTACTACACCTCTTTTAGAATGACTAAAACCTAAAGCAATGACATCACCAAACACTAACGAGGATGTAGAGCAACAGGTACTCTTATTCACTGCTGGTGGGAACGCAAGAGGTACAGCCACTCTGGAAGACAATTTGGCAGTTTCTGACATAGCTAACATAGGCTTACCATATGAGCCAGCAATTATGCTCCTAGGTGTTTACCCAAATAAGTTGAAAACTTCTGCCCACACAAAAATTGGCATACAAATGTTTATAGCAGCCATGTTGACAACTGCCAAAAATTGGAAGTAACCAAGATATCCTTAATTAGGTGAATGAATAACAAAGTGTGGTACATCCATAAATTGAGTATTATTATTCAGTGATAAAAAGAAATGCACTATCAAGCCACAAAAAGATGTGGAAGAACCTTAAATGTATATTGTTAAGTGAAAGAAGTCAGTCTGAAAATAGTACATACTGTTTGATTTCACATATATGAGATTCTGGAAAAAGGAAAATTATAGATACAATAAAAAAATCAGTGACTGCCAGAGGTTGGGGCATGAGACGGGAGAAATGACGAGATGGAGCACAGGGTCTTTTGGGGGTGGTGAAACTATTCTGTAGGGTGCTGTAAGGGTAGATACACGATGGTATGCATTTGTCAAAAGCCATAGAACTGTACAACACAAATAGTGAACTCTAATATACACTATGGATTTTAGTCACTAATAATATAGCAATTCTAGTTCATCAGTTGTAACAAATGTACCACCCTGATGCAAGATGTTAATAGGGGGAAACGTGGAAGGAGGGGAAGGAGCATGTGGGAACTCGCTGTACTTTTTCCAAATTTCTTACGCAGAACTAAACTGCTATAAAACATAAAATCTATTAAAATTTTTGAAAAGGAACTTAAAAAAAAAAGTGAAGTCCCTGGAAATAGAAACATGCTCTGTGATTGGTAGCTATTGAACATTCAATTTATCAACAGAGATTCTCTCCTACTAAAAAAAAAGTGTTGAACATTCCAGGGCCGCCTCTATTATCAAGAGCTAAACATTGGATTTAAAACAATTACTTATTTATATGATTTTTGATTTCAGTAAAATTGTACTAGGTAGTTAACAGGAGAAAATATAGCAAATCAACTATCAGAGGCCAATTCATGTCTTACCACCTCAGTAAACCCTTTTCCTTCAACTCTTATAATTCTTGTATCATTTTTCTAAATTTTAAGGATGAGAAAGAGCATAAAATCAGAAATGTGCCTAAGGTTCTGGGGGAGCCTAAATTGGGAAGAAAGGTTTTAGCAACTACTGCTCAATCTTTCCAAGATTCCTGCAATCAAAGGCAATGAGCAATTAAGTGAAAGGTAAATAAGAAGTAAATTAAGTCCCTACTTGTACTAATTAATTATATTTATAAAATGAATAGTATGTATTACGGGAAATGGCTTCCAAAAAGGAGATAGATTTTAAGAAGCACACGATGCCCCTAACCCAACGGTTCTTAAATTGTTATATGCAGATTAACGTGGAATTTGTGAAATATCAAAATGCCTGAATTCTTTGGAATCCTAATTTCCATAAGTAAGGCTCAAGCTCTGTATCTCTAATAAGCTTCCCAGTTGACACTTATGCACACCAAAATTTAAGTACCACAGAGGTAATCATCTATAAACCTGGAAAATATAAGCTGTAGAATAATTATACTTTCTTTGGTAAAATTATGAAATGAAAGATTAGAAAAACACATTTCACAAATGATAATGCACAGTAGTAAAAAAATATACATGTTTACAGGGGAGGACCATACAGAAAATATCAGTGCAATAAATTCTTGGTTAGTTAAAAACTCCTGTCATTGTCTTTACCCTAAAGCAATTTTTTTTCATCTTGACGGAATCTCTCTATAACTAGGTATAGTAACTAAAAGGCTTTCCAATATAATAATAAACCACAAGCCTATTGCAAAAGGCACACTCATTCTTCAAAGCTCCATAAGGACAACAAATACCATTAATAATCAATAAATGCATTATTATTTTGGTAATAATTATTTAAAACAGATAACTAGTTTGTTTGTACCAGATACCTGCAAAGAATAATGAAGAACTTGACAAGCAAAATTGACAAGACTTGTTGTTGTTCTTCTAATCCATCTGCCACTTTCTGAACACACTGTAGAAGCTGGGTCCTCAGAACCTGCAGAATATTATCAGGAAGCAGAGATATTCCTGGAGGCACATCATCTACCCTACAATATAAGGGGAACAAAATAAGAAGAGTGTTTAAATACAGGAAGAAAACCGTTGGCACTTTAAAGAAATTGCACGTTCAGCTCAAATCCTAAAGAAGCTCTTTTTCTCCAGATACTCTGTGCTTTCTTCTCTGCAAAGCACCACCAGATGATTAGTGACACTTTAGAAGATTACTAGAGCAGAGTGGTTAGTCTACTTCAGAGGAGGCTTACTGAAAAGAGAGAGAGGCTATTTAATATCTTTAACTGTGCTATTTTCAAAGAAAATATTTAGAATATAAATTAGTTCACTTTCTACTTAGAAATGTGTTGTGTGTACATTTCTAAAAGAAATAATAACTAGCAAATAAAAATGAAGTACCTGCAACTAGCTTAATACCTGTGCACTGCTTTACTAAATAAACTATATTCACCTACCTATAGGCTCCCTAAGCCAGGTGATCAGAAGAGGGAGAGGACACAACCAGCAAAAGGAAAGGAGAAAGATAAAGAGGTGAATGTAGAACCCCAAGGATGAGCATCAATAGATTTTTTTCAAAGGAATACATCAGTATTTTGTGACAACTGGTTTCCTTGTAAGAAGGCTACATGGTTCTTTACCGGCAAAAGCCCACACCAGACATGACTTGCTCTTCTTGTGTGTCTCTCACAATAAAAACCCCCTAGATTCAAAGTCAGAAGACCTTCATACTCAAGTTTCACCTCCGTAACATGAAGTACTTCTTTTAATCTCTGAAATTCCCTAACTTATAAAATTCTAATATCATCTGCCCTGTTTCACAGTGCTCAGAAACCAGAAAGTCAATGTGCATTTTCATCTTTGAAATGTGTAGAGAACTCTGAAATGTAATATATTTTAAACACACTATCATTAAAGCCTAAGAATCTTTTCATAAGCCACTATATATTAATCTCCCTTATCTTTATTAAGAAAAATTCCCAAATCAAAAAGGAACACCCTAAAGAGCTCCTATGATTAAATGACGATTATACTTGATAATTGTCTCTTCTTCAGAAAATACTTAATACGAAGTATTACTACTAATTTTACATTAATTAAAAGGCTGTTTCATTCACTGTGGATAGAAAAATTTGAAGCACATGACCAATAGTCACATAAATACACATGATAAATATTATTAGCATCTTTCTGAACCACACTAGAGTGTTTTATAAAATAAACACCTGACTTTAATTAAATTACACAGAAAATAAATCACAAAGCACATTACCAGGATTGCCAAATTCTAAAACCATGTTACAAGTTTTCCACTAGTAAAATCTAAATTCATGGTTCAGTTTTCTGACAAAGATATAAAATACAATTTTAAATAAACCAACTAAATCATGATAAAGAAATGCTCTTGGCATTCTTCATCTTACTTTAAATATAGTGGCAATATAAGTCTACATAACGTTAGAAATGACCTCCCAAGAAAGGAGTCATTTATAATGTATGGATGATAAGAAATGCATCTGACAAAATTCCAAGCATTCAAATGCCCAAATCCTGACTCCATAATATCCTTAGGCTCATGATTTAAAGTGAGCTGTAAATTATTAAACTAAAAGCACTTCTAAGCACAAATTAAGAGAATACTCTTTTATGAGTAGAAATACATAATATGCAACAACCTTATTTTGAGGTAAAGATTTAATACTGGTTTTCAACCTTTATAAACCTGTTACAAATAATCTAATTAGGAAGAACTCTGAAACCATATTTATAAATTATAAAGCACTAGTGCTTTCTCAGCATAACCACATACTCTCTTATGTTCAATGCCTTGGTCCAAAGCTCTAATGATTTTTTCTCTGAATTATTACATTACCTCTTTTTTTTTAACATTTTTTTATTGATGTCTTAATAGTTTATAACACTGTGGGGTTTTAGTTGTACTTTTTTGTTTGTCCGTCACCATGTGGATGTAACCCTTCACCCCTTGTGCCCACCCCCACCCAGCTTCCCCTTGGTAACCACCAATCAGTTCTCTCTGTCCGGGTGTTCACTTATATTCCATATATGAGTGAGTTCATGCAGTGTCTGTCCTTCTCTCTCTGACTTATTTCACTTAACGTAATACCCTCTAGATCCTTCCATGTTGTTGCAAATGGGACAATTGTGTCTTTTCTTATGGCTGAGTAGTATTCCATTGTATGTATATGCCACATCTTCTTTCACCAGTCCTCAGGCGAGGGACACTTGGGTTGCTTCCACTTCTTGGCTATAGTGAATAATGCTGCAATGAACATAGGGGTGCATACGCCTCTTGTGATGGTTGATTTCATGTCCATTGGGTAAATGCCCAAGAGTGGGATTGTTGGATCATAAGGTATTTCTATTTTTAATTTTTTGAGGACTCTCCATACTGTTTTCCATAGAGGCTGCACCAGTTTGCATTCCCACCAGCAGTGAATGAGGGTCCCCATTTCTCCACAACCTCTCCAGCATTTGTTATTTGTCTTTGTGATTATAGCCATTCTAAGGAGTGTAAGGTGATATCTTAGTGTAGTTTTGATTTGCATTTCCCTGATGATTAGTGATGTTGAACATCTTTTCATGTGTCTATTGGCCATCTGTATCTCTTCCTTGGAAAAATGTCTGTTCATATCCTCGGCCCATTTTTTGATCGGGTTGTTTGTTTTTTTGTTGCTCAGTTGTATGAGATCTTTATATGTTACTGAGATTAATCCCTTGTCGGACAAACGATTTGCAAATATTTTCTCCCAGCTGGTGGGGTGTCTATTCATTTTGATCCAGGTTTCATTTGCCTTGTAGAAGCTCTTTAGTCAGATGAGGTCCCACTTGTTTATTTTTTCTTTTGTTTCCCTTGTCCAAGTAGACATAGAATCTGACAGGATCCCTTTATGTCCAATCTCAATTAGTGTACTGCCTATATTTTATTCCAGGAAAGTTTTATAGTTTCAGGTCTCACTTTCAGGTCTTTGATCCATTTTGAATTGATTTTTGTATATGGCGATAGGAGATGGTCTACTTTCATTCTTTTGCATGTTGCTGTTCAATGTTCCCAGCACCATTTATTGAAGACACTTCCCTCTCTCCATTGTATGTTCTTTGCTCCTTTGTCGAAGATTAGCTGTCCATAGGTGTGTGGTTTTATTTCTGGGCTTTCAATTCTGTTCCATTGATCTGTGTGTCTATTCTTGTACCAGTACCATGCTGTTTTGATTACTGTAGCTTTATAGTATATTTTGAAATCAGGGATTGTGATGCCTCCAGCTTTGTTCTTTTTTTTCAGAATTGCTTTAGCTATTTGGGCTCTTTTGTTGCCCCATACGAATTTCAGTAGTTTTTGTTCTATTACCGTGAAGAATGACATTGGGATTCTGATTGGGATTGCATTGAATCTGTAGATTGCTTTAGGTAGAATGGACATTTTAACTATATTTATTCTTCCAATCCATGTGCATGGAATATTTTTTCATTTCTTTGTGTCCTCCTCGATTTCTTTCAATAGTGTCTTATAGTTTTCATTGTATAGGTCTTTGACCTCCTTGGTTAAATTTATTCCCAGATATTTTATTCTCTTTGTTGCAATTGTAAATGGGATTGTCTTTTTGAGTTCTCTTTCTGTTGGTTCATCATTAGCGTATAGAAATGCAACTGATTTTTGTAAGTTGATTTTATACCCTGCCACTTTACTGTAGTTGTTGATTGTTTCTAGTAGTTTTCCGATGGAATTTTTGGGGTTTTCTATGTATAAGATCATGTTGTCTGCAAATAGTGAGAGTTTCACTAGTTCATTGCATATTTGGAGTCCTTTTATTCCTTTTTCTTGCCTAATTGCTCTGGCCAGAACTTCCAGTACTATGTTGAATAAGAGCGGTGAGAGTGGACACCCTTGTCTTGTTCCTGTCCTCAAAGGAATGGCTTTCAGTTTTTCCCCGTTGAGTAGGATGTTAGCTGTAGGTTTGTCATATATGGCCCTTATTATGTTGAGGTACTTTCCTTCTATACCCATTTTGTTGAGAGTTTTTATCATAAATGGATGCTGGATCTTGTCGAATGCCTTCTCTGCATCGATTGAGATGATCATGTGGTTTTTATTCTTCATTTTGTTAAAGTGGTGTATCACGTTGATTGATTTGCGGATGTTGAACCATCCCTGTGTCCCTGGTATAAATCCCACTTGATCGTGGTGTATGATCTTTTTGATGTATTGCCGTATCCGGTTTGCCAATATTTTGTTGAGGATTTTTGCGTCTATGTTCATCAGTGATATTGGCCTGTAGTTTTCCTTCTTTGTATTGTCCTTGTCTGGCTTTGGTGTCAGCATGATGTCGGCCTCATAGAATGTGTTGGGAAGTATTCCATCTTCCTCTATTTTTTGGAATAGTTTGAGAAGGATAGGTGCTAAATCTTCTTTGAACATTTGATAAAATTCTCCAGGGAAGCCATCTGGTCCTGGGCTTTTATTTTTTGGGAGGTTTTTGATTACTGTTTCAATCTCTTTACTTGTGATTGGTCTGTTCAGATTCTCTATTTCTTCTTGATTCAGTTTTGGGAGGTTGTACGCATCCAAGAATTTGTCCATTTCCTTTAGGTTGTCCAATTTGTTGGCGTAAAGTTTTTCATAGTATTCCCTAATAATCCCTTGTATTTCTGTGGTGTCTGTTGTAATTTCTCCTCTTTCACTTCTAATTTTATTTATTTCAGTCTTCTCCCTTTTTTTCTTAGAGAGTCTGGCTAAGGGTTTGTCAATTTTATTTATCTTCTCCAAGAACCAGCTCTTTGTTTCATTGATCCTTTCTACTGTTTTTTTGGTTTCAATTTCATTTATTTCTGCTCTGATTTTTATTATTTCCCTCCTTCTGCTGATTCGGGGCTTTGTCTGTTCTTCTTTTTCCAATTCTGTTAGGTGCAATTTAAGGTCATTTATTTGGGATTTTTCTTGTTTGTTAAGGTGAGCTTGTATTGCTATGAATTTCCCTCTCAGGACTGCTTTTGCTGCATCCCATATGAGTTGGTATGGTGTCTTTTCCTTTTCATTTGTCTCCAGATAGCTTTTGATTTCTCCTTTAATTTCATCAGTGACCCACTGGTTGTTCAGTAGCATGTTGTTTAGTCTCCACATCTTTGTCCCTTTCCTAGTTTTTTCCTTGCAGTTGATTTCTAGTTTCACAGCATTATGATCAGAAAAGATGCTTCTCATGATTTCAGTCTTCTTAAATTTATAGAGGTTTGCCTTGTTTCCTAATATATGGTCTATCCTTGAGAATGTTCCATGTGCACTTGAGAAGAATGTGTACTCTGCTTTTTTTGGGTGGAGTGCTCTGTATATATCTATTAAGTCCATTGCATCTAGTTTTTCGTTTAAGTCCATTATTTCCTTATTGACTTTTTGTCTGGATGATCTATCCATTCATGTAAGGTGGGTGTTAAGATCCCCTACTATTATTGTGTTGTTGTTAATATCTTCTTTTAGGTTTTTTTAGTAGTTTTATGTACTTTGGTGCTCCTGTGGTGGGTGCATAGATATTTATAAGTGATATGTCTTCTTGGTGAAGTGTCCCTTTTATCATTATATATTGCCCCTCTTTGTCTCTCATTACCTGTTTTATCTTGAAGTCTACTTTGTCTGATAGAAGTGTGGTAACTCCTGCTTTCTTTTGTTTGCCATTAGCTTGGAGTATCTTCTTCCATCCTTTTACTTTTGAGTCTGCGTTTGAGCTGAGATGTTCTTCCTGGACGCAGCAAATTGTTGGATCTTGCGTTTTAATCCATCCCGCCACTCTGTGTCTTTTGATTGGAGAATTCAATCCATTTACATTTAGAGTGATTATTGATATATGAGGGTTTAATGTTGCTATTTTATTCTTCATTTTCTGGTTCTTTTGCATTTCCTTCGTTTCTTGTCCCTTGTGTTTCGGAGTGCAAATTCAATTTGGTATTTCTGCATGCTCATTCTCTTGGTTTTCTCTTTATTTGTCATGTGTGGTTCTCTTCTGGTTATTTGTTTAGTGGTTACCGTGAGGTTTATATAAGCCATCTCCTGGATAAGAAAGTACATTTTCGGATGCCTCCTTTTTCCCGAGGCTGGGTCGATTCAATCCCTTACCTCTTCCCGTCCTTATTTGTTATCTCTTTATTCCAGATTGTGTCATGAATGTGTGTTTCCAGTGATGAGCGTGAATTAATTTTTGATGTTTTCCAACTGTATTTTGTTCTGGTTTAGTCTCCTTGCTTTTCTCCTTGCTGAAATCTTTGTATCCCCTTTCTCATTTGTTTTTTTTTTCAGGCCTAAGGGCCTTCTTGAGCATTTCTTGTAGTGGGGGTCTTGTGGTGATGAACTCTCTTAGCTTTTGTTTATCAGGGAGAGTTATTGTTTCTCCATCGTATTTGAAGGATATTTTTGCTGAATAAAGTATTCTCGGCTGAAGGTTTTTGTTTTCATGATTTTGAATATATCATTCCAGTCTCTCCTAGCCTGTAGAGTTTCTGTCGAGAAATCAGCTGAGAGCCTGACGGGCTTTCCTTTGTATGTTATTTTGTTTTTTTTGTTTAGCTGCCTTCAATATTATTTCCTTGTCACGGGTATTTTTTAAGTTTGCTACTATGTGGCAAGATGATTTTTTATTCCTGTTTATATATTTAGGTGATCTATTGATTTCATTCACTGTTATTTCCCTCTCGTTCCCTAGGTTGGGGAAGTTCTCAGCTATTATTTCTTTGAATAAACTCTCTGCTCCTTTTTCTCTTTCTTCTCCTTCTGGAATACCTATTATCCTTATGTTGCTTTTCCTCATTGAGTCTGATATTTCTCAAAGAATTTCTTCATTTCTTTTTAGTCTTAGCTCTCTCTCCTCCTCTATCTGGAGCGCTTCTGCGTAGTTATCCTCAATAGCGCTAATTCGTTCCTCCATATTGTCAGTTCTGCTCTTTAAAGACTCCATTTTTTCCACTATCTCGTTGATTTTGTTTTTCATCTCCAATAATTCTGATTGGTTTTTCTTTAGGGTTTCAATCTCTTTTGTGACAAAATCCCTGAGTTCGTTGATTTGTTTCTGTGTGTTCTTTTGTATTTCGTTGAGTTTGTTTATGATAGCTATTTTGAATTCTCATTCAGGTTATCAAATTCTGTGCCTTCAGGGTTGGTTTCTGGGTGTTTGCCATTTTCCTTTTGGTCTGTAGCCCTGACAAATTGTCGCAAGGATCCGACAGGGACAGCTTTATTTTTACCCCTCATGATAAAGTTGGTCCTGCAGTTTCCCCCTGCTGCCACTGGATGGAGATCGCGAGCGGTTTGCTCTGAGGCGGCTGCAGCCCCCGGAGGGATTATGCTGAAACGCCGGGTGTGTGGGGGGAGGGGTCCTCTCTTTCTCCTGCTTGACCCGGGGGTTTCCTTTCTGGCTCTCTTAGGGTGTTTGCTACACCCCCTAAACAGTCCGTCATCGCTTCCCAGTGGGGATCTCGCAACAGTCTGTGAGAGCAACCTGGATGGCGATAGTTTTCCCCCCGCTGTGGGCCGCTCCTCCCCCCTGTCTGCGAGCCGCGCTATCTTTGCCGATTGATTGGGGAGGGGGAGTACAACTTCTTACCTCTCCTCCCGTCCTTTTGCGCTTCCTGCGCCTCCACTGTCTGATGTATGGGAGCAGGGGTTTCTTAGAAGTCCTTCGTAGTGTTTGATTGAGCTCTGTTGGAATGTGAATGATGTTTTCGTTGTGTCGTAGGGGGCAGAGATTCAAAGAGGGAATCTCACTCCGCCATGATGCTGACGTCATTCTCTACATTACCTCTTAAACTGGGCTTCTTGACTTCAGTCTCAACCCTTTCCAATCCAACCACCATAATGCCACCAAAGTGACTTTTAAAAAACAAACTTGATCATGACACTTTATGCAGAAAATTCTTTTTTTTTTTATATTTTCATTTTTATTGATATCTTAATAGTTTATACCATTGTGGGGTTTTAGCTGTACATTCTTTTTTGTCCATCACCATGTGGATGCATCCCTTCACCCCTTGTGCCCACCCCCCACCCCCTTCCCCTTGGTAACCACCAACCAGTTCTGTCTGTCCATGTGTTCATTTATATTCCACATATGAGTGAAATCATGCGGTGTTTGTCCTTTTCTCTCTGGCTTGTTTCACTTAACATAATACCCTCTAGGTCCATCCATGTAACTTTTATGCAGAAAATTCTTTAGTAGAGCCTTGTATCTTCCATAACAAAATATCAAATTCCGTTAGCAATACATGCCTGGCACTTCATGATCTGGCTCCTACTTGATTCTCCACATTCAGCTCACCCGTGCATGTCCTCTCACTGCCTACCTCCATCCCAAACTGCTAACACTTTCCTCCTTGAAGATTTTTAATTCTCCAGATACTCTTCCTCATCATCAACCACCACACATTCCTCCCCTCCCCTTTCAACACACCTCTATAAATAGAGTTCATTTTGTGGCTAAAAGTGTCTCATTTCTCCAGCTTTTTATCCCAGTCAACCTAACCCCTCTTCCCTAATAACTAGTAGGTCTTCAAGATGGCTTGAGATACAGCAAAAATTTATCTGGGAAGTGGGCCTGGGAACTGTTGAGAGTGGGAAATGGAGGTAGGCAGAGGAACGGGAGAAAAGATTTGTACTTTCATTTGTACTTTTCCATAAGATTTGAATTTTTCCCCATTTTAAGATTTTCAAAAATAGTTTTTAAAAATCCAAATACTTCACCTCCTCCAAGATGTTTTCTAAGACCCTACTCTAAGGCCAGGAATAGAAGGAAGTTTCAATTCACACACCTGTGGTATAATAAAGAAAGTTTATGCAAATGAAGTGACTCATGGTGGGCCCTAAATAGTTTCAAGACAAGGGCTGGCCACATCTGACAAACCCATCCCCCCACTTTCTGGGAGGGGAGAGGAGCTGGAGACTGAGTTCAAGCACATGGTCAATGAAGTAATAAAACCTAATCAAACTTTAGACACCCAGAGCTCAAAGAGCTTCCTTATTTGAACACACCAACCTTCAGGTAGGTCAACGCACCCTGACTCCACAGAGAGAGAGCATGGAAGCCTTCCAGGCCCTGACCTACAAGTATCCTTTATAATAAAACCATAATCATAAGTCTAGCATTTTCAGTGAGTTTTATGAGACATTCTAGCAAATTATTGAACCTGAAGGAGTCATGAGAACCCCCAAATTTATTGCCAGTTGGTCAGAAGTGTGGGTGGCTCCCAAGACTTGCAAATGGTGTCTGAAGTGAGGGCAATCTTTTGGAGGACTTTACTCTTAACCTGTGAGATCTGGCGTTAACTTTGTGTAGTGTCAGGATTGAAGTGAACTGCAAGACATCCAGTTGCCAGTGGCTCACCAAAGCAGAGAAGAGCCTTCTAGAAGCCAAGTCTAGTATCAGCAAGAAAGACTGCTGTGATCAATTAGCAATGTCTGCCATGAGATCAGGGCTATGCAAGAGTATCATGTGTGTCACACAACTGCCATCCTTGTAATATGCCATCGGTGATGCCTTTGTGCCAAAAATTAACAAACTTACCCAGGGGTAAGAAATTAAGTATTTCTACATACCTGGTAGGCAGCTTTTCAAAGTCAACATCTAAGAATTGTTCATAGCTAGAAACAAAATTGTCCAACCATAGCTTCAGGTAATCTGGATCTTTCTGAAATAAAAAAACCATTATAATATTAAGTATATCGGTCAAAAAAAATGCTTTCACATCTATCAAGCAGATATGAATTGATAAATCTAAAGCAGCAATGATATGAAATCTCTAAGTGATGTTCAGGAAGACATATGTACCATTCTAAAATGTGTATTAAGTATAGTGAACCCTTGGGGCCGGCCTGGTGGCGTAGTGGTTATGTTTGCGTGCTCCACTTTGGCAACCCTGGGTTCACAGGTTCAGATCCTGGGTGCAAACCTACACACTGCTCATCAAGCCATGCTGTGGCGGCATCCCACATACAAAATAGAGGAAGATTGGCATGGACATTAGCTCAGCGCCAATCTTCCTCACCAAAAAAAAAAAAAAAAAAAAAGTACAGTGAACCCTCAAATGGCTTCCCATGTCGCTCACACAAAGAGCTACAGTCTAACCAACGTCCTGTAAGATTCCACACAATTTGCCCTCCCGTATCACTGTGACCTTATCTACTGTTACCCTGTACTACACTGGCTTCTGGCCATTACTAGGACATGCCAGACATGCTCCCACCTTAAGGCCTTTGCAATGCCTGTTTTTTCTCTACCCAGAACACTCTTCCCCCAGAGAGCTGACTATCTCCTTCACCTTCTTCAAGTCATTCTTTAGATGACATATTCTCAATGAAGCCTAATTTTATCACCCTATCTTAAAATTGCAAACCTTCTTACTCTTTGTTGCCCCACCTCATGGTGCTTTCTTACCTTCTAATTACTCTATAAATTTTTTCATTTATTAATTTACTGTCTGTCATTCCCCCCGGAATATAGGCTTCACAGGAGCAGGGCCTATATAAGGGCCGACCATGAGTGACTTCTTTTTGTTTACTAATGGATACCAACTGCCTAAAACAGTGCCTGGCACTGATCAGGTGCTCAATAAATATTTGTTCAATGAATTAATGAGAAATACAAAACACATAAATAAAATCAAACCAGAGATGGATCATTAACCTAATCACTAAAACTAAAATCTTCTAAAAGAAAATATGGGAGAATACCTTTGCAACCTTGGGGTAGACAAAGATTTCTTAGCTAGGACACAAAAATAACAAACCAAAAAAAGAAAAAATTAATAATTGGTCTTAATCAAAATTGAAAATGTCTCCTCATCAAAAGACACCATTAAGAAAATGAAAAGTTACCAACAGAATACACATTTGTCTTAAGTACACATGGAACATGGTAGTAATGGTTGCACAGCAGTGTGAGTTTGTTAATGCCACCGAACCATACACTTAAATGTGGTTAAAGCAATCTCCAGAAACTGACCCTAAAAAAACATAGATCTTTGAATTACCTGACAGGGAATTTAAAATGGCTATCTTAAAAATGCTCAATGAGCTAAAAAGGAAACATAGAGAAGTAAATGAAATCAGGAAAATGATGAACAAAGTAGTTAAAATGGTAAATTTTAAGTTATGTATATTTTACCAAAATTTAAAAAAATAACTAAAACAAAAAAATTAAAAAGAAAATGAAAAGCCAAGCACAAGCCATATATCAGCTGAAAATATTCTCAGTACATATATCTGACAAAGGACTTGTACCAAGAATATAAAAAGAACTCCTATAAATCAATACCAAAAGGACAACAACTCCATTTAAAAATGGGCAAAAGGCTCAGACACTCCACAAAAGGGGACACACGAATGGCCAAACAGCATACAAAAGTATGCCCAACATCACTTGTTATCCAGGGAAACGAAAACCAAAATCAAATGGAATACCATAGCATGGCTACAATTAAAAAGACTGACCATACCGAGTGTTGGTAAAGATGTGCAGTAACTGGAACTCACATTTCTGGTGGGAGTATGACATGGTATAATCACTTGGAAAACGGTTTGGTAGTTTCTTTTAAAGTCAAACATAGATTTACCACATGGTTGAACCATTCCTCTCAAAAGAAGTGAAAATATATATCCACAAAAACACTTGTATAAAAATGTTCATAGAAGATTTATTTTTAACAGCCAAAAGCTGGAAACAACCCAAAATTCCATCAACAGGTTAATTAACAAACAAATTGTGGTATATGCACACAATGGAATGCTATTCCACAATAACAATGAACTATTGATGTAATAATCAGAAATTTCAAAAATGTGTTGAGCAAAAGATGCCAGGCATTAAAGCATATACACTGTATGATTTCATTTCTACAAAGTTTTAGAGCAGGCTATGACGACAGAAATTAGGTCACTGGCTGTCTTTAGGAGGACTGACTACAAAGGGAACTTTCCCAGGGGATACAAATTTTCTATTTTTTGGGGCCGCGCGGTGGCGCAGCGGTTTAGTCCGCGCTTGGCAGCCCGGGGTTCGCCGGTTCGGATCCCGGTCGCCCGCCGACGCACTGTCTGTCAGCCCTGCCGTGGCGGCGTCCCATATAAAGTGGAGGAAGATGGGCACGATGTTAGCTCAGGGCCAGTCTTCCTCAGCAAAAAAGAGGAAGATTGGCAACGGATGTTAGCTCAGGGCTGGTCTTCCTCACAAAAAAAAAAAAAAAAAAAAAAAATTTTCTATTTTTTGACTAGGGTAGTAGTTACACAAATGTTGGCTTGGTCTTAAAATCATCAAACTTGATACTTAAAATCTGTGCATTTTATGGCCTGTAAATTACATCTCAAAGCTGATTTGAAAAAAACTATGATTCCTCAGAAATGTCTTTTTAAAAATAAATTGCATGATTAAAAATGATGCTCAAATTTGTTTCCTTCCCCTCCTTAACACTTCCTTACTCCAGTCAATTTCAGCATCATACTCAGGAGTCTTAGTTACTTAGTCATTAAATATCATTGGTTAGCTCATGATTTCACTCATATGTGGAATATAAACTAACACATAGACAGAGAACTGGTTGGTGGTTACCAGGGGGAAGGGGGGTGGGGGTGGGCACAAGGGGTGAAGGGATGCATTCATATGGTGACGGACATATAATAACGTACAACTAAAACCCCATAATGTTATAAACTATTAAGACATCAATAAAACTTAAAAAAATAATAATAAATAAAAAAATAAATATCATAGGTTAGGCATTGCTCTTGGATAAAGGGAACTCAAGTAATTTATTTCCCTAAAATAAAAGCATTACACTACAAATCAGAATTCCTTAAAGAATGTTCCCAGAATATGCAGAGATTACTGACCTTTTGTCTATTTGTTTTCTCTATTAATACACTGTTCCAAAATCAGATCGTAAACTGTCACTACCTACATCATCACTGAGAAACAAAATGGAAATATTTCAGAAAAACAAGTAGCTCTTGTGAGAAACTTTCACAGGGGTTTCATTACTTGCTTTTTTCATTTCCAACTAGCACATCCATCATTCATTTATTCATTCATTCATTTATCCATTCAGGATAGGACTCCAGGAATACAAGTAGCAGGAGTTTTTCTTATCATTGTTCCTTTTTAATAAAGCAGAGGATTATCTCTCTGTAAAAATTAGACACAAAACAGTCTCATAATGCCATAAAGAATTAATGTATGTCTCCTCGTAGTTTATTTAGGAACTCTACAGCATCTGATTCAAAGTCTAAAGGTCAGGGTGACCAAGTGTTTGGCAAGTACAGAGTTCTCCTAGGAAGGTGAGTAACTATCAGGAAAGAAATGGTACTTAAATTTGGAAATGTTTCATTTAGTAAGAAGTAAGGCAATTACAGTTTTCTGAGCACCCGCCATGTGCTAAATACTATAGCAGACATTTAAAAAATATATATCATCCCATTTACTCCTTACCATTAGCCAGAAAAGGTTTCATGTTCCCTGTCTTACAGGTTAGAAAAGGGAACTTTCAAGGCTCTGTAACTTGTCCACAGTCACACAGCTAGTATTCAAATGCAAGGATATATGAATCCCGTTGTGCTCTTTCCACTACACTACACTGTCTCTGAACTGTCAGAAGGAATAAAATGAAGTTTAGTGGGCAAAAAGAGGAAAAAAGGTGGTTAGGACCAGAAACTCAAGGCCATAAACAATTCAATGCATAGAACAGCCACATTCCACACAGGCTGAGAAAACCCATAGAGGATCTGTACTTAACTACCAAAGGCCATAAGAAGAAAGATCTCCACACACCCAGAAACAATGTTAATTAAATCTCAAGCTTAGTCACTTTCATGGGTAAGAGAATTTGGTATATGAAACACCACAGTATGGTCTATCTCCCCATTTGCACAATATTTATTAACACAAAACACAAATGTATTAAGTACTGCAGGAGCACGGGGGCCAAATCATGTGGACTCTAACCCCTGCCCTGCCACCTTCTTCAACAAGTCACCCTATGTTTGCTCATCAGTTTCTTCCTCTATAAAGATGAAGATAATGACAATACCCTTCTTTACAGGGCTGCTGTGAAAATTAAATAACCTAATACTTGCCAAGGGCTTAGAACAATGCGTAGCACATGCTTGATAAGTATTAATTAATATTATTTTTATAACCTACTATGTGCCAAAATTAGGAAACTCCCACAAAACAGGAATGTCTATGCTACACATAAACATATTTAAATATTTCATGATCCCCCTTGCTACAGGATTTTAACTGTACTCTTTTCCTTTCAAATCTCTTTGCATTTACTATCTGTGCGACTTTGGGAAGGTTACTTCATCTCTCTGATCTGTTCTTCAGAAGTATAAAATGAAGATAATACTTCCTACCTCATAGGGTTGTTGAGAGCACTAAATGAGATAATACATGTAAGGCATTCAGCCATGCCTGACATTTAGCAAATGCTCAAAACATGTTGGCTACCACTATTAAGATACAGACTCTGTTATCAAGTTGGTCATGGTCCAATGTAATAAAATAAACAATTATAAAATAATTACAAAATCAACTTTATTGATTTTGTACTCAAATATTCATCCAATCATCTGCCACTGTTTAAGATAGTCTTTCATTTGTACTGTATGTAGCTCCCTGCTGGTCTTTGTAACTTCAATTTCTCCCACCTACATATAGCTACCAATGGGATTTGTTAAATTTAAATCTAATCATCTCTTCTCTCCTGCTCAAATACCTTCAATGGCCCCCCATTACCACAGTATGAAGTCTAAACACAGAGATGTGCTGTCCAGTACGGTGGCCACTAGCCAAATGTGATTATTTAAATTATATGAAAGCACAGGAGACTTTTATCTCCCATAACATCCACTTCCCTGTTGGGAGGCTTCAGGGGGTAATGGAATTAAGAGATCCATACAATTTCACCTAGTTCTTAAGGAGTAGGATTATAGGTAAAAATAGAGGGAACACCTTACTTCCTCTACACAATGATATTTTGATTGTAGTATTCCTTCAAGTTTTAAAACTATAAACTTTTAGATATATATACATATTTCAACTATATGTTGGGCAACTCCCAACTTACATATAAGTTGCATTTAAAAGTTCACTTAAGTCAGTTGTATTCATAATATATTTTCTAACATCCTACCAAAAGAAGATAAATTTCCCCCCTAGAAATGCTATTATTAATGGTGATTAGACTTTGACACCAGCCCTCAAGACTTTCTGATAGAATCTAACTACTCCAAAAGACATTGAGTAAGTATATGACAACGTTTAGTAAGTATCATCCAAGGACAGCACTAGACTCTATGGATACAAAATCAAATAAAAATCTTATGTCAATTACATCTCAACAAAAAAACAACTATAATCTTGTCCTCAAAGTGGTTTTTCTTCAATAGAAAAGAGGTATAAACAAATAACTGCAAAACAGAACGAGAAATAAACAGCTGTGAAAAGTACTGGAATAATACAAAGAAGGAATTATTGACTTTGTCAAGGTTGGAGATAACTAAGTAGCAGAAGCATCAGAAGTTTTCAGGGATCATAAGCAGATACTTGCAAGGAGGGAGGAGGGAAGAGAATTCCAGACAGATAGAAAATAGAAACAGATAGAAAATATGTTCAAAGATGTACAATATTTGGTACTGTTCCAGCATGGAAATGACAGGAAGCAGTGGGACAGGTACACAGGATTATAAGACTGGAGAAGTCAGCATGTCCTAATCAAGTACTTAGGAACACTGCACACTCGGATGAGAACAGACGGATATGAAAAGCTGAAAACGGAAAAGATGGCTGTGCTTAATCAAGTCTGACAGGCATTAAACAAGATTTTTAACAATATATTATCTTTAAGATGAACTATGCCTTGTGAATGGCATTGGAATGAGTAAATGTAATATGATATATAACCACAAACCTTATCTTCCTGACTCAATCTCATTAACCAAAGAACCATCTTCTTATTTGGTTGATCCTTTCCATTATGTTCATTATTTCATTAATTTCTGCTCTTTCCAAAAGCATTTTATTAAACAAAATTTTCAATATACATAAAAGTAGAGAGAAGGGCATAATGACTCAGTTTCAACAATTATCAAATCATGCATAACCAATATTCTTTTACCTATATCTCTATCCTCCACTGGATTATTTTGAAGCAAACCCAGATATTATATCATTTCATCCACAGTTATTTTGATATATATCCGAAAAAGACATATTTTAAAATATGACAATATTATCACATCTAAAAAAATTAACAGTTCCTTAGTATCAGCGTTCAAATTTTCCTGATTCCTTCATAAATGCCTTTCTTAACTGTTTGATAAGATCAGGACCCAAATAAAGTCCATAAATTGTAATTGGCTGACATATCTTTTGAGTCTTTTTAAACCTATAGGTTTCTATTACATTTCTTTTTAGCCCTAATTTATTTGTTGAAAACACTGGGTCATTTGTGTTGTAGTATTTCTCACGTGAGGGATTTTGCTGGCTGCATATCCTTATGTTATTTAACATGTTCCTCAGTCCTCTACATTTCCCATGAATTAGTAGATCTAGAGACTATCAGATTTAGGTTCAATTTCTTGGCAAAAATTACTACATAGGTCTTGTTATATATGTCCTTCAGAAGGTCCATACCTGGTTCTCTCTTTTGTGATGTTAGTAGCTGTGATGATCATCATTTCCTAGATCCAGCATTTTATTATAAGTAATTTCTGCAATAAACCTTACAATTTCCTTATAATACCACCATGACTACTAGAAAGATTTGCAAAAGGAAGAGCTATTAATTTACTCCCAAGTGTTAATTAAGATTATATCCAGATACAGATTATGTTTATGCCATTCATCCCAAATGTTATATAATGGATGATTTATTAAAATTAAACATTTTCCTTAATACATGTCAACCTTATATATGTATGTTTCCTGCAATAATTGAAAAATAAACATAATAAATTTGAGAATTTTCACATAAAAAAAAACCTTACAATTTCCTTCACTTTATCATCTTTGGGTTTCTTTTGTTCTTATCTTCTTGAAATGGATGATATATTAATAATCTATTCCTGTATAACAAATTAAATTTAGGAGCTCAAACAACAAATATTATCTCACAGATTTTTAGGGTCAGGAATTCAAAAGCAGCTTAGATGGGTGGTTCTGGCTCAGAGTTTCTCACAAGCCTGTAATGAAGATGTCACCCCAGGCTGCAGTCATAGCAAAGCCTGACTGGGCTGGAAAAACTACTTTCAACTTCACTCACGTGGTGTTGGCAAGGTTTCAGTTCTTCACAACATGGGCCTCTCCATAGAGCTGCTCACAACATAGCTGTTGGCTTCTCCCAGAGCAAACGACCCAGGAAAAAAAGAGTAACTGAGATGGAAACAACAGTGTCTTTTCTATTTCAGAAATGACATACCATTACTTTTGCCAAATTCTATTGCTCACAGATGAACCCCGGTACAATATGAGAGGACTATAAAAGGGCGTGACTACCAGGAGGTGGAGATCTTGAAGGCTGGCTACCACAAATGACAGGTCATTAATTTAGCCTCTTTTTCTTTTCTAACATACTTATTTAAAACCATCAATTTTCCTAAGCAATTCTGTAGCTGCCCCTGACCAAATTCTAAAATGCACTACTTTTATCATTCAGTTCCAAAAAGATTCTAATTTTCCTTCATTACTTGTTCTCTAATCAAAGGTTTACTTGAAAGCGTATTTCATGGCTTCCAAACATTTTTTCAATCTTTTTGCTATTAATTTCTTCCTTAACTACAGTCATGTGTCACATAACGATATTTCAACGACAGACTGCATATACAACAGTGGTCCCATAAGATTAGTACCACATTGCCTACCCGTGTAGTAGGCTATACCACCTAGGTTTGTGTAAGTACACTCTATGGTGTTCACACGACGACGCAATTGCCTAATGGTGCATTTCTCAGAACGTATCCCAGTCATTAAGTGACACGTGACTGTATGTTCTCATCAGAAAATATACTCAATTATTTCAATCATTTGAAATTTGTTGCAACTTGCTTTACGGTCTGTCATATCATCATTTTTGTAAACGTTTGTGTGTGCTTGAATGCATGTTGGGTATTGTGTTCTACGTAAAGCCCTTACATCAGATATATTAATCCTATTGTTTAAATCTTCTACCTTTACTGATTTCTCGTCTGTTCACTCTTATCAATTACTGAAAAAAAAACGTTAAAAAAACTGCTAAAACACATTAAATAGAAGAAAAACCTACTATGCTTGTCATATGTTCATTTCTCTTTAGTTCTGTCAATGCTTGCTTTATTCATTTTGAGACTATGTTATGAGGTGCACACAAATTTTAAATTTTTATATTTTCCTGATAAATTGAATTGTTTTTGTTTTGCTGAAAATGGCTTTATTTCACTTTCCTCTATGAAAAATTTCACCTAGTTGGAAATTCTAGTTTAAGTCTTTTCATTAAAGATGCCAATCTATTCACCCTTTCCCTCCCATCATTATTACTGAAAAATCAGCTATTAATCTGTCACCCCTTTGAAGATAATCTTTTTTTCTCTGGCAGCTTTTAAAATTCTTCTCTTTCTCTTTGGTTTTCTGCAAAACCACTATGGCTTCACCAGCTATATCTTGGTATGGAATTTATTTTATTTATTTTTCTTGAGAGTCACTGGACTTCCATCAGTCCTGGAAAGCTCTCACCTGTAATCTTGTCAATATTACATTTATTTCATTCCTTCTCTGCCCCTCCTTTTCAGAGTCCAATTAAACATGTGTTAAACCTTTTCACACTATCTTTCATCTCTCTTAACCTTCCTTCCATTATTTTCCATCTCTTTGAATTCCTAGGATATATTCTAAGACTTCTTGTGATTTCTTTTCCAATTCTCTAATTCTCTTAGCTGTCTAAACGTGTTAACCCCCTTTATCAGTTAATTATCATTATTGGGTTTTTTTTTTTCTATTTCTAGATATTCTATTTCTTTTCTAAAACTGCTAGGTCACTTTTTATGTCATATTCTCTGACTCTCTCTATATATTTTTATGTTTTGGCATCTTTGAAATCAAAATGCATCTTACAACTGCTCAGAGAGAGGCTATGCAAACCTGGTAATAGGTGTTCATATTGATGTCTCTTCGCTAGATTTATGTGCATAGTTGGTACTACATGTTGAGTTTAATTGCTGTTCAAAATGTCTTCAAAAAATTATACTATGATTAGGCAATAAAATGAAGTTATTGTGTACACAGAAAGGCATGAAAACAGAGCAGCAGGGTATAATTTGACATTAATGATGCAAATAGTCATTACTGTAGAAATTATCACAATTCTGTTTTCTTGCAAAGCAACAGCTAAGTGCTTTACAACCTTGAGAATGGGAGATATCCTCAAAGAATTATCTATTATATGCCAATCAATGCAAATGAAGATAAAAGAATCTGCCAAATCCTTTGGAAAAGATGGAAGAAATTTCAAAGCAATGAAAGCCTGGTCGATTCACACATCATAAATTAAGATATTAAGTTGTACTTTGAAAAAATATTTAGTATCTACATTGAAGGTTTCTTCTTCTTGCTTTACCAAGCACCAGTCTAGTCTGCAGGACTTGGGGCTTTTTGGACCTTTCCTAGAAGAAAGGTGAATTTGATTTCCAAATCCATGAAAGAATCAACTTGTGGTAACACCCTCTCAGGGACTTTTCACCATTCTCCTCTGCTTAACACAAAGGCACTTTTCCCTAAGTCCCCAAGTGAAGGTGGGAGAGTGAGGCAGGTTTGCTTCTAGTTCATCATTACCCCAAGAGTGTATGCCTTTGCAGATCATAAGGAAAATCTATTAGACTTCTCACTCTGGTTAGTCCCTGGGCTTTGACTTCTGTCCATCCACAAGGCTGTGAAAACAAAGGCTCAAGTTCACCAGGAAAAGCAGCTTCCATTCTCCATCTACCTAAGTTCCTGCTTTCACTAAGATTTAGCCTCATAATGCCTTACTATCTTGCCAGCTTTTCAATGCCATTAAGATGTTTCTTAAATTTTATCCAGAATTTTAAGTGATTTTAGAAGGAGATTTGGTCCAAACAACCTAGCCTAATCTATTACCAAAATGAAAATCTTTACTAAGATCACTTTTCCTTTGTATTTTTGGTCATGCTTTACATGTGCCTGGAACATCTTCTGTGACCATTAAACTACTATCCATTCTTTAAAACCTCGATCAAATGCTACCTCTTCAACTAGGCAATCCCTGATGACTTATTCATTTTCCCTTAGGGCTCACATCTGGGCCTGTAACCTAAGTGGGAAACTGACTCTAGCTGGAAAAGCATGCCTCCAGATGAAGTCACAGTCAATGACAGATGAAAGATATAAAATTTTGAGAAAGGAAAGCCTGTCACATCCAGGAAAGGTCTGGAAGCCATTTTAACACAAACAAAAGAAGCAATATTCTAATAGAGGTCTATGCGTAAAAAAAGGCTTAGAATACACCAATCCCTAGTGAGAAAGATTTCAACTTTTACTTCAGGTATTTCTTAAATTTTAAATAACTATTCATGCAGATAACTACTCTAATGAAGTTCCAGGTTTGATCAATATAGTGTAGATAATTCACGGTTAAGATTATCAAGGCTTGAAAAGGCCAACATCCGGAATGTTGGAATGTTAGGTATAATATTGTTGAGTTAATTTTGTGTTCATCTTGGAGTTTCACACATAGTGGACAGGTAAAGAAATTTCTGGTTCAAGTATTTTTGGGAAGTCAGTCAAGTGATCAAATGTACCCCTGTAGTGTGGGGTATCGATAGCAGGGAAGGTTGTGCATATGTGGGGACAGGAGGTACACAGGAACTCTGTACTTTCTGCTCAGTTTTGCTGTGAACCTAAAACTGCTCTAAAAAAATACAGTTTATTAATTTTAAAAAAGGGGAAAACATAAAATTCAAGGGATAAAAATGACAGTAAATAACATGTGCATACAGCAGGCACCCAATAAAAACTAGTTGAATTGGACTAAAGTGAATTCTTTAGAAAAGCATATCACTATGTATGTATTAACTAAATATAATATTGACGCTTTTTAAATGGATCTTCAAAGCTTAAACTAATGTTCAACTTTCATGTTAGGTACAAGTTTTTCAAATTTAATATCTTAATGATTTGTAGTAGTAAATATAATTAATTTACACAGACTTTTCAATCATATCCGTAGCACATTAAGTTAAAATCTCTGAACAATGTAATTTTGACTTGCTTTCCACATATCTGTATTTTTCTAGATTTTCTACAATTAACTTGTATACCTTTAAAAAAAATTCAAAGCTCAGCATAAAAGTAAGGGGCCAGCCAGGTGGTATACAGGTTAAGTTTGCACACTCCACTTCGGTGGCCTGGGGTTCACATGTTCGAATCCCAGGCACGACCTACGCACCGCTCATCAAGCCACACTGTGGTGGCATCCCACATACAATAGGGGAAGATGGGCAGAGACGTTAGCTCGGGGCTAATCTTCCTCAGCAAAAAGAGGAAGATTGGCAATGGATCTTAGCTCAGGGCCAATCTTCCTCACCAAAAAAAAAAAAGTAAGGGGCCAGCCCAGTGGTATAATGGTCAGGTTTGTGCACTCCACTTTGGGGGCCCAGGGTTCGTGGGTTCAGATCCCAGGTGCGGACCTACTCACCACTTCTTCAAGCCATACTGTGGCAGGCATCCCACATATAAAAAAAGTAGAGGAAGATGGGCACAGATGTTAGCCCAGGGCCAATCTTCCTAAGCAAAAAGAGGAGGCTTGGCAACGGATGTTAGCTCAGGGCTATCTTCCTCACCAAAAAAAAAAGTAAAACATCATCACTCCTTTTTCTTAGAACACAAATGTGAATTAGAAAATCTACATATTTTTATCCCTAAAATCAAGTTCATTCACTAGAAAACTTAAACTTTATATTTTGATCTTATTTCAATGTTGTATTTTGACAAAAATCCTAAGTCAAAATTATTCAACTAAAAAGTATAAATTCACCTCACAATGACATCATAAAATAGTATATATCTTTTCTACTATTCAAATGTTTAATGTCAAGGAAGATTATGTAGAAGTTAAATGCACCAAACAAAAGTACATTTTTTTATAGAGGCAAATTGTTTTGAAATGGTTCAATGACTTTTGTGTGAAATGTATGGATCAGTTAATGCTTTGGTTCAACCAGAGAGTAGATAACTCAACCAGTTTGAATCTAAGTCACAAGACATAAATTAAAAGAAAATGTTGATGGGGCCGCCCGGTGGCGCAGCAGTTTAGTTCGCGCTTGGCAGCCCGGGGTTCGCAAGTTCGGATCCCGGGTGCCCACCGCTGCACTGTCTGTCATCCACGCTGTGGCGGTGTCCCATATAAAGTAGAGGAAGATGGGCACGGATGTTAGCCCAGGGCCAGTCTTCCTCAGCAAAAAGAGGAGGATTGGCAACAGATGTTAGCTCAGGGCTGGTCTTCCCCACAAAAAAAAAAATGTTGATATTCCTCAGACACAGGTAAGAATAAGTTATTTTCAATATTTTAAAAGATAGCACAGTCCATACAAAACATATTTAAGAGCAGAGCTCTCCGTTTCCCTCACTGAAAAAAAGTGGCACATTATAAAGTGAATTCCATTCTTTTTGTGTGTGTGTGAGGAGGACTAGCCCTGAGCTAACATCCGTTGCCAATCCTCCTCTTTTTGCTGAGGAAGACGGGCCCTGGGCTAACATCCGTGCCCATCTTCCTCTACTTTAAATGGGACGCCGCCACAGCATGGATGACAAGCGGTGCGTCTGTCCGCGCCCGGGATCAGAACCTGCGAACCCCCGGGCCACCGAAGCAGAGTGCGCAAACCTAACCACTACACCACCGGGCCGGCCCCTGAATTCCATTCTTTTTAATAAAAGCTGAGGCGATAAGGAAACCAGTGCTGCTAAGTCTTGTCTGAATTCCGACACTTTTAAAGGAGTTCATATATAGCTATGACAGATTTCAGCCATTTCACATAGTTGCCCACATCTTAACAGATTTTGAATGACCAGAATAAAATTGTCACAAAAAATGAATTCTACTTTCATAAAATAAATCAAAAGCGTTTGTCCAAGCCTCTGAGTATAAACAGAGAAAAAGCAAGTTAGGTAGGCCACTTACATCAGCTACTACAAGGCACTAAACTTTGATCTATAAGCATTGTATTTTACGTCTTTAAAAATGAAGGACTACTGGAAATTTAGTGCAGAACCTGATTCTAAATGTTCCCACTTAAAATCCATAATGATGATTATAATAAAGAAGAATATTTACAATGGCAATTACTAAATACCAATGATTAAAGCAAGTAATGATTCTTTTCACTTATGGTAAGTATTAATAATATCTTTCTAGAACTTAGGAATAGTCTAATTATCCACATCTTAACATGAACACACATAAAACTATTCTTAGTAGTTTTATAATATATTCTAATAGTAGCAAACATGCAATATTAGAAATGCCATCAGTATACCTAGGAAAAATGAATAAGGAAATAAAATATCTACTATCTACCAAAAATTGATCTATGAATTAAATGTGTTATACATACCTCAGCCCCAAAGTTTGACGCTAACCTAGTAAGAAACCCCAGTCTTTTTTCTGCTAAAATGAGGAGCAAGACAAGTATGTCTCTTATTTCAAATACTATAGAACATCATGTTGGAGTAACCAGACAATATAATTAGACAAGAGAAAACAACTGGAGGCAGAAGAATTAGAAGGGATGAGGAGTCCCCACTTTCTATAGGGGCTTTTCTATATGCAGGAAGCTGGATGAGGGAGTTGTTCAGTCATAAGAAGTATACAGTCTCCAATGCTCTCTTCAGATGCAGCAAAAGAAAAATGATAGAAAAAGAAGAACCTCTAAGAGTATGGAGCCAAGAGCAATGGAGAACAGTGGCCTGTGTTGCTACCACCAAGGAACAGAACCAGAGTCAAATCATGGAACATTCCTTCTCTGAGGGTAGGGGGACCAGGCAACATTTGCCCAGTTTTCACAACTGCTAATGGACCAACATCTCCTGTGCGCTTCCCATTCTTCCTTTTTTCAAGAGTCTTTACTGTGGCATTCCTATCTCAGTTTTGCCACTGTATGTTGGGTTTGTGTGGGTTGGATATCAATAGTGTCTTCTGAGGTCACAGGTCTCAGTATCAACAGAAACCACAACTGGACCTGATGTATATCACAAGATCTTGGGTTTCAAGACTGATTTCATGATTGGATAAGATTTTTGGAGTTCCCAAGATGGACATGAAGTGGAATCTGCATATGGGAGGGATATGAATAATTGTAACCAAGAATTCAGACTGTGGTAGACTGGATTCTTGTTCCCAACTTTTTACTCCCTTGTAGTAAATTGGCCATGTAATTTTGCAATGGGAAAAAGAAGATGTAGAAAATGCAAAGTAGCAGCAGTATGTCAGATAATGATCAAGGCTTATGTTTCCGAAACTGGGGTTCAAGAAGGTGTGGTACACAGATCAATAAAGGCCCTTGGCCAGATAAGTACAAAAATCAAGAGTAAATATTTAAAAACTTTAATAGCAGTTTGGCAGTAATTTTAAGTCTGTTAAATTTAACTTAAAAATTAATAAAATGGGAACTTGCATTTTTAACATCATTTCCCCCACTCTTTTTAGAATTACTTTGCTAAAGTTACCAATAATCACTTAACCGTAGAATCCAATACATGCTCCACAATGCTTTTCTTCACTGCTATGCTGAATGTGACACTACTGACTACTCCCTTCTCTATAACATCCCTCTACTATCTGAGACAACCACTCGTTGCTGGTTTTCCTCCCATTCAAACTCCTTACAAACTCTTCTTCCTCTCTGCTCTTCTTAAATGATAATGTTCTCCAACACTCCCTGACTTTGACCCTCTTCTCTTCTTACTCTCATATGACTCTTCAATAATTGCCAATATGACTCTCAAATCTTTATTTCCAGCATAGACCGCCCTTCTGAACTCCATCACGTGGGAGTTCATGATTATCTACCTAGATGACCCACAGGCACTCTAAACTCACACTTTTACCTGAAAGCCTAGTGAACTTGTGCTAGCTAACCTGGTGAATGGGATGACCAAGTATTAGATTCCAAAACAAAAAAGAACCCTGAAAATTATTTTAGATTCTTCCTTTTCCCTCATGTTCCACATCTACACATTTAAGTGCTATCAATTCTACCTTCTACCAGAGAAATTTAAATTTTGATATTCAAAAGGAAATAAGAAATTTTCATTCATCTTACCAACTTTTTAGAGTAGTGCATAAGCTCCTCAAGTCAAACCACAAAGGTAATATTCCTTTCCTAAGAGCTACTCCCATGTCTATTGATATAAAATACTCATTTCTTGCTTTTACATCTAACTTCCTAAAATAAACATGTAATTGATAACCACTACAACTGAGCTGCTAATGATTTTGTTTTGTTTTGCTTAGAGTCAAACATTCCTTTCCTTACATTCAAAGTCATTAAGCCACAGAAAATAAAGAGCCATTTCTACACTTTGCACATACCAGAGACTTATTAATTGTGGGTTAAATTATAAAAGTTGATGTATATTGGTTCATCTTAACAAAAGCTTCACCAAGAATTATAACCCAAATTGTACAAATAAATTATAATTTTCTCATTAGAAGAGTATTTGTTCACTCCATTTTTTCCAAATCTTTGTATAAAAAGAGGTACTCACCTTTCGATCTGAAAACACCGCTAAATTCTATTTTCTTTATGAAGCAAAACTTTTATTCTGAAAAGGAAGTTTATTCTGAGCTCATTGCAAAACTATCTATTTCAGTCATATTCCAGATTTAGCAGGACAAAGGGCAACAGCAGGAAATGGAGCATCACCAAGGTCCAAAACAAACTTGGTTTAGAGTAAAAGAAAAAAATGTCAAATCATTATTAGGATAATTAAGCACTATGCTTAAAAGCAAAAATAAATACAGATTAAAAATTAAGCACAGCTTCATCACTACTGATAAAAAGAGAAGAGAATATTGCTCTCTATTATTATACAATATAAAGGCAAAACGGAAGTAATCTTGATACACACACTCTCATGCTCAGGTATGTATTTTAAGAATACTAATAAAGATTACATTTTTATATTTCTTACCCTTACAGTGCATTTAAACACAATCAATTCATTTTTTTCTCAACAACTTTGAGAGAGATACAAAATAGTTATTTTTTTCTATTTGACAGAGGAGAAAACGGAAATATAAAGAAATTAGGTAACCTGTTTTCAGGTCTTTAAGATCAGAAGCAGAATTGGGAATAAATTTTGGATCTAATTAAAATGAATTTCCAAAAGTAATAACAAAAATGAACCATGAGGGGCCGCCCGGTGGCACAGCAGTTTAGTTCGCGCTTGGCAGCCCCGGGTTCGCGAGTTCGGATCCCGAGCGCCCGCTGACGCACTGCCTGTCCCATATAAAGTGGCGTCCCATATAAAGTAGTGGAACATGGGCACGGATGTTAGCCCAGGGCCAGTATTCCTCAGCAAAAAGGGGAGGATTGGCTACAGATGTTAGCTCAGGGCTGGTCTTCCCCACAAAAAAAAAAAAAAATGAACCATGAATCTCAACCCACACCAGCGCATTTCAAAATGTCATGCTTTTGAGTCACTTTGTATCTTTTTACTGAGTTAATGCACTTGATACTTTCCACTAGACAGAACAAAAATAAGTTAATCTTATCAAAGAATTTGAGAGGCTCAGTTTCTTTTCTGCATATTCTGGTGACCAACTGTAGCACTCCCAAAAGGCTAAATGTCGAACAGAAATATATCCTCATGCCTATCCAAGAGGAGTTGCGATAGGGACTTCATGATACATATATGTCTTGTTCTATGCAATATATGATTTCCAAAAAGCTGTTATGATAATGTAGAGACCAAAATTGTTCTCAGCACTGTTTCTCTTACCACTAGCACATTAAGTAAAAAAATGTCAAAAAATAGAGAGAATAACATGGTGCCTAATACAGACAATATAAACTAAACTCTTTAGATATTAAAAGATAAATCAACTTGCCTTCCATACTTAAGAAAAATATGCTCAGACAAGAAGTAGTTAACTACTGAACTAAAATCCATATACAAGATTAAACCTGTTCAAATTAATGTGTAACTTGTAAGAGCTATATGAAATGCACTGTTAATGAAATCCTTGACCCTGGGTGGGGTGACCTTCTGGAGGCAAGAAAAGTTAAGACTACGTAACTTGAATTAGTAGTCTTACACACTGGTGAAAGAATCTGTAGAGAGCAGGACTGTTGGGTGATCAGAAATCATCGGGCCTGTATAATGTAACAATAGCTACACGAGGTTAACAAATAACCTACTCGGAAGATGCATGTTTCTAACAATGCAATTAAATCCTATTCCTAGAAGGAGAAAGTAAAAAGTTAACCTGAAAAGTTTGGTTAAAATACAAATTGCAGGGGCTGGCCCGGTGGTGTAGTGGTTAAGTTCACACACTCTGCTTTGGAAGCCTGGGGTTCAAAGGTTCAGATCCGGGGCGTAGACCTACGCACTGCTTGTCAAGCCATGCTGTGGCAGGTGTCCCATGTAAAGTAGAGGAAGATGGGCACGGAGGTTAGCTCAGGCCCAATCTTCCTCCGCAAAAAGAGAATTGGCAACAGATGTTAGCTCAGGACTAATCTTCCTCACCAAAATAAGTAAATTAATTAACGAAAAAAATTAAAAATTGCTGCAAAGTTTTTTACCCAAATTCTTTCCAAATATCAAGTTTAATATGTGGGGACCCATGTGCTAAAAACCGAAACCAGTAATTTAATTCTATTTAAAGGACTTTGATCACTGGTATTTAGGCTTGCAACTGAATCCAGACTAATAGATAGAAGACATATTTATATATTCTCTTAGTATTCCTTTCACCAAGCAGTGTTACCCAAGGGTTATTTCTGAGAGAGTCCTATTTAAATACCTACTAAACTTTTATAATGCGCAATGGCAACTTCTAAAACACCACACTACATAGAAACACCATGACCGGACCTTACTATTGATGTATTGCTAACACAATGGGAACACCTGTGCCAAGGAGAGCACTGTGGCAATGGAGGATGTCCTAACTTTACCGCCTGAAGCAGACCTTCATGAGTCTTCAAAGTCACCTTCTTTAATCAGGTGTGTACAGTGTTTGGTACGGATAGCATATCAACTAGGTAAGCAAAATGACAGACAATGTTTAAATTTTAATCATTAAAGATAAACTTGATACTCAAGAAAAATAATTGGTCACCTTGGGAGGATGCTGGTAAATCAAGTCACTATTCTGAAAACAGAAAAAAATCAACCATTTGTTCTGCCTGTCATTTTCTTTAAGGAACTGTCATCAAACAACTGATGATGGGACATTTCTCTATATATGTTCTACTAATAAGTAAAGAAAAAATAGAATTGCAATATCACAGTTTTGCCAGCTCCTAATGAAACAATTAACGCATCAGGCAAAACTCACTGATGACCAAGATACTCATGAATTACTATAGCCTCCTCCCACCAAACAGAACGTGAATCAATCAAGCCTCCAGAGCAGTAGAGAGGAATAACTAACTAGAATCAAGGGAATTCAACCAGCAAAACCCAGACTGAGGAAAACTCTAATGTCAAAACCTAGTTTCCTCAACAAATAAACAAAAGGAATAAAAAAATGTGGGAACAGGGAACCTGTAAGACTTAATAGACATTTTCTTTTTTTTCTTTCATGAGGAAGACCAGCCCTGAGCTAACATCCGTCCAATCCTCCTCTTTTTGCTGAGGAAGACTGGCCCTGGGCTAACATCGTGCCCATCTTCCTCCACTTTATATGGGACGCCACCACGGCGTGGCTGACAGGCAGTGCGTCAGTGGGCGCCCGGGATCCGAACCTGCGAACTCCGGGCTGCCAAGCGCGGACTAAACCGCTGCGCCACCGGGTGGCCCCTTAATAGACATTTTCAACAAAATATGACATATATACTTTGTTTAAATAATGAGTCAAACAGTAGGAAAATAAGAACATTTATGACACCACCAGGAAAGTCTGAACACTGACCAGATATTTAATGATTTAAAGAATTGTGATTGTGGTTGCTTTTAGGAGGCGTCCTTATTTTATAGATATATTTTTAAATATTTATGGATAAGATCATATGTTGTCTGGGATTTGCTTTAAAATAATTCAGGGGTAGAGATGGGGGTAGTAAAGGGTTACAGATGAAACATTATCAAACATGAATTGATAATTATTGAAGCAGGGTGAGAGATACAAAAGGGTTCACTCTAGTATCTTCTCTATTTGTGCCTGCTTGAAATTTTCCATAATAAAAGCTGAAAAAAGAAAAACGAACTAAAAAGTTTTATATGACAATCCATAGAAAAAGAACAAAAAAACTCCCAAGTCCCTCAGAGGTCAAAACAAAGAAAAATCTTAATGGTGAGTTAGACAAGCATTCTCCCTGTACACACACACACATACATGTACACATGCACACACATTCTTACTCAACAAACGAGAAAACTGAGACCCAAAAAAGTCAGTCTTGCTCAAGGTCACAAAACAAAACAGCAGTAGAGCTAAAACTGGACTCCACAGTGACAAGCCCCGAAAGAGGTTTAAGTTGGAGCTGAGTTAAAAGAAGATCTGAGCAGTCCTGAAGTAGTTTGAAGGCCCATCAAAGCCATCAAAAAGAAGTCTTAAAAGTTAGTCAGGTAAAAAAAAAATAAGTCAGGTGGTTTGAAGGGCTACACCCTAGAGCGAGAGCAAGAAGGCTAGAGAGAAAGTGTAGAGAACAACTGTGTATTTGGTAATCATCCTCACGAGGGAGCAGAAGTGTTAACTCTATGATGCACATTTGGAAGCGACTTGAATTCAAGTTGTTTGCAGAAAAGAAAGTTGTTGTTTAGGTTACAAGTAGCTTACTCATGAACTGGTGAAACATAAAATCATTACCTTAACAATTTTTTGAAAACAGTTGAAAAATTTTTAAATCTTATTAAGTGCACAAGCGATTTAAATCTTAAACATAAAAATGGGATTTATCTTCCTGTCCAAGAAGAGGCTTCAAAACCTAACCATGAAGGGCCTTCATTATTTACTTAGACATTTTCATAAAATAAGGATTCACTTTTATATTAAAAGCATTAAGAATAAAATTCTGTGTATGCCAACAAACTATACTAATTTTTCAATAAGCACGGTATCACTTAAATAAAACACGAACTCGACCTAGAAACAACATATCTAATTAATAAGACAATGTAACTTCATTTACCTGTTGTCATTCTGAAAATAGGAAAACCTAGTAAGTCTGATGTATTTTTAAGTAAATCATTTTCAAACTACCGGGCACTCACACTAAAATGTATTTTAATTTTTGGCTGACATGTGTTAGTGACTAAAGTGTCTGGTGAATTGGATTCCTTTTTTATTGGAAGAGTGGTCTATTTTTAAAAAGACATTTCTGGCATTAAATTACACAAGACTAAAAGCTATTTTAAAAATCCATTTTAAACAATTCAAAGTATATGTCTTTCAGTAATTTTAAGAAATACCAAAGCAGGAAGTCAAAGAAAATTCCAGTGTGATCTCTAAAATTTAATATTCCAGATAACTGAGATAACTTGTTCAAAAACTTGTTCTTTAAGGAGTGGAAAGTGTAAAAAAAGGAGCCTGAAGGGATAATGCAGAAACGGAAGCTGAGACTTAAGAACTTTACCAACAGACCTAAAGTAACTTAAGTAGTTGATTACAGAGATGTTTCTCTGACCCCTGCCAGTATCTTCAAAGTAGTAATGTAGCTCCTCACTTGAAAAACATGTTTTTAAGTAGCACCCTTCTCCTCCAATAACCTAAAATCAAAGCTAACGTAAAAATTCAAAAGACAAAGAGAGGAAAGAAAATTATTTTTAAAGGACAAAGTCAAAAATATTAAGGAGTCATAACAGTAAGAGCACAGACTTGAATCAAGCAGTACTGAGTTCCAGGCTCAGTTCTGCTCCTCACTAGCCCCTTCAACCTCTGCATCAGTTTTCTCATCAGCAAAAGGGAACAGGCACCTCCCAGGATTGTTGTAGGATCAAATGAGACAATGCTCGCAAGTGCTAACGTCACGGCAAGCTTATAGTAACCACTCCAAATCAACAACCTTTTTATATAATCAATAATCTTTTTTATACAATGTTAAAGGTTAATTATGAGAAAAATGCGTAATGCCCTTCTCATAAAAATATCTCTATCCTACTCCCACTTGTGGGAGAAAAAGAAAAGCACAAACAAAATAAAAATATTTTATTTTTCTCTTAAGGTCATAGTTTTACTTATATAATTTTGGGATCACTGAAGACAAATATCAAATAAAAACCACACCCTACAGTTTTGAGAGCATGCAAATATTGTGTCTGTATTTGAACTTGAAAAAGTGGAAAAGAGAAAATCCCGTGTTTTTAAATTTGGGGTCACTAGTATGAATAAATACGCTATTATCCATCAAATAAATTGATAAGCCCAGCCACAAAATTTTATAACAAAGTATTTCAAAACTCAGAAATAAAAAGGAAAGCATTTACCTTTGTACAATAAAGCATCCAAAGTTCAAAGAGCCTCTCTCTGGATGCCATTCTGGCTTTCACTCTGGCACTTTAATTTTTCCTCAAAAAAAAGTTATGTTCAAGACCACAGCATGTTCATTTTATTTTCCAAGTTTTTCAGCCGTTACAGTAAAGCTCAAAGCAGTAGGGAAAACAAAAAGAAGTAAAACAAACGGACTGTTTTCTGGTCAATATAATTCAGTTTCAGCAGTTACTCCAACTTATCTTCATCAGTGGTTGTTGGGCACTTAGATAAATCTGTGAAAAACAAAAATATGCAAAGAATTGCTAGAAAAAGAGGCCATGTTTAAAAAGTCAGATTTATCAGAACTAGAGGTTTATCTACACGTCCCACGAACAACCGGCTAAGCTTTGACACTGGTTGATTAGATTTCACAGAAATTTGTGTTTCAGGAAAACATCAGTCAGAATCCTCCGGAGCAGACTCACAAAGATGAGTGCTTATGACCAAAAATGCGTCCAGTGATGATAAACGGCAAGACGCCTTTCCCACTCATATATTTTCCATGAACGTAAAGAAAAAACACACTTAGTACTAACAAATTTCAAAGACGCAGGATCTCTCAGAATCTTCTAGTCGCTTCCCACGGCTCGCTGGGAGTGTCTGTCGTGTCGCAGGGCAGGGCGTGGGGAGGCGGGCGAGGAATTCCTGGCTTGTTTGTGTGAGCACTCGTCGGGGAGCCAAGGCGACCTGCCCACCTGGCCCTGCCTCCCCATCCAGGAAGCAGAAGGGAGCACGCCCGGCCCCGGGACACCGGGAAGGGCGCCCCGCGTCTGCAGATCTTTCAGTTTCCTCCTCGCATCCCAGACAACCGACACGGAGGCAGACTTAAGGGGCGCCCAGCGGCCAAGAGGCGCTCTAGCCAGGGGGCGACGCGAGCTGGGCGTCCGCGCCCCGGTCCACCTCCCCCTCAGGCCGCCCCGCACTCCGCCGCGCCTTCCCACCCCGCGCCCGGCCCTCCCGTGTCCGCCACGCGGCCCCTCAGCCCACTACCGCTCCCCTCACCGCGCTCACGTCGGGGGCGCGCCGCCGCCGGGACGACGCCCAACGCGCTTCCCTCGCCGGGTCCCGGCCGCAGCCCGGTGTCACCCCGCAGCTAGCAAGCGGGCGGGCGGGAGGGGGAGGCGGCGCGCGAGGGCCGGGAGGAGCCGGGGGCGGGGCTGCCCCCTCGGCTAATCATTCCGGCCTCTAAGGATTTACCCGGCCCCGGGGCAGTCGCTGCTCATTGGTCGCGCCGGCCAGTAGGGGGCGGGGAGACCTGAAGCCCCGCCCCAGCATTCCTGCGCAGTTGCAGTCGACCCGGCTCCCGCAGACCTGGAGTTGGCGCCAGCCGGGGCTCTCCGGCCAGTCATTCCCCCAGCTGGAAGTGTAGGGTGACCGACGTGCTGACGTCCACGCCCCGCCGCTGCTGGGGACGGGCAGATGTAGCGTTCGGCTGATGGCGTCATTTCCGGGAATCATCTGAGGACGGGGAGCCCTGCAGCGATAACTAAAGGGGATTTCGTTTTGATTTCTTGTTGTCAAGAGGGGCTTGGTCCGTGGAGTATATGTTGTAAAAACAGACAGCTCCCCCCACACCCCCCCAAATCCTTTCCGCTAATCATGTTTGTGCCTCGTACTTTTTCCGTCGCCGGTGTCAAGTCCAAAGGGCTTATTTTACCCCACTAAAGGCTTCAAAAGGATTTTTCTCTTTCGGGAAGAGAAACAAAAGGAACACGACTGCATTTATAGATATAGACAACTGGGGGGGGGTCGTTTAAAGGAGAGGGGAAGACTCATAAGAATAATAATCTTTGGTACACTTTAACATTTTTAAAACTTTTACTGTGAAAAATGTGAAGCATATACAAAAGTAAACTATAGTTACCTGTGGCATAACATGTTTCAGTCAACAAAGCGACCGCATGTACAACCGTGGTCCCACAAGATTAGTACCATTGAGCATAGGTGTGTAGTAGGCTATCCCATCTAGGTTTGTGTAAGTGCACTCTATGATGTTCGTGTAACAAGGGATTCACAAAAGGATGCATTTCCACAATGTATCAGGGTCTTAAGCGACTCATGACTGTAGTATAATGAAACCCCATCACCCATCTTCAAAAATTAATGTCCCATCTTGTTTCCTCCATACCATTAGTCAGCAAACTGTAAAGAGCCAGAGAATAAACATTTTAGGTTTTGCAGACCTTCCTGCTTGCAACTTGCTTAATAAAAATCAAAATAATAATAGTTCATGAAATGTGAAAGTTAGATTGAATTCACGTTCCAGCATTGTCAAGTTTGTTGGAATACAGCCATGCCCATTCCTTTACTATCAATATTTTCACTCCAAGATGGCAGAGTTGAGAGTAATTTCGAGTACTAGTTGTTTGCAAATTATGCCTTTCAACATATCTCTTTGGTTGTCTAGCAGGTGTGCAAAACTTAACATGTGAAAACTTCCCGGGTGAGGGGAGGAATTACTCTTGCTTTGGGTTCCCCCATTTTAGTAATTAGCAGCTTCATTCTTCCAGCTGCTCAGTCCAAGAACCCAGAAAGTATCCTCACCATCTTTCTCATATTCCTTACATTCAATCTAATCCTTTCAGCTATACCTTCAAAATATAGCCAGAATCTAACCATTTTTCAACACCATCACCACTACCACCCTGATGTGTGTTACCACTAAATCTTTTCTGGAGTATTGTAATAGCCTTCCAATTTGTCTCCCTGCTTCTGCCTATGCACTCTCCCCACTCATGGTTTCTCAGTATAGCAACCAGAGTGATCTTTTAACACAGAAATAAGATGTCACTCCTCTGCTAAAAATTCTCCGGTGGCTTCCCATCCACTTAAAATGGACAGCGAAGACCTGTGTTTTCCTCCCACACTTCCCTCTCTAACTTCTCCAGCTATTATTCTGGCCTTCCTTTCTTTCACTCCAGACATGTGGCTTCCTTGCTGCTCCTCAAATTCACAAAGCACACTTCAGTCTCAGGGATTGTATGTAAGCTGTCCCTCTACCTGGAATGCTTTCTCCAGATGTCCACACACAGTCTTCAAGTATCTGCCCAAGAATCACCTTGTCGAAAAAATTAACAAGTGGGACTTCATCAGATTAAAGAGCTTCTACAAAGCAAATGAAACCAGGATCAAAATGAATAGACAATCCACCAGCTGGGAGAAAATATTCGCAAGTCATATATCTGACAAGCGGTTAATCTGCATAATATATAAAGAACTCACACAGCTCAACAACAACAAAAAAACAACCAACCTGATCAAAAAATGGGCAGAGGATATGAACAGACATTTTTCCAAGGAAGAGATACAGACGGCCAACAGACACAGGAAAAGATGTTCAACATCACTAATCATCAGGGAAATGCAAATCAAAACTACACTAAGATATCACCTTACACCCGTTAGAATTACTATAATCACCAAGACAAAAAACAACAAATGTTGGAGAGGTTGTGGAGAAACGGGATCCCTAATCCACTGCTGGTGGGAATGCAAACTGGTGCAGCCTCTATGGAAAACAGTATGGAGATTCCTCAAAAAATTAAAAATAGAAATACCTTATGATCCACCTATCCCACTATTATCTATCCAACAAATCTGAAATCAATCATCCAAAGAGGCTTATGCACCCCTATGTTCATTGCAGCATTATTCACTATAGCCAAGAAGTGGAAGCAACCCAAGTGTCCCTCGACTGATGATTAGATAAAGAAGATGTGGTATATATATACAATGGAATACTACTCAACCATAAAAAAAGACAAAATTGTCCCATTCGCAACAACATGGGTGGACCTGGAGGGTATTATGCTAAGTGAAATAAGCCAGAGAAAGAGAGACAAACATAGCATGATTTCACTCATATGTGGAATATAAACTAACACATGGACAGAGAGAACTGTTTGGTGGTTACCGGGGCCAAGGGGGATGGGAGGTGGGCACAGGGGTGAAGGGAGCATTCATATGGTGACTGACAAACAAGAATGTACAACTAAAACTTCACAGTGTTATAAACTATTAAGACATCAATTAAAAAAAAAAGAATCAACTCGTCTATTGGTATAGTCTGAATGTGTCCTCCAAAATTCATATGTTGACATCCTAACCCCCAAGGTGATGGGGGGCTTTGGGGAGGTACTTAGGTCATGAGGGAGGAGCCCTCATGAATGGGATTGGTGCTCTTATAAAACAGATCTCACAGAGCTCCCTAGCCCTTTCTGCCATGTGAGGATACAAGGAGAAGTCTGGGACCCAGAAGGGGGCATTCACCCAACAAAGCTAGCACCCTAATCCCGGACTTTCAGCCTCCAGAACTGTGAGAAATAAATTTGTTTATAAACTACCCAGTCTGTGGGGTTTTTTTTTTTGTTTTTTTTGTTTTTTTGTGTGTGTGTGGGGAAGACCAGCCCTGAGCTAACATCCGTTGCCAATCCTCCCCCTTTTTTTCTGAGGAAGACTGGCCCTGGGCTAACATCTGTGCCCATCTTCCTCCACTTTATATGGGACGCCGCCACGGCATGGATGACAGGCAGTGCGGCGGCGGGCGCCCGGGATCCGAACTCGCGAACCCCGGGCTGCCAAGCGCGAACTAAACCGCTGCACCACCGGGCGGCCCCCCTGTGGTATTTTGTTATAGCAGCACAGACTAAGATATCTATGAAGCATTCCTTGACTCTTCTTTAGAAAGTAACATCCCCTCTTCTCCCTTCCTCGATTTTTCACTGTAGCACTTATCAGCTGACATAAAATTTCTTTGTCCATTGTGAGTCCCCCCCTAGTAAACTGTAAGTGCCATGAAAACAGGGACTTTGTTCACTGCTATACCTTCAGGTCCTCAAATAGTGTCTTAGACACAGTAGGAGCTCAATATTTACAGACTATTTGCTGAAAGAAATAAATTACCTGTTTCACTATATGTCTCTATACTATCCAACCTCCAGTTTTCCTCCCACTACAAACTGTTAGTTTACAGCATGTTGGACTCATCATAAGAATAGCACTATAAAACATAAATTTAATCAATTTGTAAATTACAGAAAAAAAATAAATATGTTGTCCGTAAACAAAGGTGATAATATTGTGCACATTGCTTCTCAAACTTTCAAGTGCATACACATCACCTGGGCGTCTTGGTGGAATGCTTGATTCAGTAGGTCTGGGATTCAGTGGGTCACCGGTCTATCAAGCTCCCAGGTGATGCCAATGCTGCTAAACCACAGTGCACATTTTGAGTATTAAGGTTCCCACAGTTAACAGAAGATGCATTTTGCTTTGTTTTGGGGTTAGTACTGATAGATTTGCATGAATTCATCCATCCATTCTCATCTTCTTCACCTTCCCCTTGTGACTATGACACAGGTACTAAAGAGATGTAGTCTTTGACACAAAACCAAACCAATTGCTAGATATAGGCATTGAATTCTCAAGTATGATGTTATTGTAGTTACAGCTAGGAAGAGATAAATACATTATCTGGGATGACACATGACTGTTCCTGCTGGGACCCAAAGGATGGTAGCATTTTGTTTTAGTGTCTACATCACAGGGGCAGGTTTCAGCTTTGCCACCAGTAAGAAGACTCCGTGGCACTGACTTACCCCAGTAAATTCACAAAGGACAAATGCATGTAACCTGTGTGGCAGGTCCCTCCTTTCTGTCCTTTGGGGGTCTCTAGCTATGCACTGAAGAGAAGAAAGCCAGAGAATTTATCCATATTATCTCTGAGGAATCAGCTAGCTGATTCTCTTTCCCACCTAATAATTCTAATAATGTGGTAGGCTGGTACCCATCCTGTGAACAAGGATTATCCCAGTCTAATTCTCCTTTCACTTTCCCTCTCCCTCAGACAAGATACACACTGGATTACAGTGGAGCATAAGCAGTTCTTTTGCTGAAGGTTTCAAGTCTCCTAAAGCTGTAGAGAAAGGGAATCAGGAGTTATGTCTCTGGTTAATTCCTTTCCTTGTATGACATACGAGGAAAGAATACCTCACAATACCTCACTGCATAGGTTTAAATAAGATGTGTCTCCTGGACAATCCCAGTTCCCTCAGCCCTCCCAATTCTCATCAGTTTTCTGGGTGCCCTTCCCCAAAGTCCTATCTTTAAGCTGTTCTCCTTGAATGTCCCCATTATCCTCACAGAAGTGTGGGCTCCAGCCCCTTCTTGAGTCCGTCCAATTCTGTTGCATTTAGATGGCATCCAGGTGTCAGCTCAGTGCAAACAGTCTTCCTCTGCTGAGGCCTCTGATGGCTTCCGGGTCGCGGGGGTGGGGGGTAAGATTTGGTTCTGTGAGTGGGTCCTTCAACAACACTTAGGTGTCCCTCCACCAATGAAGCTACAGACACCTTTTCTCCAAACATACCTCATGACAACAGGCATACTCAAGAACTGAAATGGCCCTGCCTAATCCACTGGATAGTCCTGTGCTCAAATTTCTCATCTGATGGCAGGGATAGGAGTTTCAGTTCACCTCACGAGTTATAACCTTAGACTGTTACTAAATTAACAATGAAAATTACATCTGCCAAGTCAATTGGACTCCTCATGTCTCTCAGTCAGGGCATTATCTTCCCATAGAAAGAATTGCATAAAGAGGTAAATTTTTTTTTTCAGTTTTTTTTTTTTTTTTAATTGATGTCTTAGTTTATAACACTGTGGGGTTTTAGTTGTACATTTTTGTCCGTCACCTTGTGGATGTAACCCTTCATAAAGAGGTAAATTTTAATCTCAGCGTTGCTTTCTCATCGTGATTCAGGGCAAGTAAAATTAATTAGATTCACTTGATAAGTAGTGACATGCTGTATAATAAACTGCATGCACTCATTCCACTGTGGGCAATCTGCCAACTGAAGCAGATACTCAATTGTGTGAGACAGAATACAGTTTCTTTTGGACAGAGTTGGGGACATATGGACAAGTTTTTGCTCTTTGACCTCCCCTTTCATAAATTCTGTACTGGCCGTCTCCCTTCTGTCCACACCTTTTCAGTTAGCCTGGTGAGAAGCCTGTCAATTTTATTGATCTTTTCCAAAAATCAGCTTAGGTTTTATTGATTTTCAATATTGATTCCCTGTTTTGTCTCATTTATTTTTGTTCTAATTTTCATTATTTCTTTTCTTGATCATCTTTTTCTAGTTTCCTAAGGTGGAAGTTTAGCTGATCGTTCTTCTTTTCTAATATATGCACTCAATGCTACAAATTTCCAAGTACTGCCTTTACCACAACTCACAAGTTTTACTAAGTTGTATTTTCACTTTAAGTTCAAAATGTTTTATTTATCAAGAGATTTCTTCTTTCACCAAGTGTCATTTAGAAGTATGTTGTTTAATTTCCAATATTTGGGATTTTCTAGCTATCTTTCTGTTATTGATTTCTAGTTTAATTCCACTGTGGTCTGAGAGCAGACACTGTGTAATTTTTATTCTTTTAAATTTGTTCAGGTGTGTTTTATGGCCCAGAATCTGGTCTGTCTTGGTGAATGTTCCATGTGAGTTTGAGAAGAACATGTATTCTGCTGTTGTGCAAACCAGTCAATAGATATCAACCATATCCAGTATGATTGATGGTGCTGTTTTCAACTATATCCTTACATCTGCCTGCTGGATCTGTCCATTTCTGACATAGTTGGAGTCTCCTAGTATAATAGTGGATTCATCTATTTTTCCTTGCATTTCTATCAGTTTTTCTTCAGGTATTTTAATACTCTCTTGTTAAGAGCATACACATTAAGAATTGTTATGTCTTCTTGGAAAATTGATCCCTTTATCATTATGTAGTGCCCCTCTTTATCCCTGATAACTTTCCTTGCTCTAAACTTTTCCTGCTTTGTCTGCAATTAATATAGCTATTTCCACTTTCTTTTGATTAGATAGTGTTAGCATCTTTCTCCATCCATTTACTTTTCATCTATATGTGTCTTTATATTTAAAGTGGGGTTCTTATAGACAAAACATAGTTGGGTCTTGTTTTTTGATCCACTTTGACAACTTCTGTCTTAAAATAGTGTATTTAGAGCACTGATGTTTAAAGTGATTATTGATATAGTTGGATTAATATCTACCATATTTATTACTGTTTTCTATTCATTGCCCTTGTTCTTTGTTCCTATTTTTTTTTCTTCCACTTTTTCTTCCTTTTGTGGTTTTAATTGAGCATTTCTTATAATTCCATTTCCTCTCCTTTTTTAGCATATCAGTTATACTTCTTTTTTTAGTGGTTGCCCTAGAGTTTGCAATATACATTTTCAACTAATCTAAGTCCACTTTCAAATAACCCTATTCTGCTTCACGGGTATTGCAAAAACCTTATAATAACAAAACGTCCCTAGTTCCTTCCTCCTGTCCCTTGTATCATTGCTGTCATTCATTTCACTTATACACAAGCATACATATGCATGTATTTACATAAGCATATATAATTGAATATATTCTTGCTGTTAATATTTTGAACAATTATCTGTTAGATCAATTAAGAATAAGAAAAATAAAAGTTTTTATTTTACTTTCACTCATTCTTTCTCTGATACTCTTCCTTTCTCTATGTAGATCCAAGTTTCTGACCTATATTGTTTTCCTTCTCTCTGAAAAACTTTTAACATTTCTTGTGAGGCAAGTCTACTGTAAACAATTTCCCTCAGTTTTTGTTTGTCTAAGAAAGTCTTTATTTCTCCTTCACTTTTGAAGGATAATTTTACAGGGTACAGAATTCTAGATTGTTTTTTTTTTTCCTCTCAACACTTTAAATATTTTACTCCATTCTCTGCTTACTTGCATGGTTTCTGAAGAGAAGTCAGATGTAATTTTTGTCTTTGCTTTTCTAGAGGTAAAGTGTCTTTTCCACAGGTAAAGTGTCTTTTCCCTCTAGCTTCTTTCAAGATTTTTCTTTATCTTTGATTTTCTAACATTTGAGTATGATATGCCTATGCCTAGGTGTACCTTTTTTGGTATTTATCCTGCTTGTTGTTCTCAGAGATTCCTGGATCTGTGGTTTGGTGTCTGTCATTACTTTGGAGAAATTCTCAGTCTGCATTGCTTCAAATATTTATTCTGTTCCTTTCTTTCTTTTTCCTTCTGGTATTCCCATTACACACATGTTACACTTTTTGTAGTTGTCCCACAGTTCTTGCATATTTTGTTCTGGCTTTTTAGTATTTTGTCTTTTTGATTTTCCATTTGGGAAGTTTCTATTAACATATCTTCAAGCTCAAAGATTCTTTCTCAGCCACGTCCAGTCTACTGATTAAAAGCATTCTTTATTTCTATTACAGTGTTTTTGATCTATACCATTTCTTTTTGGTTTTTTCTTAGAATTTCCATTTCTCTGTTCACATTGCCCATCTCTTCTTGCATGCTGTCTCCTTTATCTACTACAGCTGTTAGTGTATTAATCAGAATATCTTTAAAGTCCCTGTATGATAATTCTCAAATCTCTGCCATATATGTCATAGGTTCTGATGCTTGCTCTGTCTCTTCAAACTGTGTCTTTTGCCTTTTAGTATCCCTTGTAATTTTTTGATAGCCGGACATGATTTACTGGGTCAAAGGAACTGCAGTAAATAAGCCTTTAGTAGTGTGGTGGTGAGGTGTTAGGGGAGGGGAAGGTTTGTATAGTCCTATGTTTAGGTCTCAGTCTTTTAGTGAGCCTGTGCCTCTGAACAGTGAACTCCACAAGTGCTTCTCAGATTTTTTCTCCCCTTCGACAGGATGGTGAGAGTGGGCTGGAGTTGGGTATTTTCCCTTCCCCTGATCAGTTAGGCTCTGATAAAACCCCAATAGTTTGGGCTCTGGTAAAATAGTTTCTCTTAATGGCAGGCCTTGTTTAAAAGAACAGAATGCTCTGGTTATTTGAAAATCGTTTCTTTTCCCCTCCCCCTGCTGGAAGCATGAGGGGATTTTTCTCGGATATTTACTGTGAGAATCTGATGAAGATCCTAGAAGTAAAATTCACAAAAGTCCCCATCATGCTGGGACCTCCTGCAGTTTTCAATTCTCAGACTTGTGAACTCTGAGCCTCCAGCATTCATCAATTACAGTTCAGGTTTTCCAACCCCAGTACGGGTTCCAATGCAAGATTCTGCTTGGGACTTCTACTCTGGTAAGTTGTGATTCTCTGTATTCACCTGTCTGTCTCTCCAATTTTGGGGGCAGTGGTTTGCCCTGTGACCTCACTTCTCTGATGATGCTAAGAAGAATTGTTGATTTTTCAGTTTGTTCAGTTTTTTACTTGTTGTTAGCATGCAGTGATGATTTTCAAGATCCTTACATGCTGAACCAGTAACTGGAATTCCTGTCCATACCTTTTCAGTAGGTACTACACAGTTGTCTAATCTCCAGTGTCAGACATGCTAATGCAAACACTCTGATTATGACTACATTCATTGGAATATGGGTGTTTCCAAAAGTCCTCAGCCACCCATTTAGAGATTCTTTTATTAAAGTAGACTATTTTAGGGCTTGCCTGGTGGCATAGTGGTTAAGTTCATGCGCTCCACTTCAGCGGCCTGGGGTTCACAGTTCCAGATCCTACGTGTGGACCTATGCTCCACTCATCAAGCCATGCTGTGGTGGTGTCCCACATACAAAATAGAGGAAGATTGGCACAGATGTTAGCTCAGGGCCAGTCTTCCTCAAGCAAAAAGAGGAAGATTGGCAATGGATGTTGGATCATGGCCAATCTTCCTCACCAAAAATATAATAATAATAAAGTAGATTATTTTATGTATTTTCCTTTAGAATCACAGACCTAGAGAAGTGGAAGTTACCTTAGAGATCATGTAATTCAATATCTCCATTTTAAATGTTAAAAATTGAGGCCTGAATCTGAATCTAACCAAGCTTCTAGACCAGCACATCCAATAGAAACTTCTGCAATGATGGAAATGTTCCACATCTGTGCTGTTCAGTATAGTAGCCATTAGCCATACATAGCTACTGAATAATTGAAATGTAACTTGTTCACTCGAGAAATAAATTTTTAGTTTTATTTAATTTTAACTCAAATAGCCACATGTGGCCAACAGTTACTGTTTTGGACAGTGCAGCTCTAGAGATAATTTCCATTGTAGGAAACACAGAGAATAGAGGAAGAAGCTAATTGACAATTTATTAAAAATAAATGGAGGTCTAGAGGGGTTGACTTGTCCTGTAGCACGCTGCATGTGGTTGACAGAACTGGAACTGGAACCCAGAACTCCTTAATCCTAGGCTTTTTTTGACTCTATTATACTGCCTTTTCAGAGTCCATAGGACGATGAGTTTAGAGCAGGGTTTCTCAGCCTCAGCACTGTTGACATTTTGGACTGGATAATTTTTTTGTTGTAGAGAGCTGTCCTGTGCCTTGTAGAATGCTTAGCAGCATCCCTGGCTTCTACCCAGTAAACGCCAATAGTGTCTTCCAGTTTGACAACCAAAAATGTTTCCAGACAAGGCCAAATATCCTTGGGGCAAAATCATCCCCAGTTGAGAACCTCTCATTCCCAGAATTTCCTAGTCACATAAGATGTCATCCAGGACCCCCACAAGAGGGACAGTGGATCCAACTTACTTGATAGTGTAATGAGAACTTAAAAAATGTATCTAGTTCTAAAAGTGCAAATTAACTCAAGACAGGGCTGCCTATTGGTGGCTACCACTAGAATGGGGACTAAAAACCAAGCATGCATAATAATCGTTTGTTGAGTACCTATGTGCTTTATATCTTTTATCTTGAATTCTCAAACTAACATCACAAGGCAGATGGAATTCTCTTTTTACAGATTAGATAAGTGTGGTTCAGAAATTTTAAGTAACTAGCACAAGGTCACACAGCTAGCTAGCAAAAGGGAGAGGCAAAATTCATACCAATTAGCCATGTCTGAATTTAACACTCATGTACTTTCTACTTGGATACCCCTCTCTCTAACAACCTCTTTAGCATTCAGGACTGAAGAGGCAGATCTGAAGCATAAGATAAAGAAAAGAATAGAAATAGAAATAAAGGGATTTCTTAAAGAGGTAAAGGTACATTCCGTGGGGAGAGTTGCAGGAAGATGCCATCAAATTAGAAAAAACCAATTTAAGCAGTTTTAAGTTTAATGACAAGATTACAACTATATTTGTTGTCCTAGACCTTGTGATATCTTTCCCAAGGCAACATGTAATCATACACTCCCCCCCACACACAGAATACAGTAATTAAAATTCAGTTGAAACATGGAAGGAAACTACTTCACTTTCACGTGTAATGAATTTTCTATGGTGGCTGGGATGTTAATTGACAGTTAAGACTTCCACTGTCTACAGTAGAGAAAAATTCCTTCATCAAGAAGAAAAAGGAAATTACAGGAAATATTTATTTAAAAGTTAGTATTTCCTCTTTTTAAATTCTTATTTCCTTTTACTTAAATGTGAAGAAAAGAAAATTTTGAGACTGGAAGAGATTTCTTGTCCTAAGAAAGCAGCTTTCTTGAAATTCAACTGCTCTAATTCAAGTTATTCAATATCTGAGATCTCTTTTTTTAAAAATTATTTTATTGAGGTCATAATGATTTATAACATTGTACAATTTCAGGTGTACATTATTATTTATCATTTTCTGCATAGACTGCCTCGTGCTCACCACCTATAGTCTAGCTTTTATCTGTCACAATACATATGTGACCCTTTACCCCTTTCGCCCTCCCCCCAATCTCTTTCCCCTCTGGTAAACAGTAACCTGTTCTCTTTATCCATGTGTTTGTTCATCTTCCACATATGAGTGAAATCATACAGTGTTTGTCTTTCTCTGGCATATTTCACTTAACATAATACCCTCAAGGTCTATCCATGTTGTTGCAAATGGAATGAAATCTCTTTACTTTTTATGTATCAAGGAGTATTTCCTACTTACAGCAATATAATACTATAAGAATTAAAAAGAAAAAAAAACACTTTGTGTAATCTCTACCCCTGCCTCTGCTGTACCACCACACATGTCAACTAATTTTTCCCTATATTTTTCACAGTAAAAATCAAAGAATGTATATTGCTGACACGAATCTATCAGTATTCCTAGGAACTATATCTGGCACTGTGTTTTCAGGTTCTTAGATAATTGTTTTGATTTGTATATTCATTTGATTTATTGGCTCCTTTTACTTTTTCTGTTTGAGTAATAAAGGAGATTATCAGCTTATTTGGAATTAAGGTTATGAGACCTAGAGTTTCAGGGGTAAATGACTAACTGTGACTCACCGGGCTTTACTTTTTCATATTACACCAAAATTTTATTAGTAATCAAATTAGTAACACTTAAAAAAAATAGATCTGAGATCAGGTAGTTCATACTTAAATCGACAGTGTGACACATTTTAAAGGCAGTCAACTCAACAACGATTAAAATAGGAAATATTTCAGGGCCGCCCGGTGGCACAGCGGTTTAGTCCGCGCTTGGCAGCCCAGGGTTCACGGGTTCGGACCCTGGGCGCCCGCCGAAGCACTGCCTGTCAGCCATGCTGTGGCGGCGTCCCATATAAAGTAGAGGAAGATGGGCACGGATGTTAGCCCAGGGCCAGTCTTCCTCAGCAAAAAGGGGAGGATTGGAACAGATGTTAGCTCAGGGCTGGTCTTCCCCACAAAAAAAATAAATAAAATAAAATGAAAATAGGAAATATTTCACAGTTTTTTAAAGACATTTCTGAAAAAAGTTACATATTTCATTTTTCCTATTTTATTATAATGGATTTAATGCAGGGGGAAGGATCTTTGTTACTGAGCATTCTGTTCTCATATTTATTTCCTGCCAAAAGGATCATTAGCTTCTGTTTATCACATGATTCATCACAGTGAAACAGATCAGTAGATTAAGGAGATTGTGGTTTCTGTGAATTCGCAGATGGAAAAGAGTGCCCTAAAGAAATAAGTATGAATGAAACAAAATCTTGTTTAGTACAAATTTAGAGAGAGAATAGAAAACTAAAGAAAAAAACTTTTTTCAATTTAGTTTTAAGTTTCCAAATGAGAAACCAAGCAACCTCTGTAAAGGATATATCCTTAGTTGAATAATTTTACAAATAGAAATAGCATCACAAAAGCCTAGTTTCCTATTATATCTTCTTACTGTTCGCAGTTACCCACTCAGTCTCATTAAGAGCTTTCTGATGTTTTAGTGGATATTGAAAGATCATTTTGTTACAAAAAATAGGGAGGGGTATAGAATGGGAAGTTATTATTTAATGGTTATAGAGTTTCAGTCTGAGATGATGAAAAAGTTCTGGAGAGGGATGGTGGTGATGGTTACACAACATGTGAATGTGCTGAATGGCAACGAACTGTGCACTTCAACATGGTGAAAATGGTAAATTTCAACCTTATGTATAGTTTACCATAAAGAAGAGAGAGGGAGAGAGAGAGAAAGGAGCCATTTTTCCACTTTCATAGGTTATGGGAGTGTAGGGGAGGAAGACTATTCTCTACCCACTCTGGGTCCTTCTGGCCGGGCTGTGAATTAAATTGCCATGAGACAGAACAAAGCTTTATAACACGTACACATGGGAGAGAGCCAAGAAAAACTGGGCAACTTGCCAAAATGAGGGAGGCTCTCATCTTAAATAGCATCTTCAGGTAAAGACAAAGGAGGATGTTGGGGGTTGAGGGAGTCAGCTGTGGGAAACTACCAGAAAAGCATAGTAAACAAGAGTAAGATTACTATGCAGATTTAAGTCCTCACCTTCCTCATTGATAAGAGTTTCTAGAGATAAGGTCATCCCCTCTTCCTGGTACAGAGAGGGAGATATCTTCACAAGGGAGATTTCCCTTACAAATGTAAATGTCTCTTACAAAGGATAAATTTTACTTTTTAGAGCTTCTCCCATGTCTGCAGTTTTTAAAAGTAACCAACCCAAAATATTCCTCATGCCAAAGAGATGCATTTTGGGGTGGCCAATTCTGATCCCCCACAGTAGAAAGGCAAGAAATTCTAAAAGCCTAATTTGACATTTTGTGTAATATATATATATTTTGTAAGATTAGCTCTTAGCTAACATCTGTTGCCAATCCTCCTATTTTTTTGCTGAGGAAGACTGGCCCTGGGCTAACATCCGTGCCCATCTTCCTCTATGGGATGCTGCCACAGCATGGCTGACAAGCAGTGCATACATCCACTTCCAGGATCCGAACCTGCGAACCCTGGGCCGCTGAGGTGGAGCACAGGAACTTAACCGCTACACCACCGGGCCAGCCCCAACATTTTGTGTAATATTTTATGCATTATAAATTTTATTTCTCATCAGTCAGTTGTAATAGCTACTAAAAATAATAGAAATTATGGAAGCAATTACAAATTCCTGAGTGACCAGTAACTGACCAGCTGAGTCAGCATATGGATAATGAAAATAGCAACTTCTTTTCCCTTTTAGGTTCCTGATCTACCCTTTACAGCTTTTGCTTTAAACTGATGTCTTTGCAATCACCAACATTGCCAACTGTCTAGGCTGTGCTCCTAGGAATTCTGTTATCTTTCTGTCTCTCCACTTCTGTTCTTTAGTATCTGCATAAGAGAAGGGGGGAGTTAAGCTAATGTAACACAGATACCATAAAATACAGTGGATTAAATAAGACAGGAATTTAAAATCTTTTACAATGATCTACAGTTAGGTAAGTTGTCCAGGTGGTAGGGCAACTCCATTCCACAATGAGATTCAAGCACCCTGGTTCTGCCCTCCTCATCACTCTTCCAACCCCAAGGATGTTGTCCTTGTCAACCAGCTGACAGGAAGGGAGAAAGAGTGGAAATGAAGGGCAATTTCCTTTTAAGCAAGTGACATAGAAATTGCACATCACTTCTCATATTCCATGGGCAGGACTTTACTCAATGGCTACATCCAGCTGGGAAGGATACTGGAAAATATTATTTCTCATTATGAATCCATGTGCCTAGATAATACTATGGAAAAATGAATTTGGGAGAAGAATTTGCAGTCTGCCACACTACTCTTCTCCCACCATCATCAAGAAGACTGAACTTGCTTTGTTTGATTCTCTTTATAATATCAGTATCTCCAGGGACTAAACACTATTAACTGTTATCTATCACAACATTCTTCTAAAGGTTTCCATAGCCTTAAAAGTTCTCATAGTTTTACAATTCCTATGTAACAAACCACCTCAAAACTTAGTGGTGTAAAACAACAATTTTATTGTGCTCACAAATTCTATGGACCAGGAATTTGGGCAGAGCAAAGAACGGGTGGTTTACCTCTGCTCCACAATGTCAGGGGCCTCAGGTAGAAGACTCAAAAGGCTGGGAGTGACTCAATGGCTGAGGGCCAAAATAATCTGCAGACATCTTCATATACATGTCTGTGGTTGATGCTGGCTGCTGCCTTGGGACTTCAGCTGGGCTGTCTACATAACACCAACCTGTAGCCTTTACATGTGGTTTATTTGCATGGGCTACTTTAAGCTTCCTGACTGCATAGTGGCTGGGTTCCAAGAGCAAGCACTCCAAAAGGGCAAGGCAGAAGTAAATGATATTTTTATAGTATAGACTTAGAGGTCACACAGCATAGTTTCCATCATACTTTATTGGTTGAGGCAGTCATAAATGTCTTCCCAGTCTCAAAGGGATGGACACAGACCTCACTACTTGATGGGATGAGTGTCAAGGTCATACTGTGAGAAGAACATATGGGATGGGAGAGATTGATGGAGGAATCATTGGAAAACACAATCTGCCAAAATTCTCTTAAAGCATTTTAAAGACATACAACCAATATGAGACTGGTTAAATTAATTATAGCACATGCATATAGAGGCAAAATACATAACTAGTATAAGCCATAAAAATCACATACAAAGAGGGCCAGCCTGGTGGCACAGCGGTTTAGGGCGCGCTTTGGCAGCCCGGGGTTCACAGGTTCAGATCCTGGGCGCTGGCCGTCACACTGCTTGTAGTCATGCTGCGGCAGAGTCCCATATAAAGTAGAGGAAGATGGGTACGGATGTTAGCCCAGGGCCAGTCTTCCTCAGCAAAAAAGAGGAAGGTTGGCAACAGATGTTAGCTCAGGGCTGGTCTTCCTCACACACACACACACACAGAATCACATACAAAGAACGTGGGAAAATGTTTAGAATACATTGGTAAGTCTATCAGTTAGGAATGCATTTGCCTGCTAGTAACAGAGTAAGCTTAAAGATGGTGGCTTAAAAAAGATAGAGATTTATTTTTCTCTCCAGTAGTATGAAATCCAGAGATAGGCAGTTGTTTGGCATTTGTTCAGTGGTTTATAGATGTCAATGATACATTTCTCTTGGGCTTTCCCTCATGGCCCCCAGATGCCTGCTAGAGCTCCAGTGCTAACACCTGAGTTCCAGGCAGAACAAAGGAGGAAAGAGAAAAGGAAAAAGAGAACTTGCCTCCCAGCTGAGGACAAGCCCTTTAAAGATATTTTGTGCAAACTCGATGACTTCAACTTACATCTCATTGGTCACTCTTACCTGCAAGGATGACTGAGAAATGTAGTTTTAGCAGGTCACATTGCTATCAAAGCCCATATATGATCTTTTACTAAGGAAAAAATGGGAAATGGGTATTAGATAAGCAACTAGCAGCTTCTACTGCAGTGGGTAATTTAAAACAGATTACAAAACATTATTACCAATTTTGTGAACAAAATATTTATCCATTCTTTCAAAAAAATGTAAAATCCCTATTTGTAGGCATTATTGTAGGCACTAAGGGTGCAACAGTGAATAAAACAGACAAAAATCCCAGTCCTCAACTGTATTTCTACAGATAAGCAACTGGCAGAAAAATGAAAAAATTTTAAAAGATATGATTTAAAATAACAGGACAAAATAAATTACATTCCACATAATAGAAAAAAAAAAAAGAATACTTTTCAACATATTCTATGGGACCAGGATATCCTCGAGGTCAAACGTGAACAAAGGAATGTTAAGAAATAAAAAATCAGTGTCAAAAACATAACCACAACAAAGTTGGGTTTATCTTCAAATTATGTAACACTAGAAAACTATAAATGTAATTTTCCACATTGATAGATGAAACAGAAAAACCTCAGTCATCTCAACAGATGCACAGAAAGCATATAGTAAAATTCAACACTGATTCATAATAAAGACTCTTCGTACATTAAGAATAGAAGAAAATTTCCCAGACTTGATATAGATTAACTATAAAAACTTAGAATAAACATCATTTTAAGTGAATACATTTAGAAGAATTTCTTATAAAATCAGGAACATGACAAGAATACCCATTATCACCACTTTTATTTGACGTGGTATTGGAGCCAGTGCAAATACAAGGAAAAAAATTAGAGTCATAAGAATTGAAAAGGAAGAAATAAAACTATCATTTAAGATGATATCATTGTATACATAGGAAACTCCAAAGGACCTATGGTAAAAAATATTAGAAATAATAACAGAGTTTAGCATTGTGGCTAGATTTAAGGTTAATACACAAAAATTAGTTGTACTTCTATACGCCAGCAGCAAAAAGCTAGAATATGTAATTAAAAAGAAAAAACAACTTATGTAGAATCAATGAATATCAACTACCTTTAACTACCTAGGAATAAATCCAACAAAAGAGGTGCAAGACCATTACAGGGGAAAATTTTAAACTTTAAAAAAAGGTAATATAGAAGACCTAAATAAGGGAAATACATACCATGCTTATAGGTTGAAAATTTTATTACTGTAAAAATGTCACCCCTCCCCTGATTTGTAGATTAAATGCTATCTCAATTAAAATACTAATAGGTTTTGTATGAATGCCTGGAAATAGAAAAACTAATGCTATTAGACATTATATAAAATGTATATGAAAATGGAAAACAACAACAAGAATCTTCAAGGATAAAAGGTAGAAATATGTAAATAGCCCAGAATAGCCAAGATATTCTTGAAAAAGAAGAGCAACATGGAGGGAGTTGTGTTAGCATATATCAAGACTTATAAATTTATAAAATTATAGTAATTAATACAGTGTGGCATTGGTGCAAGGCTAGAAAAATAGACACGGAACAGAATAGAGAGTCTAGAAATAGACCCATACATATATGGTCACATAACTTATGACAGAGGTGGCACTGCAAAGAGGTGGAGAATGATGTGTCAATAAACGGTACTGCGACAACTGCTCTCTGAGTGGGGGGAAAAAAAAGAAATTTGATCCCATTTCACACCATAAACAAAAATCCATTCCAGGTAGATGACAGACCTAATAAGAAGCCAAAACTGTAAAGCTTTTAGTAGACAGTATCTTCATGATTTCTGAGTAGGGAGATTTTTTTTTTTAATGAAGGGTCATTTTTCTTTTTCTTTTTTTTATTGAGGAAGATTGGCCCTGAGCTAACATCTGTTGCCAACCTTCCTCTTTTCCTTTTTTCTCCCCAAAGCCCGAGTACATAGTTGTATAATCTAGTTGTAGGTCCTTCTAGTTCTTTCTGGGACGCCACCTCAGCATGGCTTGATGAATGGTGAGTAGGTCCGAGCCTAGGATCAGAACTGGCAAACTCTGGCTGCTGAAGCAGGACGTGTGAACTTAACTGCTAGGCCACCGGGCTGGCCCCTGAGAATGATTTTTTTTTATTGTGATAAAATATATAAAAAATTTGCCATTTTAACCATTTTTAAGTGTATAATTCAGTGGCATTCATTACATTCACAATGTTGTGCAACCATCACCATTATCTGTTTCCACAAGTTTTCAATACCACAAGCAGATATTCTGCAACCATTAACAATAACTCCCCATTTCCCTACCGCCCCTGGCAACCTCTAATCTACTTTCTGTTTCCAAGAATTTGCCTACTCTAGATATTTCGCATAAGTGGAATCATGCATTTGTCCTTTTGTGTCTGGCTTATTTCACTTAAATACACGTTGTAGCATGACCAGAACTTCACTCCTTTTTACAGCTGAATAATATTCCCTGGTATGAATATGCCATATTTTATCTATTCACCTGTTGATGAAATGCGGCTTGTTTCCACCTTTTGGCTTTTGTGAATAATGCTACTATGTAAATTGGCATACAAGTATCTTTTTAAGTTCCTGTTTTCAATTCTTTTCAGTATATACCTAGGAATGGAATTGCTGGGTCATTGGTAATTCTATGTTTAACTTTTTGAGGACTCACTAAAGGGGAGTGATTTCTTAAACAAGAAATAAAAAAGCACTAGCCATACGGGAAAAAATTGGTAATTTTTTAACTACATTAAAATTAAGAAAGCCTGTTCCTCAAAGCACCAAACAGTGAAAAGACACTGGAATGGGAAAATATATTTGCAACACATATTTTTGATAAAAGGCACTTATTTGGAATATATGAAGGATTCTAACAAATAAGTAATATAAACTATCTAAAATTTTTTAAAAGGGCAACATATTTGAATTGGTCATTCACAGGAAGGGAAATACAAATGGTGAACAAATATTGAAAAGGTCCTCAAACTCAGTTGTGATTAAGGAAATGCAAATTAAAACCACAATTAAAAATCACTGTATACTTACCAGCTTTGCAAAAGTTAGGAAATCTGACAATAGAAAGTACTGTTAAAGATATGAAACAACTGGAATTATCATACATTGTTAGTGAAAGTACAAATTGGTACAATAAGTTTGGAAATCAGTTTGGCACCATCTGACAAAGCTAAAGCTATGAATAGCCAATGACCTAAAAATTACTTTGCATATGGGCTGGAGAAACCGTGCACATGTGTACCAGAAGATATGTATGACCTGTACCATTTGAACACCAATCTACGTATTTCACCAATTTAACAGGCTAAAGGAGAAAAACCACATAATCATCTCAGTAGATGCACTATATGACAAAATTCAACATCTATTCATAATATAAATCTTGGCAAACTAGAGACGATCTGAAATCTGAAGAGCTCCAAATGTGTATGAACTGCAGAATGTAACGCTTACTTTCCAGTTTAAATACCCTCTGAACTATTTGGTATACAAAATCTAAGACAGTAGCTCAGGGCCAGTGTTCCTTAAAGATTGTCTATTTATTGCATCTTTATAACAACTTTGTAATTAAATATTTTGTTGCAAGGGATTTCAAATATCAAGGTGGGCTGAAAATAAAATTAAAGTGTTAATACTACTTTGGAAAAAATATTACTTCCCACATTAACACATTAATCCATATCCTACAGTCCCTTATCTGAAGTATCACCTTTTAATTCACAGATGGGAATTCTCTAGGTTGGCAGGAAGCATACTCTTCCATAGGGTGAATTTTGATACTTCATAAATTGTTTATTTTAGAGTTAAATCTGGTTATAACATGGGCTTAAGAGTAAAAAAGTCTTGGGTTTAGATCTTTGGTTCTTGGCTTCCTAGGTTTATGATCTTGGGCAATGTATTTAATCTCTCTGAGTTTGTTTTTTTCCGTAAAATTGGGATAGTAACACTGAAGCAGGTGTGAGGATTAACTGATAAACATAAGGCATCTGGCAGTCAATAAATGTTATCTATCATATTTTGGAACTAAGTTAAGTAAATATAATATGTTAAATGAACAACACCTTTCTTCCCCACCATTGTTGATAGTCCAAATGCTGCATTGTTTGGGGAGGGGCAGGTAAGTCAGAAAGTACATGCTGCTAGGTAGCAAGTCATTACGAATCCTTCCTTTTAAATAATTTTTTGAAACACTAAGGCTTGTATTATAATTTCCATGTACATTATTGAGAAAACAAATGATTAAACATATTGTCATTCACTGTATGTTTAATTTTATATCTATGTACAAAGTCCATACAGTTTTCATAAGTGAATATAATTCTTCTTTCATAACAAGTGCTTCAGTTCATTTCTGCTCATTTGCTCTTTAAAACGAATGCTTTCAGTCCTGCACTGTGAGCAGAATCACTGCAAAGCTGGGGAAAGTAAGGAAATTTAAGAACGCTAAGATTTAATGATTGTGGCTTATCTAATCTCAAATTTTAAAATTACTCAGCTAAGTTTCAGAAGCCTACTTCCAAATAATTATGTTTATATAATTTCAGCTCCAAATGATTTCACAAGTAATAAAAAAAAGTCACTTATTCTCTACAATTTAGTGTCCACTATAAAATAGGAAGATAATATTTACATTTGGTTCTATCACAGAAATTTTGAGAAGAAAAGTTAAGCAACATGTGAAAATACTTACAAATAAAATGAATAACAAATCCTACCTATCTCATGAGGGAAATATAAGGATCAAATGAAATATTGCATATACAACAGGTTTTTCTACAAACTGTATACCACTTTGCAAGGTATTATTATTATTACTACTACTACTACAAGGCATTTATCAAATACAATAGTATCTAAAGGGAGGATTAATGTAGAAAATCAGAGTCTAAAGTCAATTTTTATAAAGCATGCAGTAGTAATAGTAGTCAATTTTTATAACACATGAGGTACTATATTTAGTAATAAATGTATTACTATGTAAATGCAGTGAATGCTGACGTAATATTTCTCAAAATCCTGTCTCATTCATCTGCTTTATATCTATGAAATTCTAACTACTTGGTTCATCTGCTGTGATCTGAATTATTTAGCTTCTTTTTATTTAGTTTAATAGTATAGTGTTTTAAGTACAAATGTTTCTCAAAGTGCCCTAACACTAAGAGTTGAGAGGAGAAAAAAAAAGAAGGGATACTTTTCTACTTAAAATTTTTTTAGCAACTAGCCGGCTTCCTCCTAATTCATTACCCAGCATTACCATCATTAAACAAATGAATCCGTGCTGCTCACCCTAAAGTACAACACATAGAGTTGCCTAAGTGAAGCCACTTGATCACTATCAACATCTCTCGTGACCTTCAATTTGGGACTCCTACTTAAAATCACTCCTCTCAGTTCTCTGTCTTAATGCATGGCATGTGTCTCTGAATAGTCCTTTATTAACAGGAGTCTCTGAATTTGAGCTGCTCTGGAAGATCGCTGGCTACCTCTTCGATTTGCCCCCTTGGACTTCCTGACGTGAATTTTCTGTGCACCACAAAACTTACAAGTTGAACCATCATAAACATACCCCCTAAATTTGGTGAACATGTGTAGTCATTTTTGTATGATTCAGTAACAGAGTATTAATTTAACTTAAATTCATCAACACAAGAGAAATTTATCTTGTTTTGGGGATCTAGATTTATGCTTAATGTCATTTTCCAGTGTCATGACTGATTTTCTTCTATGTTCCACTTAATTTTTGATTTTTATATCAGAACAAATTATTTTACAATCTTAGGTACCCACTAAATCATTTGGTACTTACATGTGATTCCAATATTTGCTGTTTATTAAATGCTTTTTTTAAAAAGGGTATTTAATAAATGTTTTTTTTAGGCTTTGGAATTGGACAGACAATTCTGCCCTTTCCAGATGACCTGCGGAAAATTATTTAATCTCTTTGAACCTCAATGTCTTCATCTAAAAAATGAGGATAACAATACCTTCCTCATAACACATCAAACCCCCTATTTCTTACAACCCACCCATTCCTTGCAAGGGTAAACTTAAAAAATAAAAAACTCATTTCATTGTGTTGGGAGAATTGGTTCCCTGAGAAAAAGTCCATTGAAACTTCGCTTATTGTCTGCACCAAAATAATTTCAATATATGAAAAAAAGACTTAAGAAAGTCATAAGAAAATTTAGATAAATATTTCTCTGGTGTCTAGATGAAGGAGAAGGACTGCCTAAGCATAGATGTTATCAAATTAAAGGGCAAACTAGAAACAGGGAAAGAGAGCTACTTATAGACAGAGTTAATATATTTAATACATAAAACATGTTGTGTTTCACATGAAAGCCTTGAGAAAAAAAAGAGATAGACCTAGTATATTGACATGGTAAGAAACCCAAGACAGAAAAAGGCATCCACAATAAAAAAAAAAAAAAAAAAACTATATATGACAGTACTGTATAATAAAGAATTTGACTCACCTTTGTCTCTGGTTCCTGGGAGTGAATCTAAATTCCTAGAATTTCCCAACTAAAAGGAGTATCTTTGTTTTCATGAGTCCCTTGGATCACATCTGGGTTTATGCAAATGAGGTGACTCATGGCAGACCCCTAGACAGCTTCAGGATCAGGGCTGATCATGCCAGAAAGACCAGCCATGTGATTACAAGGTTGGAGCTTTGAGCCACGTGATATCAGCCTGATCTCCTGACTCTGGGAAAAGGAGGGGTCTGGAGAATGAGTTCGACCACAGACCAATGATTTAATCAATCACATGTATGTATGAAACCCCAATAAAAACTCTGAACACGAAGCTCAGTGGTGCTTCCTGGTTGGTGAATACATTGATGTGATGGGGGGACATGCCTTGATTCCATGGGGAGAAGTCACAGAACCTCAAAATTCAGGACCCTTCCAGACCTTGCCATACATGTCTCCTATTTGGCTCTTCCTGATTTGCATACTTTCTAATAAAACTGTAATTGTAAGTATAGTGCTTTCTTGAGTTCTGAGTTGTTCCAGCAAATTATCCAATCTGGAGGAATCATGGGATTGTCCCATATTTGTAGGCAGCCGGAAGTGCAGGTGGCCTGGGGACCCCACTTTTGACTGGTATCTGAAGTGGGGGCAGTCTTGTTGGGGACCACGCCCTTTAATTTGTGTGGTCGGCACTAACTCTGGGTGGTTAGTGCCAGAACTAAATTGCAGTATACCGGTTGGTGTCAGAATAAACATCAACTACATAAAATATATTAAGAGATGCATGCAAGAATGGCTGCCAAAATATTAATAGTGCTTATCTCTGGACTGGTTTCAGGTGATTTTTATTGTTTTAAAAACATCCTTCACAACTTGATCAAATTTTTGTAATGATCATATGATGTTTATAATAGGGAGGAAAAGCTATTTACATTGTGGGGAGAAAAAGTAAGCTCCCAAATACATACTATTAAAGATGCTGAATAAGAGGTATTATATGATCCATTTATATTTATATATATATATATATATATATATATATACACACATATCCATGTATATTCATATGTATTTAAAGAATATGGAGATATGTGCATATTAATAGAATGAGAATAGGAATAATGTACTCTAAAATGCTGTTGACAGTGGTTATCTATAAGGAAGGGTGTCAAGGGAGGGAGTCATTTGCTATGCATATTTCTATATTGTTTGAATCTTTTACAACTAGAATATTTATGTTATTCAAGTAATAAAAAAAAAGAAAGAAAAATGATCTCATAGAAATGTTAAAAAAAACACAAGGCCCAAAGAAATTGATTTTTTAAAAAGTATATTGCAATGTAAAAATGGGCTAAGTGAAAAAAATTGATATTTCACATAAGAAAAAAAGCAATATATGAAAAACACCTCGGTAATAAAAAAAATGTTAATTTTAACAAAAGTGAGATATTTCAAGTTATAAAAGTCTTTAAATTATCATATTTAATTCTCATGAGGATGTGATCAGATGCACAGTCAAAAATTACTTTGAGATAGAGTAAAACATTATTTATAGAAAAAAAATTTGATAGTATTATCAAGAGTGTGAAAATGCTTATGTTCTTTAAATAGTAATTCCATGTTTTAGAATCTAAACCAAGAAATATAGTAATTAGAGATGCAAAAAATGATTTTTATACAAAAAATATTTGGCATTAAAAATACGAAATATCTAAATGTCCAAGAATATATGGCATGGAAAAATAGATGTGAAAATCCTATATTATGCAGTATTATGTATCCATTAAAAATGACAATTTTGAAGAAATTTTAAGGTAACAGAAAAATACACCATAGTGTTCAGTTTAAAAAAAGCAGGATTTATAACTGCATATGATCCAATTTACGTTTAAAGAAGACAAATTACACGGTTTTAAATATAATTATTTTTCTGTCTTTTTCAAGACTCCTCAATGGGAACTTATTATTTTAATAACTTTTATTATTTTTTAAATTAAATTTACTTGGTGGGATTTTAAGGCAATGTTTCAATCAGTTGTCTGTTCAATCTTTGGTTTCCTGATAGAAATGTAACTCAATACAATAAAAATACTTTAATTCATGGATAAAGCACTGAACCTTTTAAAGGTTATAGCTCTAAATCTGACACTAACTGTATAACTCTGGGAAAATTATTTATCCCCTCTGAGCCAAATTCACTCATCTGTTTAAAAAAGAAAGCATTGGGTTGGATTTCCAAGGTCTGTTCTAGGTCTAAAAATGTTATGATCCACTGACTTAGACACTCTTTGAATAAAATAAAGAAAATGCCATGGGGGCCGCCCCAGTGGTGCAGTGGTTTACTTCGCGCTTGGCAGCCCGGGGTTCGCCGGCTAGGATCCCGGGCGCCTGCCAACGCACGGCTTGTCAGCCATGCTGTGGCGGCGTCCCATATAACGAAGTAGAGGAAGATGGGCACCCATGTTAGCCCAGGGCCAGTCTTCCTCAGCCAAACGAGGAAGATTAGCAAAGGATGTTAATTCAGGGCTGGTCTTCCTCACAAAAAAAAAAAAAAAAGAAAGAAAGAAATGCCATGAAATGAATAATACTTTCAAATTAATCCATTTTTTATTAATGCAGTTGAATAATCATATATATAGATGCACATCATATTATTTATTTGTTTAGAGACAGTATTAGATTCTCAGATCCCTCTGCAATTAATCTAGAACCCCTCAGGGATCTCAGCCGACAGGTAGGAAGCTGCTGATAAAGACAACTAGCAAATACAAACAGAAAAGAAGCTAAACCTCAGTTCACAGTAAAACTTCAAAGTGATATTTTAAACTGTATCTTCAAATATTGACTGGCACTGGGCAGAATTATCCTCTTTTGAGTCTCAATTTCTCATTTATAAAATGAGAACAGTAATTGTTGCTTATAGGGCTGCCATGAAGATTGAAAGATAATTATGTGAAAACACAATGCATAATACATAGTAGATATTCAATAAATGTCAGTTCCTTTCCCTTTGCCCTTTGCATTCTGAAAATTACCATAATCAAACAGGAACAGAACCTGTAAAACTTATATATCCGGAAATTTAATGATACAGAACGAGAAAAGAAGTAAAAGATTTTCTAGCTATAAAATCTGCATTAGACCCATTTAGTGAACAGTTTGTTTCATTCCATAGCTTTTTGTTACCAATCTGCATCCAGTCCCTGTTGACCCACACCATGTCATGAGAAGTATTATCAATACTGGGGCCCATGTGGATAGTTTTCATGAGTCATGGGCTCCATAGAGCCAACATATTTCAGAGAACCATTGAATTCTATCATTCACTCACTCTCTCAAGTTGCAGATGAAGAATTTGAGGGCCAGAGAAATGAAGTGAGTCACCAAAGCTTACTCAGCTAAGTCAGTGGCAGAACTGGTTCTCTGCTCCTTCTATTACTTCACAGCAGTTTCACATACCTCACACACCACTTATCCTACCAGCATCCCTTGCTGAGTTTTCTATTGTGGTTTACTTCCTGTGAAAATACTTTTAGCCAAAGGGTACAGACAAAAACAGAAGAATTAATTGGATATTAAATTGCAGGGCAGGTTTAGGAGAAATTAGAAATAATCACTATATAGCTAAAGGTTGTAACTAAATGAAATTCGTGATCATTTTAACCATCTTTTCTTCCTTTATATTTTTTAAAGTAGAAATGGGTAAAGCCCTAGCTTCTGTGCTTACTACTACAGAGTTAAAATCTACGGAACCGTAAACCCTAGTGTAATTAAAAATTAAAATGACCTCAGTGTTTCCATGGAAATAAAAAGACCTCATGAATAAAGAATTACTATTATGCAACTGATATAGAAGACTTCTACTCCGAAAGCCACACATTGTTTTATAGCTACTACAAGCTAGATGTTTTTCTTGTTTTATTTTTGCCTATATCCTTTGGTTAAACTCTTCTTGAAGGACTAAATACATCCATATTTTTGATGAATATAATTCTGATATGAAACCATTACAATGTATTTTCAAATGTTAATTAAACCTAAAAAGAGAGGAAAGATCTTAACACAGTTAATATATTTACATAATTCTAATCATCTTTTTAAAGCCAGAATTTATAATTCCATCTAACCATAATTTAGGTAAAAGCAAAATAAGTGAAAAAGCTTAATAGTTTATTAAATCTAAAATTGAATAATATATTAAAAAGATTAAAAAATGATAGTTTAAGGTAGTTAGTTAAATAAAAAAAGACAAGAAAGCAGAAAGACATACTCTTCCAAAATATTGTGGTAATCAAGTCTAGAAATCTGATGCCCCTCACTTGCAGAGTGTTATATGTAAATATGGTATATTAAGGGGCATTTAGACTAGAGTTACCTTATATTGTAATGTTTCTTGGAGACCCCTGTTTATAATACACTCATTATGTATTTGTTGGCTAAGGGACTGAAGAGATTGTTTCAATTAGCAACTAATCTAATCTGAGGTGCTCCCTGCCCCTATATTCCCTCACAGGTTCCAAAGTGGACTCAGCTGACCAGTTTGAAGCATTCTTGGTGTTCCTTTCAACTTCTTAGCCATCTTTCCTGCTCTAGTTAACCTAAACGTTGGAGGGCCCCAGGGCTAGATCCTGGGGATTCTTCTCTTCAGGTGATCTCTCCGTTCTCTAGTTTTAAATGCCATCCATGTGTTGATAAATCACAAAAACGTTTATCTCCAGTCCTGACCTCTAGACTTTATCTCTAAGTGCTTACTTAACATTTCCATTTGGAAGTCAAACCCCCCAGGTACAAAAGGGAGTTCCTGCGTTTCTCTTCCGAATTTATTCATCCCCATCAGTCTTCCTCAAAGCAGTAAAATTCATGACCATTCATACAGTAGCTCAAGACTAAAACCCTGAAGTCATTCTTTATTCCTCCCCTTACTTTACACACCATCCCTACCCTCACCCCCCACCCCCCAGCCCTCACAGCCAATCAATCAGCAAGTCCTGATGATTCTATCTCCAAAATACATCCTGAATTTGTCCATTTCTCTTTGCCTCCTGTATTACTACCACTCTAGTTCCAAATCACCCGAGGTTCTCATCTGTGCAATTGCAATACCCTCCTAATTGCTCTCCCCATTTCTATTCATGTCCCCTACAACACATTCTCCTACAACATATAAACCAAGGTATATCACTTCTCCACTTAAAATCCTCTAATGGCTTTTGTTGTATTCAGAATGAAATTGACCCTATGATTACCATGAACTCCAAGGCCTTCTGTACCTCCCTGACCTCATCTTATACCATCTTCTCTATCGCTCTCTAAGCTTATATGCCACACTGGCCTTCTTTCTGCCCTTAAACACTTTTTTTCCACCTCAAAGCCTTTGCATTTACTGTTCCTTCTACCTGTGAAGCTCTTCTTACCCCTGCTTTTTGAATGATGGCTGCTTTTCATCTGTTGAATGCCAACTCCTTGAAAATACCACCAACCAAAATAACCTGTTGATAAAGAAAACTAAGTTTTCTGCTTACTGCAGTAGGAAGAATACTACCTTGACAGATCTTAGCAGTGTCTCTGAGGGGGAAAGGGCAAAGGTGAGATATTTATGAGGTTTTTGGGGTCTAGCTGAAGTTGGGTTTTTCAAGGTAAGGACCTGATTGGTATTGGGTAAAGTCTGTAAGGCTGATGGGGGAAACTCGAGCCAAAGTTACCCATCAAAGAGTCCTCATTCTCAACAGAAATGGGCCTGCCTTAGGACCTTTGCCATACTCAGCCATTGGCTGGGAGCAGCCTGTGAGAAGCATAGCTTCTGTAGAAGCACCACAGTGGGGTCAGAGCATAGCAGCTGGGGCCATCTGTCAATTACTCCACCTGTAGCAACAGCTCTGAGTGGCTCATTTTCATAGCTGCCACAGCTCACCCCTTGCGCTGAACAGATTTCTCTCCTCCCACACGTTCAGAGTGCAGGTCTTGCATGGTTCTTGTAGGCCTATGTTCCTGACAGGAAACTCAGGACGGGCCTCTGACACTGCAGTTGATCTCTGGGGTTACAACTGGTACTCATGCTCTCCCTCTTTCACTAGCTATTGTAATTTCCCTCACCCTCACCTTATCAGGTCTTGGTAGCTTACTGGTGGTGTGACTCAAATCATCCTGAAGGGTCCCAGCAATCACACTGTTCTCACGCTAACATTGCTGCATGTGTCCATTCACAGTTACAATGAGACTTGGGAGTACCAAAAGGTTCCCAAATGACTCATCTGGGTTCCACACGTTCCTGCTCTACCTCCTCCTGCTGATCAGTGTTGATTATCCCTGCCAGACTGCCGATGCCTCTGCTTACCTGCTGGTGCCTGGATACAAGGACTTCAACGTGCACTGACAGCAGCCATATCTTATAGCTCAATAAAAAGTTTGCATTCCTCCTGGCAAGAGTATGCTCTCTTCGGGGACCAGGACCTCCAACCCTGCAGAGCCCAGAGTTAAAGGGATGACAAGCATAAACTCTGCCAGTGTGTCACTGGTAATGATGGTAAATGGAGCCACTCCTGCTTCTGCCCCTTGGTTCCTGGACCCATGTATTCTTCCTGTTGGGAGCACAGCACCATGCAGAGGTCTCTGATTTGATGCAAATACTACATCTTCAAGGATGGCACCCATCCTTTCAGACTGTTGCCTCTGAATTAATGCTGCAGCTCTGCTTTTAGCAGGCCACTTCAGCATTCCATGAATTTACCATCTTAACTGCAACAATTTCTTTAAGAAAAAAACCCTATCAATCATTTTGCATACATATTCATACCTCTCTGTAATTATACTAAATATGGTCTTAATTGCTCCATTTAATCCAGGTGACCAACTTTTTTTTCCTCCCAGAAAAAACTAGAAGACAGAAAATCAGGAACTGTTTAGCTATTTTTCTAATGAGCATGCCTTTCATATTATCTTTATAAATTTTAAGAAGGCGATGTATATAATAAAATCCAAAGGCATTTTCATATCCTCTAAATCTATATCTATTTTTAAGTGTATAAGAATAAAAGTAAAATACAACTGTTTAGTGGCAAATGTTTTGTCTCTCCTTGGTTCTCTTTAGATTTTGTCCAAGCATTCAAAGATTATGTATCAATAAACTCAGTTTAACATTTGTCTAAGGTCTTTAACATAGCTAAAAATCTAGAAATTACAATTTTAGTTAAATATAAACTTCTTTAGAATGTTGATATTTAGAAATATCACAAGATTATAAACCTTTTTAAGATAACCATTATTACAATTTTGTCTAGTTAATGATGATTCTAAATTTTTGTAATCTTAAACAATTTGTAGAAATAATGATAATAATGATAACTTGTTTGTCCCATAAAACCAATGCAAGGAATATAAGAAGTTTAAATTATGAGACATTCTACATTCTTGTATAAAGTAGAATATCATGTTGGCATTAATTTCATATATTAAAGTTAGGAAAAAGATAATTGCTTTTCAACCCTTTAAACCAATATGATTAACTCATTCTAATTTGTCCAATGATTCATCTTTTTATCATGAATATTTTATGAACATTTTCTATACAATATATAAGCTTTGTATTCATAAACGAAATTATAAAAACTCTTTATATCCTGTTTCAAAGCCCTTCACCTTAGAACCTGGGCCTTTTCTTCTTTTCCTATAGTTTTAAACAGAAATATCTCCTGAAAGTAATTTTGAAGAAAAAGAAACACAAAACAATTTAATGATTTTGCTTTCTATTTCAGAAATTCTTAATTAGGTATTCCTAGCTTGAGCACATAATGACAGAATAATTATTTTCATCAATTAATCTTTAAAGTTTCCCTGCGGAGGAAAAGGAGAAGAGTAATAGAAAAAATGAGAGGGAGCTAGCTTTAGTCAAATACAAAATTATCATTGTAAAAAACTAGTTATCTTTCCTTATTTAAAGAGAGGGGAAAAGTTTAGATGCAGGAAAACCTTTTTTTTTTTTCTTTTGGTGAGCTAACATTTATTGCCAATCCTCCTCTTTTTGCTGAGGAAGACTGGCCCTGGGCTAACATCTGTGCTCATCTTCCTCTACTTTATACGTGGGACACCACCACAGCATGGCTTGATAAGCGGTGTGTAGGTCCATGCCCAGGATCTGAACCTGCGAACCCTGGGCCGCTGAAGTAGAGCATGCGAACTTAACCACTATGACACTGGGCCAGCCCCCAGAAAACCTATTTTGACATACAAGCAGACAAGGGCAGGGGGAGAGAGAAAAAGAGACAGGGTCATTGCAGCTGGTTTAAACATTAACTCAGACCCTTGACAATTTGATTTGCATGATTAGAAAACCAGTAATTATTAATAGTTGAAGTATGGAAATGAGAGAGGTGTCTCATATTAAACAAAGTGATATTTCTCTTTTCGACCAACCAGATCATCTCCTTATGAGGTGTTTTGAAATGAAGGAGAAAAAGTCAAAAGGAGAGATGGGACACAGGGAAACAGAGGAACATAGGATAAGGAAGTGGAATAGAAGAATAAAGGACATTATATTTAAATTGTGTTTTGAAGGGATCTAAAAAAGATAGTTTTAAAATTTTCACACTTTTCTCTTGCCTTTGCCAAGGAATCTTTTAAAGAAGCAATTTCATAGTCCTTTGAATATATTTTGGAAGTTTCCTCTTGCCTTAAAATGTAGACAATCATATGTTTGTGATATTTGCTTTCTTTTTGCTTCAAAGTGCCTACCAAAAGGAAGAATTTTGTTCATATCAAAAGTTCTCCAAAGTAATCATTATAATTCAAAATAATTCTTATATCCTTTAGAAAGTTAAGAAGATACTTTTTTTTTTTTTTGGTGAGGAAGATTGGCCCTGAGCTAACATCTGTGCCCATCTTCCTCTACTTTGTATGTGGGACACCACCACAGCATGGCTTGATGAGCGGTGTGTAGGTCCATGCCCAGGATCTGGACCCACAAACCCCGGGCCACCAAAGCAGAGCATGTGAACTTAACCAGTACACCACCAGGTGGCCCCTAAGAAGATACATTTTGATTCTAGTATAGATACATGTAAGATACAAGAGCCCAGAGCCAGTACAGAACTAGACTAAAGATAAACCTAGGAGTCTGACAACAGTCAGTCAAACACTGCGCACCTTGTATCCTGGGGACCCCTTACCAAAGAGAACTAGACTTCTATGGACAAAACAAAACAAGAGTAAAGTTCTGATAAGATTTTCATAAATGACCTGAGACAGTTTTTCCAAAGGATGCCAGTCTGAGGAGAAACCTGAATATACAAGCTCACACCCATCTTCATCCCTATGAACTTCCTCCTATCGATGCACAGTGAAGAAGTGACAAGGACAAACAGACAAACAGTAGTACTGTCAGTCATAATGCAGATTTCTACCAAAAATAAAAAATTTTCAAACCTGATCAATCAATTTTTTGTGTGTGTGTGTGTGGGGAAGACCAGCCCTGAGCTAACATCTGTTGCCAATCCTCCCCTTTTTGCTGAGGAAGACTGGCCCTGGGCTAACATCTGTGCCCATCTTCCTCCACTTTATATGGGACGCCGCCACGGCATGGCTAACAGGCAGTGCGTCCGCGGGTGCCTGGGATCCGAACCCGCGAACCGCAGGCTGCCAAGCGCGAACTAAACCGCTGCGCTACCGGGTGGCCCCCATGATCAATCGATTTTTAAAAAGAGTTTCTTATTCCTAAATACTACTCTTAAACTAAACAAACTAAACTTATCATTTGGAGTGTTTGATGAAAATATAAGCAATCAGAGCTCAAACCCAATATGAACTTACCTCACCATTGCCATTGCAGAGACCCCATGCAGGAGGGTAAAGGGCCTCAGAAAAGCATGCTGTTTCCAAGGTGACCAGATTTTGATGGGACCTCCTAGATTGTCAAATGCTGGCTCCTTTAAAATATCTCCAAAACAACCTGTTGATAAAGCAAAACTGAGTTTTTTGCTTACTGCAGTAAATGAGAATACTATCTTGAGAGTCTTAGCAGTGTCTCACAGGGGTAGTGAGAGACACAATACATGAGTTTTGGGATCTGGTTTAAGATGAGTTTTAAAGCAGGGGATCTGATGGGATTAGGCAAAATTTTAACGTAATAGTTTTTGATTGGACACAACGAGATGAGTTTCGAAATGATTCTTTCACAATCGTCTGCCTTCTTAGACTAATCTTCTGCTATGCCCTCCACAACCTTAATTGTTCACCAGCCGGGAATAACTTCTTAATTTAAAAAATTTTTTCAACTGTTTGAATTGATAGTACTTTTCACACTTTATTATAACTGGTTGATTGTGAAACTATCTGCCTCTACACTGTGAGTCCCCATAGGGCTAGAATCAGGTTTTGTTAATTTTTCTTACAGCCAGCAGGTAACACAGTGTCTGGTTCTCAATAAATACTCTGTCACTGTTGATAATGATCGGAGAAAAAACACACAAACACACCAACTAATCTGATTTCCAATTTATGAACATGAACCCCAAATGAACTCTTAACCAATAGGCCCATTAATAATATTATACTTTCCTAGTCTACTTACTCTACTAGCTTTTTCCCTCAACTCCCCAGCACAACTCCCCTACAAACCCATCTGAAACACTGACCTAAGGGCCTTGCTTCTTATCTCACTGAGAAAACTGAAGCAATCAGAAGAGAATTTCCACAGACTCTCCCTGTACCCATCTCCTAGCACCTTTATCCATGTAGTCTGCTTTGTCATCCATCCACAGATGAGGTATCTACACTCCTATCTAAAGTCAAACCTCCCCCAAAGTCATCCCCTTTCTCCTACTCAAAGACATTTCTTCAGCAATTCTTCCCCCTCAACAACTGTCTCATCTCTCTTTAAGTTGTTTTCCATTTATTTTCTATGAGGACACTCTAAAATCTTAAGTGTAAATAGTCATTCATTCAAAAATATTTTCTAAGCATCTACCACTGTGATACATCAATGAACAAAAAAAGACAAAGATCCCTGCCCCTGTGGTTTATAATCTAGTAGGAGGAGACAGATGAACTATAAAGTTTATTCTCAACACAATGGCCAAAGTGATCCTTTTAAAGGGTAAGTCTTATGTTGTCATTTTTCTGCTCAAAACTCAGCAATGGCTTCCCATTTCCAGAGAGTAAAAGCCAAAGTCTTTATAATGGTTTAGAAGACCCTCCACGATCTCTCTGTTACCTCTCTGACCTCATTTCCCAGTACTCTGTCACTTGCTCACTCCACTCCAGTCACATCAGCCTTCTTGCTGATCTTCAGGCATATCGGGTACTTCCCAATCTTTCACCTCCCTCTTCTTGCACTACTCTGCATGGTATCTGTGTGACTCTCTCATTCCTTTCCAGGATGTGCTTACACGTAGCTTCTCAGTGAGGCCTGCTCTGATGGCTCTATTTAGAATCACAACTCCCTCCACAGTGAACCCCTATTTTCCCTCTTTGTCTGCTCCACATGTGTCCCCTATCATTTATCAACCTAACACATAAAAGTACATAGTATACATATAGTAATACATATAATATGCTTACATATAAGTACTATACTTATTTATTATGCTTATATATACTCATTTATTATGTTTATTATTTATTGTCTATCTCCCTGTAGTGGAAAGTAAGTTCCAAAAGGGCAGGAAACAAGTCTGTTTTGTTGAATGAGTGAATGTCCATCTTTAAGATTTTTGAGTGTCCTTGTAGCATAAAAATGTAAAAAACCCAAGAGTTTCTAAAAGCAATTATAGCTGCAATAGTCATGGCCAGAAAATTGTTATACAATTTTATTATGGTAATCAACAAATTATTCTATCATCTCAATTTGGACATCATACTTATCCTTCAGAAATCTGTGAAGCTTAATTTTGTACTCAAATTTACAAAAATTTTTTGATTCAGTGGACTCCTTTAATAGATCATTTTAATAAGATTTTAATCAAACACACCCTAAGCAAAATGTAAAATTCTTAGACTGGTCTTCTAGAATTTCTACTATTTAACCTCTCCTATCTTTCCAATCTTTTCTCCAGCTTTTTCATTTGAATCCTAATGTTCTCACCAAAATGAACTTACCAGTACCCCAAATGTGCCATATAATTCCTTCTACTTGCTCCTTGAATTCCATACCTCTGCATTTTAATCTCATGTTCATATCCTGTCATTAAAGATCCAACTCAAAGGTCCTATCATGAAAAGATCATCTGCTTTTCTGGATAGTGTAGCAAAAGGAATGGGAATTGGTATTGAACAGACATTGGTACCAATATGAGCTTTATCACTTAAGTGTTGTGTAACAAACTCAGGCAAGTTATTGAATTTCTGAATTTCAGGTCTCTCATTTGTGGGAGACAGCATTAGTGACCTAAATTATGATATTCAAAGAACTCTGTCTTTTTCTCTTACTAAAACACAACATTTCCTAGCATCTCTTGTAACTAGGGTGGTCATACAACAATGCTAACCAGTGAGATACAAGTGGAAGCTGCTGATGGGTCTTCTGAGAGACCTTTGGCTCACTCACCTAGCACAGGCCTTCCTGTCTGAACTCTAATCAGTGCTGGAGGCGGAGCAACTATCATGGACAAAAAGACAACAAGCATGTAGACGAAAGCCACATTAGAGATGGTTATATGAAAAGATAAAAGGAGTCTGGGCTCCTGCTGGCAACACAGAACCACCATTCCAGCCCTGGTCAGACTGCCCTTGGACTTGGTTTCATAAAAAAAACCAAAAAGACCTCTTTATTTTGTTAAGCCATTATAATCACGTCTCTGTTGCAAGCAGCCAAAGGTGCTCCCTTACAGATACACTAGCCTGAAAATAAGGATAATGCTTACCTTTCAGGATTTTTAAAGCTTATAATTAATTTAATTAATTATAAAAATAAACATATATTGAGTACCGTGTATCAGATTCTAAGATCTTAGCATGAATTAATTCATTAAATCCTCATAAAAATTCAGTTAGGTAGCTACTATGCCCATGCCCTCAGATAAAAACTATGAAGAACTGAAAGTCTAAGTAACCTGTCCAAAGTTACACAGCTAATAAAAAAGAAGTAGGATTCAAATCTTAGCTGTTTGACTTCAGAGCACATGCTCTTGACCACAAGTCTAAGCTATAATAGTAAGAAACCACTTACTTTATGCCAGGCAAAATGCCAAGTGCTTTAACCAAACAATATACAGCACCAAGTACAATGTGTGGTGCTCATTAAAATGTCAGTTCTATTCCTTGGAAGTAATGTCTTTTTCCTCTGAATTCTTATATAATTTTATGTATATTCCTATTATAAAACTTATTTTCTATCTTGTATGAAGTTATATATCTCATTTAATAGACACTAAGTTCCTTTAAGGCAAACTTTTAAGTCATTCATTTTGGTATCCTTGGCATCCATGGCATCTAACTCTGTGGGTGATGGAACACAGAAAGCTGAGTCGTCATGATTCATGAAGCCATGACAGTGGGGATTGAAAACGATACTGTCAAAGGTGGTCTCGACACAATCAGGTAGTTCTTGGGAATTACTTTGGATCAATCACATACCCTAAGTCTCACAATGATATACATATTTGCCTTGCCCAGATTTGTTGTATCCTATTCTATCTCATAATCTCTCCTTGTACTTCTCTTACAACCTCCTACTTCATCTCCCAACTGTACTGTTCCCGCAGAAACCCAAATGTGACATTATGTTAAACTGTCTGGAGAACTTCTACATCTAGTTAAGATGGAGTAAAAGCGACCAGATTTACCCTCCTGCCTAAAACAACTATAAAATATATGAAACAACGATTCTCAAAACATTGGACATCATGCAACAGAGGACAGTAATCCCTGAGAGATGGAAACCAAATGAGATGAGGCCTATGTTATCCCAGATTATCACCCGAAGAGAGTGTCCAGGCTGTGGCACATGGATGGGGAACGCAGGCAGAGCCTCTCTGAGTAGAGGAGATGGAACTTGAAATCCAGGAAGGTCAAAGCAGCTAGAGTTTACAGGATGAGGTACTGGAGAAGAGAGAGCTACACAGATAGAAAACTCCAGAGATCTGCAGAATGTCACTCCCTAGCATTTAACAGGGTACTTCCTGTTCAGTGCCTGAGTATAAGGAAACTATCTGAGGCTAGGGAAAGAACAGCTTCACAGGATTTGAAGGAACAACCCCTGAGAATCACATGGGACCTCAAGACTGCCTATTCCCACCCGCCAGAAGGGAAAACCTCATTAATTCAAGTTCACAGTGTAGAGTACTCAGAAGGGCTTTGCCTCAATAGTGGGACAAAATTAACACTAGGTTAAGTGCTGCTCTGGTCCAAAGCAAGATGTTAAGAGAACAAACTCTTAAGAAACTTAACTGTGTCTTAGAACAAAACTCAAGAATATTTATAGGAATACAAAAATATCCAGCCCCCAACAAAGTAAAAGTTATGTCTGACAGTCAATCAAAAGTTACCAGGCATCAAAGAAGCAGGAAAATATATAAAAATAATGAGTAGAAAATCAATCAACTGAAATTACCTCAAAAAAAAAAAAAGAAAAGATCATAGAACTAGTAGACAAGGATATTAAAATAGTTTCATAGCTTACATTCTATATGGTCAAGAAGCTAGAGGAAAGATTCAAGATGTCAAGTAGAGACACGGAAGATACAAAAAATTCCCAAATTAAACTTCTAAATATGAAAACTACAATGTCTGTGTTGAGAAATACACTGGATTATTAATAACACCAAGTTAACCTGGGATTAACAACAGATTAGACATTGTAGAAGAAAATATCAGTTAATTTGAAGACTGAGCAATATAAACTATACAAAATGAACAGGGATAGAAAAAAGATGGAAAAAAAATGAACAGAGAATCAGTGAGATACGGGATAACTTCAAGCAGCTCAATATATACATAATTGGAATCTCTCATAGAGAGTAAGGGGGAGGAGACAAAAAATGTTTTTGAGGAAACTGATTTTTTATTAAATCAAAAAGTATTTGTTTTTGGATTAAAACTGTAAACCTAACCATCCAAGAAGCTCAACAAACCCCAAACACAAGAAACGTGAAGAAAACTGCACCAAGGCATTCCATAATTAAGTTGCTAAAAACCTGTGACAATGAGGAACTATTAAAATTAGATAGAGGAAAAAAAGACACATATGCTAAGGAACAAAAATAAGAACAATAGGGGGCTGCCCCCTGGCGTAGAGGTTAAGTTCACGCGTTCCACTTTGGCAGGCTGGGGTTCGCAGGTTCAGATCCTGGGCGCGGACATACTCACCGCTATCAAGCCATGCTGAGGGGGCATCCCACACAGAAGAGCTACAACTCTATGACACACAAGTATGTACTGGTGGGCTTCGGGGAGAAAAAAGAAAAAGAGAGGAAGATTGGCAACAGATGTTAGCACAGGGCCAAACTTCCTCAAAAAAAAGAAAGATAGCAAATTTCTCATTGAAAAATAATAAAAGCTAAAAGATAGAGGAACAACATTTTTAAAATAAAGGAAAAAAACTGTTAACTTGGAATTCTTTATCCAGGGAAAAGATTCAAAAATGAAGGCAAAGTAAATCGCTTCTCAGAGATGATAAACCTGAAAGAATTCATAAGCAACAGATCTACAGTACAAAAAAACATTAAAGGAAGTTCCATTTAAAGGAATGTTAAAGGAAGTAAAAGGAAAAATGACACCAGACAGAAATCTGGATCTATACAAAGAAATGAAGAACATTGGAAATAATAACTATCTGGGCAAATAGAAAGATTTTTTTTATTATTTAAATCTCTTTACAAGATAACTGATTGTTTAAAGTATAAATAATAACAACGTATTGTGGGGTTTATAAGATATATAGAAATAAAATGTATGACAACAATAGCTTGAAGGCAAGAAGGGGAAAATGGAAGTATATTCTTGTAAGATTCTTACTCTGTATGTGAAATGGTGGAATAGTACTTGAAGGTAGACTATGATAGTTAAAGATGTACAGTATAAACACTAAAGCAATAATTAAAATAACAAGAGTTACAGCTAATAAATCAGTAAAGGAGGTAAAGTTGAATAATAAAAAAAGCTGAACTGCACCAAAAGAAGGCAGAACTAGAAGAAAAGGGGAACAAAGAACAGATGGGACAAAACAGAAAACAAACATCAAGAGGGAAGCCTTAAACCCAACCATATCAATAATAACAGTAAATGTAACTGAAACCCCAAAACACATAAAACAGGATAATTTATCCTGATAAACAAGTATGATTTATTCTAGGAATGCAAGGATGCAAGGATATTTTACCCTTTGAAATTCAGTCAAAGTCTCTTACCATATAGAGAAACTAAAAAAACAAAAACCAAATGATCATCTCAATATATGCAGAAAAAGCACTTGACAAAATCAAATACCCATTCCTCATAAAAACGTTCAGCAAGCTAAGAACAGAAGGAATCTCCCTCAATTTGATGAAGGACATATGCAAACCCATCATACTCGATGGTGAAAGACTAAATTCTTTCTCCCTAAGATCAGAAACAAGGCAAGGAAGTCCACTCTCATCACTTCTAATCAAAATTGCACTTTAGGTTCTAGCCAGTGTAACAGTCGAGAAAAGGAAATAAAAGGAATCCAGATTTGAAAAGGAAGATGTGGCCGGCCCGGTGGCCCAGTGGTTTAGTTCGTGCTTTGGCAGCCCGGGGTTCGTGGGTTAGGATCCCGGGTGTCCGTCAATGCACTGCTTGTCACCCATGCCCTGGAGGTGTCCCATATAAAGTAGAGGAAGATGGGCATGGATGTTAGCCCAGGGCCAGTCTCCCTCAGCAAAGGAGGGATAGGCAACAGATGTTAGCTCAGGGCTGGTCTTCCTCACACACACAAAAAAAGGAAGATGTAAAACAGTATGATTATCTATGTAGAAAATTTGATAAAATTTACCAAAAAGCTACTAGAACTAATAAGTGAGTTTGACAAGGTTGCAAGATATAACATTCATAAAAAAAATCATTTGTATTCCTATATAACACAAAAATCAGAAACTGAAATTAAAAACAATGCCATTTATAAGTTCTTAGCAATCAACTGAGAAAAGATATGTGAGATCTGTACACTGAAAACTATAAAACACTGCAGAGAAAAATCAAAGAATCAATATTAAGATTTCAATTACCCTCAAATTGATATATACATTCTACATAATCCTAGTCAAAATCTCATCAGGCTTATTTTTTTTTAAAGAAATTGATAAGGTGATTCTAAAATTCACATGAAAAAACCAAGAACTTAGAATAGCCAAAACAAAGTTGAAAAAGAAGAAGATTCAAGGACTTATACTACCTGATTTCAAGACTTATAAAGCATAGTAATCAAGACAGTGTGGTATTGACAAGAAGATAGAGTGTATCAATCTCGGTACTTTTGGGCCAGATAATTCTTTGCTTGGGGGCTGTCCTATGCACTGTACGATGTTGAGCAGCATCTCTGGCTTCTATCTACCAGAAACCAGTAGTATCTCCCTAGTTGTGAAAACTAAAACTGTCTCCAGACTTTGACAGTGCCCCCTGGGGGTAAAATTGTCCCAGTTGAGACCACTGAGACAGACAATAGATCAATGGAAGAGAACAGAGAGTCCAGAAACTGACCCACCTATATATGATCAATGGATTTTTTCATTAATTCAATGGAGAAAGCATAGTCTTTTTTAAAAATATGGTGCCAGAACAATTGGATATTCACATGCAAAGAAAAATAAGTCAATCTATACCTTGTACTATGTATACAAAAATTAGTTCAAAATGAATTATGGACCTAAATGTAAATCTAAAGTGATAAAACTTCTAGAAGAAAATATAGGAGAAAATCTAACCTTGGGTTAGGCAAAGATCTCTTAGATACAACATAAAAGTATAACCTGTAAAGAAAAATAACAGATAAATTGGACTTCACCAAAATTAAGAACTTCTGCCCTTTGAAAGACTCTGTTAAGAGATTGAAAAGGTAAGCTACAGATCAGGTGAAAATATTTGTAAATTGCATTTCTACTAATGGACTTGTACCTAAAAAATACTTTTTAAACCTCTATATAACAAGAAAACAACAATGCAATTTAAAAATGGGTGAAAGATTCAAACAGACAGTTCACTATAGAAGATATACAGATGGCAAATAACACATGAAAAGATGCTCAACAGCACTGGTCATTAGGGAAGTAGAAATTAAAACCACAATGAGATGCTACTATACACCTAATACAATGTCTAAAATGTAAAATACCAAGTGTTGACTAGGATATAGAGCACCTGAAACTCTCATACACTGCTGATAGGAGTGTTAAATGGTACAACCACTTTGGAAAATCATTTAAGAGTTTCTTAAAAAGTTAAATACATACATACCATATGACCCAGCCATTCCACTCCTAGATATTTACCCAAGAGGAATGAAAGTATATGTCCATACAAAGACTTTTATACAAAAGTTCATAGCAGCTTTATTTGTAATACCAAGAATGTAAACAACTCAAATATCCATCAACAGGTGAATGGATAAAACAAATTATGGTATATTCATAAAATGGAGTACTACTCAGCAGTAAAAAGGAATGAACTATTCATACATCTTGTGACACAAATGAATCTCAAAATAACTATGCTGAATGACAAAAGTCAGATAAAAAAAGTTCATACTATATGATTTCATTTATACAAAGTTGTAGACAAAACAAATTGATCTCTAGTGACAGAGCAGATCAGTAGTTGTCTGGCGAGGGTGGGGTAAGGATGGGAGGCAGGGAGAAGTGCGGATGGATTACAAAGGGGCACTAGCTATCTTTTGAGGATGATGGATATGTTCATTATCTTGACTATGGTGGTTTCATAGATGTATGCATATATCAAACCTTATCAAATTGTACACTTGAAACATGTGCAGTTTATTGTATGTCAATTATACCTCCACAAAGATATTTAAAAATAAAAATTCTGCTGGTATCTGACTCTCACTCTGTCCTCTGGTTTTAGAATTCTTTTTTTTAAATTGAGATATAATTGACATATAACACTGTGTAAATTTAAGGTGTACAACATGTTGATTTGATTATTTATATACTGCAGTATGGTTACCACTGTGGCATTAGGTAACATATCTATCATGTCACACAATTATTCTTTTCTATACTGAGAAAAATTAAGATCTAGTCTCAGAGCAACTTTGAAGTTTATAATATAGTATTGTTGACTGTAATCACTATGCTGTACATTAGATCTCCAGGACATATGCATACATTAGTTGCAAGTTTGTACCCTTAAAACAACCTATCTCCTGCACTCTTATACCCATATCACATTCTCAAAAGTTTTCCATATTAACCAATTTATTTTTCTTATGAATCAATTTAGCATCCATTAATGAGATTTTTAAAATTCTGAAGTTTTAAATTTTTTTATTCCTAACGTTTTAAGAATTCAGTCAGCAATGTACATTTGTATCATCTAACAACAGAATTCTGCTAATAATAATAGCTAATATGTATGTGGCAAAAAAAAATACTTAGGCTTTGCCATTACCACTAAGTTAAACAGAATTACAGATGTTTAGATATCAAAACAATATATCATTTAAGATGTCTAAAGCCTAAATCAGCTGATGGGGAAGAGTCAATGCAGTCCCCCTTCTGGAGAAGGTAAGATTTTCTATGGTCTTAAAAAATAGGCAGCGTGGAAAAAAGCAAAAAAAGCAAAGAGGGAAAAAAATTAATGTTCCCTCCTTTTTAAAATCACATACTTCCGTAATTACTCCTAAAATATAAAGCTGTACTTGAAGATGTCACAGTGCCAAAATGGGAAAAAAAGTGGGAAAAAAAGAATTACTAATACCTTACTACACGTATTGTTTTAAAATGTTGATGGCTGGCTGAGTTGAGAGTAGTAAATGCATATATATTCCCAAATGTGATGATAACCGGAGTTACTGGTAGTTATGCTTAAAAACTTTCAGGTTCCAAATTGAACATAAATCTCTAGCTAAAATTCTCAGGCATTAAAGTGTTTATTCAGCATCTTCAAGATGAACAAAACTACCACTATCTCCAAGAAAAGTATAAAAAGAAAACGAATAAGTTTAAGAAAAAAATAACACAGGATTTTTTTAATGAAAAAATTACATTATAACAAGGACACTATACATTAAGTTACAATCTATTTACACATATTTTTAAACTTTTTTAAAAATCTGGTACAAATTAAACATCTTTCTCACACTCACATGATTAGGTATGTATTTAAACAGGATATAAGGATGAAACACAAGCTGGTGGGCCTCAAAATTAGAAACTCTAATGCAGGACTAGATCCCCAAATCTGTTTTCTATCACTTTTGTGACTTTTAGAAAACATTTATCTTGTATAAGACATAAACATTTTTTCTTTTAATTATGTTAACTGCTTACACAGAAAATTACTATTGAGGGAAAGGCCCACCATGGCAATGTTTATCTGTAATTCACCGTAGTACATATCAAGTTCCCTTGGAGGCTTGGAACATGAAAACCACAATGAGGAAACAAGCTCAGCTGGAATTACGAATTTCTAACTGCTTATTCTGAATGTCCACCTTACCACTATAGATATTACACCTTGTGATACATAATACAAAAGAGCAAAATGTCAAACTTTGCTGTAGAGCTGTTAGGAGAATGCCAAATATAGATACTAAAAATTTTATGCACTTGTATTTAATACCTTGTGCATTTAAAAAATAAATATTTAAAATATGTAAACATACTTTTAAAAAAGCAATGCTAAGCACCTTTAAAATACAATACTAACATATTGTGACTGAACATGCATTTAGAGGACAAATGAATTTTTAAAAACTAATTTAGAAACCATTTTTAAAGGGCCACTCATTGAAATACTTACATGAAAATATTGATAGTTCCAGTTTCTACCTAAAAACCAAAAGAGTATACAATTAGGGATTTAAATCTTGCTTCATGTTCTTTTTTTTTTCTTTTATTTTTTGTTTGTGGGGAGGATGCACTGTAACTTTCTGTCCTCATAATAAAAAACAGTATCAGAAGAGACATCCACATAGAATGAAGTTAGAGAAATGTTTTTTAACTATGTTTTGTTCTTGGTCAAGTGCCAAAGTCTGAATCCTCCAACATCTCTCATCCTTATAGGTAACTGACTAGAGTTTGTATTTTAACAAGCATTTCTCCTTAGCAACTCAACATCAAAACAGAAAGGAATGTCTCCAAAAGAATATAGTTCAACTGTGAAATATTTAACAATAAACCATTACCATTATTGAAAGGTGAAGATCTATTATTTAAAATCTTGAAAAAGTTTCCATAAAAACTAGAAATAACAAATGAAAGAATATTACCTACAATGCAACACTAAACTATAAATTAATTTGGATTCTTTCCTTCTAAGTACACACAGACTTAAGAGAAATCTGGGTTTGAGGTAACTAAGAGTTGTGTTTAACTTAGCAGAACATAATCAGATTTGGTAGCCTGCCTCTATAAATGCCGACATCAGATATTTTCAATCCTTAGGCAAAATAAAAGCAATTCCTACTAAAAATCATATATGTAACAGACTATTAACTTTGCATTAGAGGTATAAATAATAAATTTTATATTAAATAGGATATAAATCTAAAGAGCAAGGAATTTTAGAATTCCACCCACTTCTAATATAACAGTGCTTTATACTTAGATACATGTCACGTACCTGAAACAATTAAAGTGAATTAAGAATGAGAGACTGGACTTAGAAAAGCCAGAAATGACTCATATTCATGTAAAGTATTAACGTTAAATTTCATATTATTTTCTGCAAGTTTTGAACATTAAACATTAATATCCATTTAAAATAATTATTTTTAAATAAAATTTTAAATATACCCACAAATGATCTCTGAGGGAAAAAAGTCTTTAAGTTGATTTCTTGACAGTTATAATTGACATTTCTAGTTAACCAACCTTCTAGAAAACAGAAGCTTATAATGAATATACTGATCAGTACTTATTCAGTATTTGAAGTAAATATACTTACTCAACAAGCAAATATAACACATTAGTTGTTTTAAAGTTTTAAATATGAACTAAATTTTAAACTATAAATACTTACCTCGAAATACTATAAATTCTAATTCCATCGATTCAGTAAGAACTCTGGCATAGAAAAATAAATACAACTCAACTTCCTTTCTAACCAGAGCTAAATCTTCAATACAAAATAGGGGAAAAAATCCTCTGCTGAGATCAAAAAGCTCCCCAAATTATCTGTAAACACCAGAGAATTGTATTACTCTTTCTGAATTCTCTCAATTTCTACATCTTTCTATCCATAAGTAGTGTTTTGCCTACAATACTGCATAAATCCGTGCAATATACATTTATTTCTGTTGCTTATCTGATTAATTCAAGCTAAAATTCTCAGTACTTACCAAGACACTTCAAATTTCTACTAGATGACCATTAGTATGCTATTGGTTCGTAGTTACAGGTATAAAAATTAAAAGGGAAGAAGCTAAAATGCAACCACACAGTTTCCACAGATGTGACTGCTGGGCTTTGTGTCATACTGTACAGTCTATTGCTTTACCTTTCCAAATGAGACAGACAACAAATATTCTCTCATCTGTCTGCCAATTAAAAAAATTTCTTCACAACTTTAAAGATTGAATAAGTTCTTTTGGAACTTAAAAAAAATTATCACACACACACATACACTCACACGCTATTTTTGTTGTTGTTTTTTGTCTTTTAAGAACCAAAACTGGCTATTTCCAGGGGATGAGTTAGATAACTGTCTGTGTTCAGCATGTATCACCATGGATAAGTTCAGATGATCTTTTGAAATACTGGCCTTATTAGATAATCAAAAAGCATAAGAATTATACAAAATAAGGGGAGTAAAATATCTCAAGGTGAAAATATGGAGTTGGCAACAAACATATCAGTTTTAAATCAAAGCTGCTCATCGACCCAGTCTTCAGTCCATATATCACAACGCCGCACTTTGACAATATTCACCTTCTTTTCTATGACATCAGAAGTCACCAGAGTTGTAAATTCTGAAAAGCTTCAATAATTTATGTAGTAGATAATTTCTTATAGTCCAAATTTTTTTTTGCTTCCATAGACAATGCTGGTTCTTTGGATTCTTGCTTAACTTGGTTCACAGAAATGGTACCTTCTGGATTTTCTTCCACTTTAAAACCAAACATAAAAGAAAAACCCTCAAGGTTAATATAATTTGTAACACTAGAATCTTTAGAATTATATGAATTTAGAAGCAAAGCAAAACACAGTAGTTTAGAAAAAGAACCAAGTAATTTAGAAAAGCAGTCAGTGTATTTGAGAAGTCAGTGCTTCTGACTTCTTAATGGTCATTCATATTAAATTCCTTCAGTATGCCTCTAGTAAGAAAAAAAGAAGAGATCAAGAAAACTATAAAATTATTCCTTCTAAAGATACCTTGACAAAAAAGCAGTTCATAATTTGATAAAATTATGAGGAATATCTCATACTTAAACTTAACTGTCTTTAAAAAGATGTGTGAATAAAAGTCAGGAAGCTTCCCATTATTTGAAAATGATTTGCTTTGCAAACAGCAGGCATAAGTATTACAAACTCACAGATGTGTTAACATTCCTGTATGGTTTCCATATACGGTCAAATATCAAGGAAAATGTTCCCTCCCTAAAGAAACTTTACTATATAAGAACTTTAGAAAAAATATGCCACATCTTAAGTGATAGCTCTGACTTAGCTGCACAAACGGTGTGTTTGCTCTTCTGAAACATTTCAGCATGCACTTACCGTTATGATTTCAAAATACTTATGACCAAATTAACCTAAATGTAGCATACCAGCATCACTGTTGTGAGCTGGCAAGTGGGATGTCTAAGATCAAATCCTTCTCTCTCTCCCTCAGGAATATCAGTTTTTCGGTCGCTATAGGGAATCATATTGCTCTGAGAAGTGTATTGAACACATCTAACGCTTGTTATATATGGGCATGTTGGAGTTGAACCAGAGCCACAGAGAAAACCAGTAGGATGGATTTGAGTGACCCTGAGAATTCATATTCAGGTGAAGTAGTCCCTTAGATTATGATCTAACTTGATAAATCATGCAAGTTTGGATCCAAAGAGGATCTCCTTTAATGCATTCTGATTTAGAACTCTCAGAAATACCTTGGCACAACACAGAGGGAGAAAGCATATTAGAATGGAAAGAAGCTTTGGAGGCAGACAGATCTGGGTTTACATTCTGCTGTTACTTTCTAGATGTGATCTTTAGGCAATAACTTAACCTCCCTGAGCCTTAGTTTCCCCATCTGTGGAATGGGGACACCATCAACTATTTCATGGAGTCGTTGTGAGGATTAATTCATATATATTCCTTTTCCCTCCCTCCCTCCTATTAAACACCCTCAATATTGATAACTGCCACAGCCCTCTGGATAAGTTTTCTTCAAATTAATGCTTCCAATAAATTAAAAGACAACGATTCTGTTCTGGAAGGAGTTATCTCACGGTTTTCCTTATCCAAAAGAATGATGACTAAGAATGAACAGAAAATACTTCATATGTTCTAAGGATAATTTCTATGAAGATTTTTCCTCCTCAAAGCAAACTGTTAATCTTTTTTCCACAAAAGGGCCTAATCCAGAACAATTTGTGTAAAGAGAAGTGACACAGGTAGGTCAAGTAGGAATTAACAGAGTTTTACTACTATGTTGACTGGGTTTGTTACAAAGTGAAGGTAACAAGGTTTTGGATTAAACCGAAGTCCTCAAGTCTTACTAGTTACCTTCCAGTTTCCACAGAACTTAACATTTAAGTCTATGACTCAAAATCTTCCTTTTAATCTTTATATCTGCCCACTTTGTTCCACTTTCCTTTGTGTGAGTGTATATCAATTTTTCCATAATAACCTTTATACTAAAATAGTTTCCATTTTTCAGTTTCTCTTATTTTTTTCATGTATTCTAACATGACCTTCCTGATTTCATATCATCACAGATTTTCCACACAAAACTGGGTAATTAGAGAATGAATAATTTTGATAAGAAGAAAATAAATTAAAAAGTTTAAAAGTTATTAAACTCATACTAATGAAATTTTTTTCCCTTTATCTCATAGTTTTACTTGGTTTACCTATATATTACAAACCCAGTGAGTAGAAATTCTAGTTTTTTTCTGTAGTGTAATAGTGATGATAGTCCATAAAGGTTGAAAAAATAAAATCATAAGTTGATTTTAACTTACTGAGAGCTGGCTGGCTGTCTATCATCTGTATTGGAATGGTCTGCACATCTTCCAACAGAATCTGATGAACACTTCCTTCCAGATGCTCTGTGTCCTCAACATCTCCAACTTCTACCAGCTGATCCATTGCAACCAGATTTCGACCTGGTCCTGGAAGGTCACCCACGGTAGAGGCAATACGATTGTTGTGGGTTAGGCATGAATCTGTTTGGAGGCTATGACTTTGACCAAGCAGCAGAGAATTATTATTCATTACAGCACTTTCTACTGAATCCAGAAGTCTTGAAGGACTGGAGGAGGAGTGGTTATTTACTGATATCAGAGCCGGTGATCCATCAGGAGAGGTGAATCTTGGTTGCAAATGCAAACCCTTTTAAACCGAAAAGAGTTATATCAAAATGTTTGAATTTATTACATATGATTTTTCTTCTAGGATATAGTATTCTTTTGACAGAAAATTGACTCAATAAAGTATAAGAGTACAGTTACTAACAAATATTAAGTGAAGACAGAAACAAGAGCCAAAGGAAAAGTAATACAACTAAATTTTATTGCATGCATAGTCAACTCGAACTTTTTCAAAACATATTCTTAAAATTATCATTTTAAATCAAGATTCGAAAAATTCAGGAAATTAACCATGAAAATGTCTTTGATCATTATTATAATTCTATGACAATACTGTAAAATCCCTAGGAGAAGAAGAGAGGAGACTAAGGAAGAAGGGTGTTTGGCTGCTTCACTAGATACCTACCTGTAGTTGTGTAAATATTTTTGGCTCAAATGAGGAAAGTGAGGAGAGCAAGCGTGCTGGCTCTGGAGACAAAGAACTCCTTATCTGATTTGTTTCCACTTTGGTGGTAATTGATTCTCCTGGTGAATTTCCTAGATTATATAGAAAATAAACTATTAAAACAAAATAATTTTTATGGCTTCTAGAATACTACACTTTATTACAACCCTTATTATCAGAATTGGAATAGGAAATAAGGTCAAAGGCTTGGCAAGGACTTTTTAAGATGGTATCTATCTATCTTTTATAGCTAGGATGGGATGTAGGAGACTATTTTTTTTCCTTGAAAGATTCGGTATCTGTAACTCTAATCTAGTCCATTTCCCATATTATGATGCTAGACTACACCTAAACTTCTCTAGAAGTTTAGATGTGGGAAACCTATTGAGCCTCAATCACAAAGATTAAACTTAATTCATCTTTGGTAGCTGTAGTGCCTAGGACAATGCCTGGCATAAAGTGGGTCTCAATAATAACACTTTTAAATTTCTTTCAGTAACTCATTTGGAATAAATAAGAGTAAAAATCTGTTTTCTTAATATCTCAAGTTTTAAAGTAATTGTCCTTAGGGAATTTGAGTTCTTCTCACGTAATTCTTATGTTAACCGAAATATATTCACCTCTTTAAGTCAATCAAAAATTATCAACAATTATTTATTGCTTCCAAACCGTAACTGAGTAATTTTTAAAAATGGCCCTGGTATCAGACAAGGATGGATTTAAGCGCCAGCTTTTCTCTATAACCTTCAACATACTACGTAACTCGGTTTCTAAACTTCAGTTTCCTCATCTGTAAAATCAGAATAAGAGAATCTTCCTCAAAGAACTGCTGAGAGGATTAAACAGCACTCTTACATTTCTTGGCTTCTTCATTTCTAACTGTCTTTCCACTTCATCTGCTGCAGTCGCCCACTACTATGGTCATACTCTGCACTATTCTACATCTAGAATCTTTAAATCCAACATCCCATTCTCTGAGCACAGCCTCTTTCTCTTTCAGGGATTTTGCTCAGGTACTCCACTACAACTCTTCTTCAACCTCACGTGAACCTCCAGTCAACTGACTCCTCAGTTTTCTTCAGATCCATCAACCTCTTCCTTAATAAAATTCTCTCCCCATCCAGCTTAGAGTCCTGGGTTTATAATTTCAGTCACTCTCTTACAAATACCCTCAACTCCCTTGTCTCCCTCTCCTTTGGTCATACCCCCCCTGGTAAAATCCTAATTCTGGACGAAAATGACTTCCAGTGCCTACACATGTGAAGCTGAATGATGCTGGAGAACAAACTCGCTGCTACCGCTTTTACCAATTCATGATCATCAGCCTCAACAGGACCTTCACCTGCACCTGATACTCTTACAACATTTCTTTCACTCTGGATTAGGGATGATACCTAATCTCCATTGTCCTCAAATCTTGGCCACCCTTCTGAGATCTTTTCTCATTCTTAGCACTCTCACTTAAAGAGAAAAGAGAAGCTATCAGACAGAAATTTCCTCAACTTCCCATCACCAAATCTATCAAGATCCTTCATCTTCATCTACCTCTTCAGGTCTCTCCCGTATTAAAATACCTTCCCTTAACCCCTCAACCACACTCCCTTTATAGCAAACTTCTTGAAAAAGTGGTCCATATTGTCTCTACTTCATTCATCTTCCATTCACTCTTCAACCACAATATGGCTTCCTCCCAATCCATTCCACTGAAATGGCTCTGATACTCAAGCTTTCCAAACCTGATCTCATGATCTTTCTTTTCTCTCCCCTGCCACCACCAATACCCCATTCTTATGCCAGTGTTGCTGAGCTCAGTAAATGCCACGATCAGTCAGTTGCTCATGGAAGAAACTCAGGAGTCATCCCGGATCATTCCCACTCTTTTACCTCTCACTCTTGGTTATTAATCAATAACCAAGGACTTTGAATTCTAGTTTTTAAAAAACTCTTAAATCTGTCCAATTCTAGTATAATTGCCACCAACTATAATCTAAACCAGTATCACCTTTCATTCGGACAGCTGAAAGGGTCTTCTAAACCTCTTTTGTTTAGCCAGTTTTATCTCCAAGTATTGTCTATGCTTAAAATCACACTAGCTTTCTTAAGTTCCTTGACCATGATAAGCTGTTTCTCGCTTAGCCTTTGAACATGCTATTTCTGTGACTGGCAAATTCCTACTAATTCTTCAGTTCTTAGTTTACAAGTCAGTTTCTCAAGAGTCCCTTCCCTACTCCCTGGACTAAATTATATGTCTCCATCACTATTCCAATTTTGCACAACCCTCTCATGGCACTTTTCATAATAGTAAATTAGATATATTTGTCTAGTGTCTTTTTTCTCTTGCTAAGCTTTAAATTCAATGAAGCAGGAAACTTACTTTTTATACCCAACATTCATCACAGTGAGTAAAATATGTGCCGAACAAATGAATAATGCTAAATAATTTGAAAGTTATTCTGTAGGCAAAGTGACTCTTCAAGATTAATAAGCTGAAGAATAAAGAAATAATTGTTCCTTATATAGTTATTCATTAATTTATTCTAAAGCATTTATTTAGCTGTTACCTTTTTGGCAGGCATTACACTAGGAACTAGGTATATTAATTTGAATAAAATACAATCCTTGCCCCCGAGGAGCTCAAATCATAATGAAAGATACACATGAGCAAACAAAAGGATACCATGTTAAACGCAGAGGTAAATACAAAAGAGTGAATATCTAACATTACATAGGGGGAAGTAAAGAGAGCACTTAAAGTCAGAGATTGAGATTGCTATTTGAGTAGTCAGAGGAGTTTGCTGTGCAGAAGAGGAGAAAAGACACTTCCAGAAGAGAAATCAAAAGGGTTGAAATAAGCTTGGAATATTGAGAGAACATAGGAGTAAGAATGTATGAGAAAAAGCAAATGATACAAAATCTGATCAAGGTATCTTAGGGTTATTACTATTGGAATCAGCCTAGCTTTATAGTAAACTGTGCTAGTAATCAGACTCAAAATTTCAATCATAAAGAAGCATAAAAGCTGATTGTAGGAGGAAATTTAAATAGCTGGAATTATTTTGATAAATCCTAACATAGTTGCTTTTGCCTCTTTGGGCCATGGTTTCCTTATCTATAAAATTTAATTAGATGAGATAATATCTGAAATGTCTTCCAGTTTTAACACTGTTTGATTTTATATTTTAAAGGTATTCAAGAAAACCTACCTTCCGCAAATGTCACTGTCACAGTTTCTCTGAGAATATTCCCGCTATCTGTAGTCCACTGAAGCTGAAATGGGAACATTTATTTCAGTAAAAATAATAAAGCACTTATACTGAAAAATATTTTAAAACATCAACATAACTGTCATATTTTATTCAGTCATAGTATAATTGTGCTTTATTCTATAATATTCTCTTCACTTGTTCATATTCTCAGGCACTAATATACTTTACTATCCAAATACATCAGCTTCCCAAGTTCAGATAGCAAGAATTTGGATAGTAAGTGTCCACGGCAAGGACCATTGCTAACCAAATCTGTTTCAGTTTCTGAATTTTGGATAGTGAATAATTAAGAGTTTTGAATAGTAGCTCTAGCTTAAAAAAAATCTGAATTTATTCAGTTACTGAATTTGGATAGTAAAAATTTGGAGAGCAAAGAATATTGCTACTGAGATTTTAATTCTGTAGTCACTGGCTGTATCATAATTAGTAGTTTCTGGGTAATTATATTAATCTCTTCAGAGTAGGCAAAATTTTCATAGAAATGACCAATATTCAGGGAGAAACTACAGTATCACAGTATAGGTAAAACTGATACAGAAGATGGCATGTGGAACCAACATGAAGTTGTCTATTCAAGTCTGAACTATTGTACTTAAACTTGCCAATCTATTTAAAATAAGAGGGAGAGATATGCATAGTATGTACTCAATGTCTGTTAAATGAATAAGATATACTTTTTACAGAGATAAAATATGTTGATTTTTAAATGAAGATTACTGTTGCTGTTATAGTCACAGCTGGAAATTCACTGATTTTTCTTCTTGTGAGAGTAATAAAAAAAATTTTAGTCAAATCATCATCTGAGAGTTCATAATGGTTACACTTTAAGAAAAAGATACTACTATTTTTTCTTGTATCACAGTTTTTATATGGCCCAATAGCAATCATCCCTATTAGGCCATATAGTAATAGAAGCTAAGAAGGATTCTGTAATAAAACAAGGAAATACAGTTGTAATCATACCGTTGCTGGAATAATCTCTGAGTTATATACATTATCTCCATTTCTCAAGGATTTCTGTACCTCATGGATGTGATTTTTTATATCATTTACAGTTGGAAAAAAGGATAAATTATGTCTTTCAGGTACCTCATCAGGTTTGAACAGCTCCCTTTCTACAAATTTTCTGTGGAGATTATAAAATAGAAGAAAAACATAAACAATTTAGCAATATACTTTAGATCAAATGAGAGAAAAAAGTTCTTTTATCATAAACTTCTGTAAAGCATGGTTTACAGCTTTATAAGTAATTTATATTTTTCTCCTTTAGTTGTTTCCATTCACTAAATCATAGAATTCATGAAGATTAAAGAAATGCAATATTTTCATTGGTTAAACACCTGTATATCTTAGAGTAAGCTTTGACATTTTTATGAATTTAAAGGAATCACTATTTCTAATGTAAGTATATTTTTGAATGGTTATTACATCAGGCCCTGGACTGAACACTTCACATCAAGCATCTCCTTTAACCCTCACTCTAATCCTGGGAGGTCAGTACAATTATCATTCCCACTTGACAGATGAGGGAACTGAGGGCTGCAGAAGTTAAATAATTTGCCCCAAATTATACACCTACCTAGTAAGGAAGAGAGCTTGGGTCTATATCCTGGTTACGTGCATGGATATCACATCATATTGCTTCCAAAAGGGATCAATTAATATCATATGAAATATGATCTGCTTGAATTTTACAAGTAGACGAAAAAAGAACACAGACATAGAAGGCAGCATTGCCATATAATTGTATAAAAAACAAATACATAAAAGAAATGATAAAGTTCAATATATATATGCTTTGTGCATTATGTTCAGCAGAGCATACTGCAGAGCTGTATTATACGTCTGTTCTTAAGATTCAGGTTTAGTAAATAGTGGATGGCTTTATCGAACTTCAGCTCTGGTCTAAAAATGCCCCAATGGAAACTAATATAAAATGTCTAAGAAAGCTACTAAATAGAAAAGTCATTTATTAATTAAGAAATAATCCTAGGAAATACTCATTGTGTTGTTCAGATCAGACTACATAATAACCAGCAGGAACAAGGTCGGTTTAGTACCAGAAATCACGGTGAAGATTACAAACGGTAGAGTTAGACCTAGATTTCAGTTCTGCCTCTACTTCTTAATTTAACTACTCTGAGTCTCCATTTTCTCATCTGCGGAATAGGGATAAATATACTGACTTTATAGAGTCAAAAGAATAAATGAGATTGTGCATATAAAGTGCTTAGCACAATACCTGGCACACACATAGTAAGTGCCACATTATTATTATTATATCCTGAGTATCAATAAAATTAGACCAGAGTGCTACATATAAAATTTCATTAGACAAAGAACTATCCATATTCTTTCACTGTAATAAAATTTAATTGCATTTCCAATAGCTTAAAATAAGTATCTTGGCCTAGATTTTAAAATCTTTGATTCTACAAAGGTTTTTTTTTTTTTCTGGATATTTATTACATAATTCAATTCATATATCATTTAGAAATAATCCAATTTGCCAAATCTGAATATGGAATGTCTCAAATGAGTAATTCCAATCATTACTCATGGCTTGCCAAGCATCTGCTGGAAAATGTTTAGTTCATCAACAAGATTATTTTAACAAGTTAATAAACTACATTCCTTATCTACTGATAGCATATATCTTGCAAAATGTCTATAATGTTAAGTGTATTATTTAAACCAAGAAACAAAAATGAAAAACGTAAAAAAACAATTTGTTTCTACTGTACCTTAGCTGTTTCCTTACTGCATACACTTGTTCTATTCCCTGTGATACTAACTCTTGAATCTTATGTGCTACTTGAGGATGTAGACGTGAGGGTAATGCACAGTTCTCATCTCTAATTGCAGTTTCCTCTTCTTCAGGAGAAGACATAGGGAAAGGAGAAGGTGACAAAGGGAGGCAAGGAGTCTCTAATTCATGATACTGATGAGCTTGCTGGGTTGGTAACTGTACATACCACCTGGCAAGAGAAAATATTTAAAATTATATTACTAGACAAAGGCAAGAATCATAGTTAATTATGTTAATATTCATCAAGATAAGGAATAATCTAAGAAAAATTATGTATGATTATGTCATATTAGATTAATATAAATAAAAATTTTCAAAATAATAAATTAAATAAAATTTAAAAGGTCCTCTGCTTAACTCTTCTAAGATTGGCTTTATACTCAATTAAATAAAAATCTTTATAAACCTTTATAGACTTTTACTATGCTCTAAAGTTAAAGAGGGTGCAGGATTTAAGTATATATGAAAATGGTATTTTAAATTTCATATTAAGTAAATTTTACCTCAAAGTAATGAGACTTTTTAAATCATCATCTTTGAATTGCATTTTCCCATTCTTCTACCATTTTGTACCCAGATTACAACTTCTGTGTTGCACCTATAATCCTTCAACCAAAGAGTGGGTATAATTCAGAGGCAATCAAGACGGAGCTATGTGGGAGGATCTTCTCTGAGAGGAGCTCAGCATATTGCCTCTACAGCACTCCAGCTCCTGTTGCCCCAATAAGCAAGGGAACCAACTGAAAGGTGAATACGGGTCTCTCGTACAGCAGTATAGTACAAAAAACAGATGCTAGGAAAATGAACTGATCTGGTAGTATACTGTTTCTTGGTTATTTTGGTGAGGAAGATTGGCCCTGAACTAACATCTGTTGCCAATCCTCCTATTTTTGTTTGAGGAAGATTGTTGCTGAGCTAACATCTGCACCAATCTTTCTCTATTTTGTATATGGGATGCCGCCACAGCATGGCTTGATGAGAGGTGTGTAAGTCTCTGCCTAGGATCCAAACCCACAAACCCCGGGCCGCCGAAGCAGAGTGTGCCAACTTAACCCCTACACTATCAGGCCGGCCCCAGGATACCGTTTTAACTGATATTTTTGTACAAAATGCTCACACTGACTGATATTGCATGACATGGAGCCTACTCAAAAATTATAAACAATGTTCTCCAAATGAAGGCTCTAATTATTGACTCTATTCATTTTTTCCCATATCTGAAAGATTTTTTCAAGATCACACAAAAACTATATTCCATACGCTTAACTTCATTATACAGTTGCAAATTCTTTACATGGACTGACACAAAGGAAAGTAAGAAGGAAAGCTAATATTTTTTCTTATTTAAAACCTGAAGCATAAAAAATATAAAATGGAATTTTATGTAGAACTTAGAATTCATTTCTGGCTGCCTTAAGTAATCAAAGATGGGTTAAAAAATATACAGGCAAGTTCGGCTCCTAATAAGTGTCTCAAACAAAGTACTAAATATATAATGAAACGTGTTGCTAAATATGTATTTGTCGTTTTAGAAAAATACTTCCATGTGGTATATAGAATTCTTTGGTCAAAATTATCCACAATATTTGGCTGATAAACTCAATGGCTTACAGAGTGGCAAATCAGTTTAATACTTAGGAAACTACTCATCAGTAGAGACATCTACCTTATAAAAACCATTTCTTAATGAAATAATTGGAAAACACAATTATAATTTCTCTTACAGAAAGAATTCTTGCTAATGGAGATAATTTTTAAAATAAAAGAACTAGATAAACATCATACCTAAAAACACCACCAGCATCTACCAAGTTCTTCTTTAGCATGTTAAAGGCTTTTTCCTGCTCCATTCGGATAATTTTCCTATCAATTTTGGGGTCCGTAGGAACTCTATATTCAGGAAACTTCTGTACCTTTTTAATGTAAATCCTTTTTATAAGAAAAAGAAGAATTTGTTTCACTATATTATAATCTCAACAAAATCTAAATTATCAACCAGAAGTTTACTTTAAGCATTAAAGTTTAGAGAAAATGCAAATAATCTAGAAAGCATTGAGAGGATTGTGTGAAAGATATGCCATATTCTCAGTGCATAATTAGCAAATTAACAATAATCATGACTTCAGTAAAAACATCTAAATATTTATGGATATTAACATTTTTTTTTCTGGATTTGCCTCTTCTGTATTCTCCTAGAAGCCATAAACCTCATGCCTGGATTATTTTAATAGCCTCCTTCTGGGTCTCTGGGCCTCCAGTCTCTCATTACTTAAATCCACTTGATACATCAATGCCACAACCATTCTTCATATTTGTACTTCTCTGTTGAAGAATCTATCTGCTCTTTAATCAAGTACAAATATCTTGGCAGCATTCAAGGCATTCCATACAATTCTGGCTTATTTACCTAATCTTACTTTCAATTACTTCAAGTATAAAATTGCTCTTCCTGTGAAGTTTATCACCTTAATATGTTCCTTCCTCCTCTGATACCAAATACGCAATCACACTATATCTTTATTTATATAGGTCTTCTAGCCTATAATATTTTCCCTCTAATTCTCTACCTACCCGAATTCAATCTAAACTTCAGCATCCAGGCTAAGCTTTCTTTCCTGTTAATGAGTTAGCACGGATATATTCGTTCTCTGAAGACAGTTAGCTAATCCACACATTTGACACCACATACTATACTATTATGTTCTCTAACAGTTTTTTGTTTCTTGATCTACTCCAACATTTTAAGTTCCCCGTGATTAAGTAACATCTTATACCTCTTTTAGTCTCCCTCCTACCTGTGGCACCCAAGGAAGTTGCTGGGCACAGAGTAGATACTCATAAGTACTTGTAGAATGATAGAAAATAAAATTATTTCTTCACATACAGAGATTTTTTCCCCAAGTTATACCTAAAGTTTTAGATTTATTATACTTAAAAAGCAATTGAAAGTTTTGTTTCGTGGTCAGGTTTAAATATTGCCTAAAGTTAACATTATCAAATTAAACATGAAAAGCCTTCTGAACTGGCTCTAAAAACTTCTTAAGAACGCTGAGATTTGTGATATGAGATATGATGCTAAAATAAAATGTTTCAAAGATCAACTAAATCCAACCTTTATAAGTTATCTTTTTAAATTTTATTTTATCTGATAATTTAAAACAATTTCAATGTCTGAAAAACGAATATAATTAAAGGACATTATAAAAATCTTTTAATGGTTCACATTTTTCATTCTGATCCAGAGCAATGACTACTCGGTAGTCCTATTCTATCTAAAACTTACTATGTTAGTCTCATACATTGCTGTTATAAATGTAATTGGTAAAATATCTCTAAAAATCAACTTTGCAATACCTGTTAACACTTAAAAAGAATATAACCTTTGCCCTAGCAATTTCATTTCTAGGAATTTATCCTATCGATACACTTGCACAAGTGTACAAATAGGTACAATGTTATTAACTGCAGCTTTGTATATAATAATAAAGAATACTTTTCAGAGCCTATATGTCCATCATTAGAGGACTAATTAAGTAAATGATAATTCACCTATAAATGGAATATTATACGGCTATTAAAAAGAAGGAACCATGGAACTACTGTATGTCAATTATACGTCAATTTTTAAAATAAAGAAAAAGAAGGGGCCGGCCCGGTGGTGCAGTGGTTTAGTTTGCGCTTGGCAGCCGGGGTTCACCAGTTTGGATCCCGGGCGCCCGCCGACGCACTGCTTGTCAGCCATGCCATGGCGGCATCCCATATAAAGTAGAGGAGGATGGGCATGGATGTTAGCCCAGGGCCAACAATCCTCAGCAAAAAAAGGAGGATTGGCAATAGATGCTAGCTCAGGGCTAATCTTCCTCACACACAAAAAGTAAAATAAAATAAAAAGCAAAATGTAAAGTAGTATATGTCATTACATTCACACTAGTATGAAGCATAATAGATGTGCAGTTAATAACCACAATAGGCATTCAGAATGGAAATGAATCAATGTGAATTCATAGCAGGAAAGAAGGTACACCACCACCTAACTTTAAGGAAAGAAAATATTAGTAAGCTTTACTGAGATCTTCAACATTTATGAGGGTAAAAGAAGACATATATATACACACACATATATATATATGTGTGTGTATATATATGTGTGTGTGTGTATATACACAGAATATCTTTGGAAGGTTACTCAAGAAACTATAAGACTTGCTGCCTTAAAGAGGGACATAGGGAGCAGGGGTAAGAGGAAATGTAGATTTCACTGTATACTTTTTGGTGCTATTTAAACTTAATAAAAATGTGCATATTAGCTATTCAAAAGTAAGTACTTACTTAAAAAGAAATTAAAAAACAAAGCTTACCGGGCTGGGCAAGTGGCTTTGTAGAGCTGACAAGACCTGCTTTCCTGCTCACTGATTTTTTTTAACTGGAAACCTTTTCTCCTTGGCCCATACTGACACTCCATTACCACGGCTCTACTTCCTGCGGGCCAAAACCAACTATTGATATTAATTCAAGCATCCATCTGTTCTGAATACTAGATTAAAAATAACTTGGTGGTGGAAATGTCAAAATCTATACTTTCAATTACACAACTTTAAGGAAAGAAAACATCAGTAAGTCTTACTAAGATGTACAAACACATAAATGTAAAGGTTTATTGTAATAGTTACCAAATGTGCCACATTATGGTAAGGAAATTGGCAAATATCACATTTACTGAATGTCAATTGATATTTACATACATATGATTTTAATGATAAAATTTACCACTTTATAAATAGAAATTAGCAAATGCTAAATTTGTTAATAAATATTAGGGTCACTTAAAATTTTATTTCCTTTTATAACTATTTATTTCCTTATTTCTATTTGGGCTGTCAGAATAATGTGATAACCAGCCTCTAAGATGGCCCCCAATGATCCCTGCCTCCTAGCACTCATGTCCTTGTGTAATTCCCTCCCCTTGAACATGGGCTAGACTTATTAACTTACTTCTAATGAATATGGCAGAAGTGACAGGATGTTATTTTTGATATTAGGTTATAAAAGACTGTGACTTCCGTCTTGGGTACTCTCTCGCTCTTGCTTGGATTGCTTTCTCTGGGCGAAATCAGCTGTCATGTGGTGAGGCAGCTCTGTGGAGAGGCCCACGTGGCAAGGAAAAGGCCTGCCAACAGCCACATGAGTGAGCTTGGAAGCAGATCCTCCCCCAGTCAAGCGGTGAGATGACTGCAGCTCCAGCCAACACCTTAATTGCAGTCTTGTGAGAGAACCTGAGGCAGAACCACCTCGCTAAGCCGCTCTTGGATTCTTGACCCACAGAAACTGTGAGATGATAAATGTTTGTTGTTTTCAGCCACCAAGTTTAGGGTAATTTGTTACATAGCAATAAATAATACAAAGAAGTAGATGTGAAAACCACACAGTCTAAGATTTTAAGTTGAAAATCCTACTCTATGCAGGGTATAGCAAACTTTTTAAATATAAAACCAAAAAAACCAACCATATATAAAAATGTTAATAAAGCTGGCATTAAAATTTAAAACTTCTATTTAAAAGACACCATAAAAAAGGTAAAAGGAAAATAACAGTTTGAGAAACAATATTTTATAATACATATAACAAGGAATTAATATGTAGAATATAAAAAACCATAAATAATTTTTAAAAATAAAAATTAAAAAAACCCAGAAAAATGGGCAAAGGCTATGAAGAGGCAATTCAGAAAGAAAAAAAAAAGGATAGTAAATGAACAAATAAAAAGATGTTCAACTTCACTAGCAGAGAGGGAAATGCAAATTAAAACAACAGCAAAATACTATCTCACACTCTTCAGACTGGCAAAAATAAAAAAAAATTGACAGTGCCCTAAAACAACTGAATCCACTGATCAATCTTAACATCACAAAAAGGTGTTACACACAGGTAGCAATAAGAAATACACAGTACACCTATGAAGTATTCTTGCAAAATACTTTAATGAAGATTAAATCTTCATTTAATCAAGCCTCTAGATCTAACAGTTTATAGGAAATACAGGAGATAAAAGAACATGTTAACCTACACCACAGAGACGGAATCAGCAAAATTCAGAATATGGCAAACTCTACAGGACAAACTACCTGGCGGAAAAGAGGAGAGAAATTTTTAGATGAAAAGAAATTTAAGAGATATGTTAACAAAATGTAATCCATGAATTTGTTTGGATGTGAATTTGAACAGACTTATGGAAAAAGAATTATGAGATAAGTGGAGAAATGTGAACACTGGACATTTTATGACATTAAGAAATTACTGTTAATTCTTTTAAAGTGTGATAATGGGATTCTCATTCTTTATATATATATAAATGCATATAAAGAGTCCTTAACTTTTAGAGATATATACTTTAGTATATACTATATACTTTAGTGATTATAGATGAAATGATAAGATATCTGGAATTTGCTGTAAAATCATCTAGGGTGGGGAATGAGGAGGTGGGTAGGAGTATAGATGAGACAAGATTGACCATATGCTGATAGTTGTTGAAGCTGGATGATGGGTACATGGAGTCATGGGATTTCATATATTATTACCTCTACTTTGATATACATATAAAAATTTCCATAATATAAAGATTTCTAAAAGTCTCACAATGCTAAGTCACAGAGTGAACGTGGGAAAGGGAAATTTTCATACATTACTGAAAGGAGTAAAAATTGGTATAGGTCATCAATCTTTCATGTACAATTCTGAAATCTAAAAAGCTTGGAAAACAAAATTTTTTGGAACTCATTTGGATACAAAACCTGGGGCTATTTATAGTCCTTATTTATTTTATATATGAGGTTATTTACAGTCTTTATTCCTTTTAATGTGACTATCCATAAGGTATTGTGATATTGTCTATAGAATACTTGCTAGTAGTATTTCATAATATTACTACATTACATTCAAAAAATTCAGAATTCTGGAATACATCTGGCTAAAAAAATTTCAGAGAAGAGATTTTGGACCTGTACAACTACTTTAGAGAGCAATTTGAAATAATCTTGTAAAGATGAACCGGGCATACTTCACAACTCAGCAATCCCACTTTAACACGTACACTCCAGAAAAACTAATTACATCTTTTCAACAGAAAACATATACTGTGGAGGTCTGACTATAGCACTCTTTGTAATGTTGAAAAGTTGGAGGGGCCAGCCCAGTGGCGTAGTGGTTAAGTTTGCGTGTTCCGCTTCGGTGGCCCAGGGTTCCCCGGTTCAGATCCTAGGCATGGACCTACTCACCGCTCATTAAGCCATGCTGAGGTGGCATCCCACATAGAAGAACTAGAAGGACCTATAACTAGGATATACAACTATGTAATGGGGGCTTTGGGAAGGAAAAAAGAGGAAGACTGGCAACAGCTCAGGGCCAATCTTCCTCCAAAAAAAAGAAAGAAAAGTTGGAAACAACCTAAATGATCATTTGTAGAAAAATAATTGTGGTTTGGTCATATGCTGGAATGTTATATAATAGTTAAATTGAATTAACTAGGATCTATAAGTATCAATATGAAAGATTTCAAAAAATAAGGATGACTGAAAAATTTACGTAACAATATCTACAGTTTACTATTTATATATTTTTTAAATATTCAAAACAATAAAATATATTATTACAAACACAAATATGTATGGTAAAGTATAAAAATATAGACTGGAAAGACACACCAAATTCTTGTGGCTGCCTGTGGAGAGTTAAGAAGGGGATTGGAACTAGGGTGGGGAAAAACACCGCATTTCTTTTATAGAACACTGACGAGACCCGGGCAGAAGGGGTTACATTCATCTCATCTTCCTCTAAGTATTTCTCTTTACCCTCAGAGGTCCAGGGTGAGGCTGTAACTCTTTCAGCTGAACCAGTACCCCCACAGTCCTGAAATAAATCACTTATGTTTAGGTTCTCTGGGGTATGACTAGTCCTAGGGTGAATCTCTGGGAATAGTTTGAAACTCTACTGCTTTAGTAAATGCTAGCCCAGTGTTTGAGAATACCGTATGTAACACACGCGATGCTTGAGAACCCTAATGTTAGAATTCTACATAATAACTCCTGATTATATACAAATTCTACACAGCAACTCCAGAGTTAGAAGCTATATAAAATGGACACAAGTTTGTCCCACAAGACAAATCAAGAAAGAAGGAGAGAATATCTAGATTAGATGAAAAAAAAAAACCCAACAGATGTACAATTTAAATTAATAAAATGGCTTTGTTGTTTAATTTTTATTAAATAGGTCTACAGGGAATTTCAATATTTTTATTTTCTATTTATTAGCATAATATCTAAAGAAAGCATGATTTATTTACACTAATATATTAAAATGCAATTTTACAAGATAAAATAATTGTTATATTTACTATAAGTTTTTTTAAAATTTAATATGCATTTTCATCAATTAACATTCAGTTGTCATCTACCAAAATGAAAATGTATCACCTTAGGAAACCACACTTTCACAATGGATCATGGCTGCTGCTGAACCTTTTAAAATAATTCTTTTTAAAAGTACCTGCGTTGACAAATGGGATTCCATCATATGGGACATACTGGGATTTCCACATCAAGCGTGTAGCTGGCTTGGCTGGGCTTGGAGATTGGCGGGTCCCCCAAACACTCTGTGTTTGCTGCTTGTGAAATGTTAGGACACTTTCTAATTCAGTCTCACTTACACAGTAGCCACGGTATGAATCTCCAATTTTCTGCATGTAGTAGAAATTAAATAACAAAATTATAAG